>JAODLC010000100.1:24914724-24930546 GCA_026781145.1 Hippopotamyrus pictus | reverse complement strand
ATGAGTTAGCATAGAGGGCTATTATAGTAAATACAAGCATTGTCTGCATTTACCAATGAGTTAGCATAGAGGGCTATTATAGTAAATACAAGCATTGTCTGCATTTACCAATGAGTTAGCATAGAGGGCTATCATAGTACATACAGGCAATATCTGCATTTGCCAATGAGTTAGCACAGGGGGGCTATTATAGTAAACACAGGCTTTTACAAGCATCACAGTCATTATGGCTGTGCTTAATTCAAGGAAATGATTTAAGCACTTTCATTTACACAGCTCTGTAAACAAGCCAACTACTAAAGTGTCTCCAGTGGGGAAAGTATAGACAGATTTCCTGCTTTAACAAAAGGCTAAATTCAGTTAATCTCAAAATTACAGGATAATGATGGCACTCTCTCAGCGACGACGAGTTTCTCTGCAGCTAAAGTGACGTGTAGGTGAGTTTGCAGACGCAAAGTGTTTTTGAGTCAGCAAAAGCGAGAGAGAACTGGCACACGGTGAAATGCAGGAGGCCACTTGAAAGTCAGACAATACAGATTATTTTAGTGTGGAAATTCATGGCCATAGATGCAGTCTTCACTCTTAACTTTCTCCACCAATGAGGTTGCAGTGACTTCACAACTCCAGGCGGATATACTTGAAGGACTCCCTGATAGACATCCTGGATAAAGATCATGATCTGTACTTGTTCGTGGAGAGTCTATACATCACAGTCAAAGCGCCACACAGACCTTCTCTGTTCAAATAGAGAGCAGTCATTATGGAAGTCAGGAAAGAATGGCATGACAGTTATCATGATGAAGACCCCCCATATCACAATCTCTGCTCGCCCTCCCTCAATTAAATCTGATTGCCGCGATATCATCTGAGTTAGGCAGAGAGGTGGCGGCTGGCTGGTCACAGCGGAGTACAGATTCACTTGGCATATCCCTCATGTAAACGGCGTGAAGTCGCTTCCTAACATGTCGCCGTCACCTCCGCTACCTGTTTTCGATGTTGTTTGCTCGTGAAGAGCCGGCTTCCAGCGCCGCGGTGTTGACTGAGTAACAGAACCGGCTCTGTTGGGATGAGTCGGGACACACAAAAAGCTCCTCGCCAAAATCCCGCGTTAGAAGCCCCAATTCTCTGAAGCCCCTTTGCTCCGTATGTGACAGTTAGCGCTTTGACCCTGAAGACAACAGCCCAGATACCACAGAGATCAGTTTCTGAGTCTGTTCCCGGAACAAATCAAATCACGCCTCTTGTGTGTGTTTTAGGGCTGGCTGCTGCGAACAACACTCTATCCTCACATCTTGGAATGAGAAAACATTCTCCAAAAGACAGTTGTGTTTTATGGCACTTGCAGCAAAAAGCCTGACCTTTTTCCTTAAATACCAAATAAGGCACCAATCAAGCATCCAAAACCCACAAATGGCTGTTAAACATTTTACAATGACGTAGTAAGACACTAAAATGATAAAAATGATGAAGTGATGAAAATTAAACATTTCATATTGTATATTGAACTATGAATTTAATTAGTTATTAAAAACCATATAAATCATTAGGCCTATTTTATGTGGCTTTAGCCCCCCCCTAAAATGTATTTCAGGCCCCCAAAATAAATGTGTATTTATTGGCTTAAGTCATGAGTTTTTTTTTATTATTTATGTTTGCCATCAGCCCTCCCCCCCAGTAAAGACACAACCCCACCTATCCATTCATCCCTAACTATGCTCCTGGTTATAAATATATGTTACAACTGGTATGAAAATGTGCTTCAAGACGG
The DNA here is from genome assembly GCA_026781145.1 of Hippopotamyrus pictus. Taxonomy (NCBI): domain Eukaryota; kingdom Metazoa; phylum Chordata; class Actinopteri; order Osteoglossiformes; family Mormyridae; genus Hippopotamyrus; species Hippopotamyrus pictus. The sequence goes on along the minus strand of JAODLC010000100.1, from coordinate 24,928,778 downwards.
AATGTGGAAAAAAAAATCATTCTTTATCTGTAACTGAATCTGTATTCCATAGCTTCCCAGCAGCCCCGAAAGTGACGCCCTACCTTATGATGTCGATGTGGCCGTTCTTGGCCGCCAGGTGCAGGGCGCTGGTCCCGTTGGGGTCCGTGGAGTCCCTGGGCTTGGGCTCCAGAAGGGCAGCGCACATGTTGCTGCTGAGCAGAAGCTGGACCACCTGCAGGGTCCACCCAACATAATCTATATCTATAATGTGCCCAGATGTGCAACTCAAACAGCGGATGCTAAGTTAGTGTTGTTAGGCTGGAGCTCTCTAGCTCTCTAGCTGACCTTTAGGTCAGCTGTTCAAACCCAGGTGTGAGGACTCTTCAGCCAACCAGCCCTCTAATTAGTAATCTAATTTGGGAGCTGCAGTGGAAAACCCCCCCCCACACAATGGCCCATCTCTCCTCTGGTGCAGCAGTAGGGGGCACTCTTTCACCTGAACTGAATAAAATACCACTATCCTACAGCAATACATGGGAAAGACGTACCACATGCATAAACTTTTACATTTTTAAGTTCCCATGGTGCCGAATAATGGAATTCAAATTCTAATCCAGGCGATGGCTAAAATAAGTTCTCATGCAAAAATAGTTGGTGTGTTTCCCAGGGAAAGTTTGTGGTGCTGAGGGAAATTATTATCGCGTAGCAGGCAGGAGCACTACACAGATATGCAGAACAGGGTCGTGTCTCTGTCCCGCTAACAGGGGGACGGTGCGCGTGGGTGACTTCTGCGACACTCACACCAACTCTGCCGAATTCGCAGGCCAGGTCCAGCGGGGTTTTCCCAGCGTTGTCCACAATGCAGGGGTTGGACTGGTGTTGGAGCAGCATCTCGGACTGGGAAGAGAAGGACGGCTGTCAGGGTGTGTCCCCGTTTCGGCCAACGCCTCCACTGCACCCTTCTGTCAACACGAGACTAACACTGTTAACTGTTTTTATTTTAATTCGGTTACAATCAACTCAAAGTTTTTGTCTCGAACAGCTCAAATAAGAGTTAAAAGAAAGGTTGCATGGTAGAGATGACAGGAAACGGTTCTGCCTTCCATTATTTCTGGGTATCAGTACGGTGTTCTTGGGGCAGACATTTTCTTCTTGTTGCTAGTCAAAAGCCCCTAAGGTTTAGGAAGATTCCGGCAAAGCAGCATCCTCCCCTCACTTTAGTGTAAGCAGCCTCTTTAGGTCTGTGCCTGGAGATGTACAGAAGATCCTCAGATGATGATTCTGATCATCTGGGAGCTTCAGAGGCCCCATCCATATAACAAAATGCAAACGTGGCATTCACGGTTTAACGGACTATGACCTCAGGTGGAAGGCAGTGCTGAGAAGTTCCCCCTCACTGCAAAAAAACCCCAAAAAATGAAGAAGAAAAAAAAAAAAACAACCCGATACTGCTTCTTGTCAAAATCCTTGAATCTTTGCAAAGAGCCAAATCTTGTCAGGGCACCTCTGATCATTCCGGGATTCCGACTCTTAGCGGATATAAGACACACTGCAGATCAGAACGCCTCGCTTTTGCCAAGAGGGACATGCGCTTCATCTCCAAGCTGTGCCGCTACTCCAAACCTGACCCTGCCTTGTACTCCCTGTATTTCCAAAGAGCTCCAAAATGGGGTCATGTGACATCAGACAGGAATCTCATTGGTTTAGGGCAGCTACTCAGTCACTGGGCAGGTGTGAAGATGACATTAATCCAGGAGCCTTGTACCTTATTTGAACTGAAGGATATACGTTTTTTTTTTTTTCCCACGAGAAAACATATTCCACTGTGTTTATGTGTACGATAGCAAGCAGAATTGAATTTTGAGTAGTGAGGGAATGTAAAAATGTGGATCTAACAGAATCAAAACACAGTAATTTCAAACACCGGATCATTTGAAAATGATCTTAGGGACAGATGTCAACAGGGTAAGCTACAGGGCTTGGGACCTAAGGGGGCGCCGTTACTTACTACGTCGTAGTGGCCATGCTGAGCGGCCAGGTGCAGAGGTATCTGGCCCTCGTCCGACTGTCCGTTGACCGAGGATCCCGACTTGAGCAGCATCTTCATGGGCTCCGTCTTGCCCTGCCAAGCTGCATAGTGGAGCGGACGCATCCCTGCGGGAGGAACACGTGGTCTGAAGAGAGGAATCGGGCGCCTGGATGGTCCTCGGCGCGTCGTATCTCCATTCATGCGGCCGAACCTGACTCTACTGAAGCCATTCAGCTTCAAAGCCCTTTCGGAGGCAGCCAACAGCGTGATGCCGGCTGGAACTTGAAAAGAACCACGATCCCAAGCGCTCAGTCCCTACAGCTCCAACTGGAGATTCGCTTATGTGGCTCTGAGCTCAAATTTCCACTTCTTATCAGAATGGTTGGCCCGCTACCTTTTGAAGCACATATAAATATATCGCACATAATCCACGTTCAGGGGCTTTTAACGTGGAATCCGTGACTCCTAGGGGTCCGTAGAGTCTGAAAGACGCCTTTATCATCTGATTCATGCAATGTGGGAAATATTTAAGGGACAGCCCTCCCCTTTCATAAAGAGCCAAAGATATTCTAGAATATTCTTAGCTCTTAGCCACTTTCATTCATGGCAGGGGATTTTTGACTTTCGTTTGGGGGGGGGGGGGGGGGGGGGCACGGGTACAGATGAAGGACAGTCACGGTCACCTTTCTGGTCCTTGAGGTCCACAGTGGCCTGGGACTCCAGCAGCAGGGAGATGAGCTCCATGTTGCCATTGAGGGCGGCATGATGGAGGGCAGCGAACCTGCAGCCGGAGATAGCGGAGAGTCACAGTCTGCTGTTTATCCCTCACTACTGCCACACGTGGCGGGCGGCGGTACTGCGAGAGCCTTGCCATGTCCCACGGCTCAGCTGCTCCTCAGCACGGGAGAGAGTGGGGGGACGGGGGGGGGGAGTCCCCCAGTCGCGCGCCAAACGCCTTAAGCACTAATCTGAATGATGGTTGACACCTCCTGATTGACAGGCTAAGCAGAGACTCCAAACGGAGGGCCACGACACGGTTAGTGAGCAGCGGCGATGCCAGTTTGCGCCGTGTCTTTCTATTAATAATTCTCAATGCCTCGTAACATGAAAAAAAAAACAAATTAAAGAGCAACCATGTAGCCTACTGAACACCACATATAAATAAAACATACAGCAGCTACCAAAACAGCAGACGGACGGTGAACCGTTCCAGCAGCCAAGCATATTTTTCGCATTATTGATGCCGCTGCCCCGAGCGTCCGTGTTGCCGGCCGGCTCTCTCCGATGGTGCTTCTGCTACGGCCAAACAATCGGAGCGCTCCGCCGTAGTTAAGCCTCCTCGCACCACACACCTCTACTGGGAATGGAAAATGTACGACGCTCATTAACATATGTATCTGGCTGCTGAAGTCAGGGACTTGAATAGAGCATTATCACCATTGTTGGGGAAGAGCGTCTATCTGCTGGCGGTGTCTGCATTCCCGCAGTCCCACCATTGCTGCCTTTTCCCACATTTAACGCTCCTGTCTAAAAGATATTTCTATTTTACCACCTTTCTGAAGTGACTTTAGACTTCGCTGCCATCGCAGCGTGGAAAAAAAATGAATCCGACTGTTAGCCTTCTCATCGCCTCGGTCAAAAGAAACAGCTAAACAAGGAAATAAAAATGCCTGAATTTCCAAACGCCTGAGGTTTTTTTAAACTCCAGGATAATGACAATTATCAAGTGATGATTTAAATTTCACCAGTTAATGGACAGAGTCCCACACTCACTAATTAACATCTGGACCGTAATCTGCACGGAATATTTAAGCAGCAGGTACTCCCTGCTCCACACAGATGTGTCGGGGCTGTTATGAAGTGGCAATGATGGAGCGAGTGATGGGCACAACTCAATTTCCCACAGTTATATAGAGCGCAGAAAAAACAATAACAGATCTGTCAGATCTGTTATGTAACTATGAGCGGCATGAATCTATAACGTTAGAAATGAGACTGGAGTTGAAAAACTGGATGGAAAATATAGTCTCAGTATTAAAAGCGCAGATTTTCCTCAGGGAACGGAAGAGGTAGAGTGCATTTTGAGTGGCGGCTTCCTTAAAGTAGGTGCTGATGAGGTTAAGATGGACACCCTGACTTGTCATTGCTGGGGGAGTGAGAAGATGGAGACTTGAGACAGGATGAAGAGCATCTTGAGTGGAGCTTCATGCCAGCTCTCGAGCCTCCGCCCGGGCTCCTCGGAATAATCTCGGAGGACGGCTGCGTATTATACTGCTGGATAATTCATCAAAACAGAACGTGGAAGTCTTGCAATAAAACACAGTGATACACGGGTTGCATAATCGCTGCGGTTGCTTATTCGAGCTGAAGGAAAGCTTTTGTTGGTGTAACGGGATCTAACTTCAGGGTCGAAATTCCCAGCAAATTGTTAGAATTACTTCACAGCAGCCAATTAATTATACAACATGTTCATTCCGTTTTAGGTAAGTATAATGTTACGCAAAAGGTATTGTCTACACTCACTGGTCACTTTATTAGGCACACCTCGCTAGTACCGGATAGGATCCCCTTTTTGCCTTCAGAATTGCCTTAATTCTCTGCGGCATAGATCCAACAAAGTGCTTGAAATGTTTCTCACAGACTTTGGTCCATGTTGACATGATAGAATCGCACCGTTGCTGCAGCCTTGTCGAGCTACACCTTCACGATGCAATTATGTTCCAGGAGATGGTATGATGTAATCTAAAAATATCACTACTGATCATGGAAACCCACTGTGGGTGACATTTACTATGTTCCACCACATTCCAGAGGTGATCTATTAGATTGCGATCTGGTGAATATGGGGGGCATTTTGATGCAGTGAACGCATTGTCACGTTTAAAAAACCGGTCTGAGATGATATGAGCTTTGTGACATGGTGTGTTATCCTGCTGGAAGTAGCCATTAGAAGCTGGGTACACTGTGGTCAGAAGAGATGGACAGGGTCAGCAACAATACTCAGGTAGGCTGTGGCATTTTAATTGATACTAAGGGGCCTAAATTGTGCAGAGAAAATATCCCCCACACCATTACACCACCAGCAGCCTGAATTGTTGGTAGGATGGATCCATGCTTTCATGTTGTTGAAATCTGACCCTGACTTCAAAATGTTGCAGCAGAAATCAAGACCCAACTGACCAGGCAACATTTTTCCAATCTTTCATTGGCTAATTTCCATGTCAGTCTATGCCTAATGTAGCAAGTGGTTATTTGAGTTACTGTTGCCTATCTATCAGCTTGAACCAGTCTGGCCGTTCTTCTCTGTCCTATGCCACCAACAAGGCATTTTCGCCCAAAGAACCACCATCGCTGGACGTTGTTTCTGTTTTGGCCCATTCTCTACAAACCCTAGAGATGTTGTATGTGAAAATCAACAGTTTTTAAAATACTCTACCAGCCTGCCTGGCACCAAGAACCAGGCCACGTTCAAAGTGACTTAAACCACATTTCATTCCCATTCTGGTGTTTGAAGTGAACATTATCTGAAGCTGCTGACCTGAATCTGCACGATTTTATACATTAGGCTGCTGACATATGATTGGCTGATTAGATATTTGCTTCAACGAGCTGCTGAACAGGTGAGTGTATGTTGTGCTGTTCATGATGAGGCTGAAGACTGATTAAACAGAAAAAAGTATAAAAGCGTTACAATTTTATTCAGGTGCAACATGTAACTGGTACAGCCCAAAGTGGTCAGCTCACACCAAAACCTTACTCCACTGGCCTCCTGTGTTTCTGACTTGCTCTGTTGACGTTGTCTTTGAAAACTGTGTCACCTGGCCCTCAAGGTATTACATTTCCAGCACAATACCCTGACTGTTTCCTAATCTGCGGTTCTGGTGTAAGAAAAAAACTTGCTCAAATGGTTTCTGGTATTCTTTCACTTTTTCTTAGTTCTCTTGTTATCACACACGATTTTCAGATCGCTCACGGCCCCGGATACGTTTTCACGACCGAAGGGGAATCCAAAGGACTTTCTGTGTGAAACACGAGGCATTCCCCAAACACCATCGGAGTCTCTATTATTCTGCTGCAGACGTAAATGATTGTTCGGGAAAGGCGAAACATAATTACTCCTCGCTGGATTGTGACACGCTGATAAAAGACTCTCTCACTACAGAGGTGGCAAGACGGTGGATTGCTTTCATTTCCAGCATGACAGATGATAAAAGAACATATCCACACTCAGGCTAATAGAATAAAAACTCATTTCAAATAGAAGCATTTAAACCCACTATATTTACGGCTTGCCGTTACACTTATTTGATAGTTTTCTTTTTTATAGAGCGAGAGACGGCCAATATGGTGAATCAGGTCTCTCATCTATATTAATAGAAATTTTAAATGTGAAAACTACTCAGAAACTTGCAGAAAACCATTTTGCCCCAATTCCTATCTCTTTAAGATATATGTGTCATTTACGCAGACTCGATGCAGCAAAGGGCTGCTCCAGCAATGCAATATAAATGTATAAATTATTCTGCAGGCCCAAAACAAGCAGACAGGCTATCGTCAGTGATTGATATGGGCTGATCTCAAAGCCGTTTAAGGACAGGCTTTTGGATCCAGCAGCAACACCTGATTGGGCCTGAGGGAGGGGCAATGTAACCAGCCGTTCAGGCAGGTCGTTGGGCCCCAGACATCGTAAACAGGGAGGGGTGTGGAGTCGAGGAGATGTTACACGGAATGGAGCTCGTACCAGACCAGCAAGATTTGTGGGTCTTTAAATACTGCTTCATAAAAGCAGGTTACCTTTGCACAAAGGCAGTAAAAGCTGATCGTCTGAGTTCAGACTGACAACTTTGATGAATAGGCAGGTAAAAGTAAAATAGTTGAGTGATCTAGAATTGATCGCTTTGCTTTGCAATAAAGACTGAGAATGTGGTAATCCAATGCCCCATTCCTTCAAGCAGTCCTCACAAGGCTAGCAAGATGGCCGACCTAAAAACAGAGTGAGGCTTTGTTAGAACTACTGGAGAGATTTCAGCATGAACGGGGAGGTCATAGGTCAGGTGGCCCATTCTGAATGTGTCCCAGAAGAGCGGGAAGCTTATTCAGCTCTCTCATCCGCTGCAGCGATGGTCCACCATTCAAAATATACCCAGATGAAGAATAAACCAGCACCTCTAAATTCTTGCAAACTAAATATACACCCACGTGGTTTCTTACTGGCTATGTGGGTTACTACTCGGAGCAGTGCATACTAGCAGCTAGACTGCAGTATAAATTTAGATCATTGATCTTTGTGGCTGTTTGTATGTAAGGAAATTCTTTGCTAGTGTAACAGAATCTAAGTTCCGACAGGGATTGTACATTTGAGAATGGACGGTGGAGACATGTCCCTAACAATATCGCGGGAGTACCATGTGTGTTTAAGGGGGCGGGGACTGATTTGGTCCCTACTAATGTTGCAATTAAAACCAACGCCCATAAATTCCGACATGTAGTATCTAAATTATCAGCAAGAACATAGGAGAGAAAAATGACTATTACATAAATACTTCATTTGACACTAACATAGGCCTTTATGTGCTGAGATACAGAGTAATTATTCCCTTTTAAGTAAGTAAAACGTCAAACAAAAAGGGGCCGCTCGTTTTGAGAAGCCATTTGATGTGCAGCATATTTAGAAGTTCCAGTTGTGAGCTCAGAAATGTATTCATGAAAATGTGCATTACACGGCCAGCAAAATAAACACAAGCTTAATATTAACAAACAGGCTTTCATATAAGACGCCTTCCAGCAAATGACTCATTTCCAGGGTGCATTTTGGTAAACAATTGGGACATCCATTTGTATATATACATAAACCTAAATCTAACAACACTATTATCTGTTGAAGGTCTTCAAAGGGGTAATATTACACTGTGTTGTGAAAGCATCATTTTAGCAAGGTGACACGCCCTGTTTCATTTGGGGGTACACTGTCTAATCGTGTCATTTCCTGTGTGGTGAGCCACATCGATGGTGAAGTCTGAAATATGCCCAGTACTGGGATGTTGGGGGGGGGGGGGGTGCGCTCTGGATGTGGCCCCGAAATTTGGCAGGCGTGCAGTATTTAGGGTGCCCCCCCACCCTGCCCCGCATACGGGGGCCTGCAGAGGGGTGACTGTGGAAAGGCGGAGTGTCCCGCCAAACCTGAGGAGGTGCAGTTTGTGCACCGCACCACAGCCCCTCACACCCCCTCCTCACACACACAACGCTGACCCACTTGCATTAATAAATGGACTCACCGCCCCCCCCACCCCCCCGGGCCTCTCCGTGGACAGAAACGACTTCACTGCTGTTTACGGCCTCAGATTCCTCTGTTGTAATTATTATTGAAATTAGCAATGCTTGGGGGATTCTACAACAGGAGAAAGGGGAGAGAAGGGACCCCCCCCCCCCAACTTCAAGCAACAATTTCCTGCTATTGACAAATCAATAAGTAATGTGCACAAATAAACAAAGCTCGCTTGTAATGTATTATTTAACAGAAGTATTTTCATACAAGAAACACGCCCGTCTGCAGTTCTGCTGAGTGGAATATGAATTTTCACTGATAATACATGAAGGCGTCCACAGGAACCTGGCATGTACAAAAATGACAATGAACGTGATTAGAATTAATAGCAGGCAGGGATTAACTCATTACCCTTAAAATGGTAATGAAGACGTTCGTACAGTGCCGAATCCCACACATGTATTTAAAACCCAATACACACCTCCTCCTTTTTAATAATATGCAGCATATATTTTCACATCACAAAGAACACATCAAATTATAGCTAAAACAGCACTTTCACCTTGTCATATATCGCTTGGCTTATTGCTTAATAAACTGCCACCATTTTATCTTGAAAAAACCTGCCCCCCTCCCCCACCAAAGCTGTTTAGCCAACGGCAGATCCTCAGTGGTCCCGGTGAACCCCCATAACGGCCGCGATGTCGCCACTGGTGCCGCCCCACCCCCCGCCGGCGATTCCCAACAATGCCATCAGCGACTCGCGGACGTCAGACAGGTCAGTGAGGCTGCGGGCACTCTGCCCGGTTAGCCATGCTAAAGGACTCCCAGTCAAAGGCAACAAACCACTCAGGCCTCACTAAGCACCTTAATCTGAGCTATAGCCCACGGGCGGCACCCAAAGCACCCCCACGCACCGCGACACTCTCTGAGGCACTCAGCACTTCTGGCAATGCTTCATATATTTTTAATATCTTTAAAGATGTAATATACAGCACATTATTAGCTTGAATTTATGCTTTGCGACATTTATTCCCACAATGTCGTAAATACAGCCCCCCTCCCAAACACACACATGCTTATACATGGAATAGAATATATTTATTGTCATAGTACATACACAACGAGATATAAGTTTAAGTTATAGAGAAACTCATCTTACTATATGTTCTCCATGGTTTCCCAGCATCTTTACTGATAAATGTATTAAAGCACATTGACGATTCGGCCTCAAGCCGCTAACAGCGTTAAACCCACCATTGTCACCCTGAATGATTGTCATGCATGTGTGGGATTTGGGGATTAGCTATTTGGTTCCCCAATACGCTGAAGGAATCTCCAAACAGCAGGGCAGATGGCTTACAGTGACCAGGATGTAAATCATGAATCGATTTCATATCTTATGATTCTCTGGACCTCCACTAGGGAAACATATTTCCTTAGTTAGTCCTGCGCATTCACAGTCGCTATAATAAAGCAAATTTGATTGGACAGGCCATTTCGCGTCTGCTTGTGTGAAGAATTTTGATTGGCTGACCAGACCCTTCCATGGCTGCCTTAACAGACAATCACAATCAGCTATCCCCGTCCTTGGGAGTGACCGATGCCTTGACCCCTGGCCCGAGGTCCATCCAAAAGTCTGAAATCCCGCTGGGGAAAAAAAGACCCACGCCAGGTGGGACACCCATCAAAGAAACAAACACATTACAGCCCCTTGGTTTCTGTTAGATATACTGGGGCGTAAGTCAGGAAATGAAATGAGGGGTTGTGAGGCGCCAGCGAGGCGGACAGCTGACCTCCATTAACACGACCATGAGGACCGGTGTGTACTGGCCCGTCTTCCCCGCAGGTTACAAACCCATGGCGTAGTATCCATCGTGCAGATCGCAATCTCAGGGGCTTTGGTTGGCCAGCTTAGACAGTGTTACTGTTATCACACTCACAGCCATTTTCATATCAGTGTCTCAATAAGGGCTGTCGGGGATCAATGACACCTCTCACAGCATGTCTATGATGACATCCCAGCTGTGATTGGAGTATCTTAGGCCAAAATAGACCAATAACACAACTACTCACTGCACGTTTATAATAATATCCTGGCTGTGACGGGTGTATCATTTAAGCTAAAATAGACCAATAACACACCACTTTTAGCATGTTTATTATACCATACCAGCTGTGCCTGGTGTATGATAGGCTACTAAGTGACACATTTGTAAATGGAGCACAACCCAATAAGTTGCCTGCAGGGTGGTACAAATTATCAGTTTGTGGGAAGCGCTTTTTTATCATCAAGGTTATTTTTGTCAACGGTCGGAAACAAGAGGCGAATTCAACATGTTGCCGCAAAAGCCACCTTTGATAAACAACCCTGGACTCACCCTCTTCCAGAGAGCCCATGTATTGCTGGGCATTTCGAAACCTCGTAAATTAGACTACGCCATATTTGGTCTTTCATCTGGTTTTTTCAGGATCAATTGGAGAAAAAAAAATAAATCCGTTTTATCTACTCGAAAAGTTAAACATTATCGGCGTGATCATCAATCAACACCAAGTACGTTCTGAATATTCACACCGTTAACGTGTGATAATTGACTTCATACATCACAGAACCTCATAAGCCCAAACAGACAGCATTAATATTTACACATGGAATCAAACCCACGTCAGAGCAATTCCTACACTTGGTATTTGTCCTCAGGGTATCTGTGGAGAAGATGAACTCATTGTGATGGACAGTGATTAAATGTTACGAGCATGAAGCCCATTCAGACTGTGAACATCTGCACTGCACATCACGAAATGCACAGCCCAAAAGAGAGAGAGGTTTTAACATCCACTGCTATTTTTATTTAAGACATTAAAAATAAAATTCTTTTTTGGTTTTAATTAGTGGATTTGTTTCAGCTGGAAAAGCGCACACAGAATATTGCTCTAAAAACATTCACTCCCTGTGACACGTATGGCGAGGTGATGACATCACGCAGAAGATCACTCCAAACGGACCACTGAGTTCTGGTTCTGAGTGCCCTAGCTGCCGTAATGGAGAGGCTGAGCACTGGCTCTGTGGAAACCCATTAACCCTGTCATTTATCTCAGAGTATTTCCTTTTGCATTTTTCTTTGGTTGGAACCCAAATTTGTGTATGCAGAAAAGTTGATATATGACCATGTTTGAATATTGCCGCCTCTGCCCTGCGGGGGTGTGTTCTCTGGGCGCTCCTGGTTCCTGTAGTGCAAATTCATGGAGTTTGGTGAATTTGTCTCTCTACATTGCCTCTAAATATGTGTATGACTGTGTGCCCTGCAATGGACTGGCATCCTATCCAGGGTGAGCCACACCCTGTGTCCTGTGATTTGTGCCCTGTGCTCTGTGCCCTCTGCCCTGTGCTGTGCTTTGTGCCCTGTGCTGTGCTTTGTGCCCTGTGTCCTCTGCCCTGTGCTGTGCTTTGTGCCCTCTGCCCTGTGCTGTGCTTTGTGCCCTGTGTCCTCTGCCCTGTGCTGTGCTTTGTGCCCTGTGCCCTCTGCCCTGTGCTGTGCTTTGTGCCCTGTGCTGTGCTTTGTGCCCTGTGCTATGCTTTGTGCCCTGTGCCCTCTGCCCTGTGCTGTGCTTTGTGCCCTGTGCTGTGCTTTGTGTCCTGTGCCCTGTGCTGTGCTTTGTGCCCTGTGTCCTCTGCCCTGTGCTGTGCTTTGTGCCCTGTGCTCTCTACCATGTACCCTGTGCTGTCTGCGACAGATTTCAGGCCTCCCTGACCTTGAATACAGTAAGTGGTTAGAGGATGGATGAATGGATGGATGAATGTATGTTTGAATATCGATATATGCTCATTTACAGTCATCTAACTCCTTCCCAATGAGCAGATGAAGATTGCAAAATGTCCATGGCTGTCTTTGATGCCTGCTGATACCCCCCGCTGAGAAAGTCATTGTGGAACTTTTAATGATTCCGGAAGCTTTTCTTGTCCAAGAGTGCAGCCCACCCAGACACCAGCACAGAGCTTGGGCCTCTTTTGTAGAGACGACATTCTCGCCTACCCTCAGGACATGGTGTGGGAGAGACCTGGCAGGGAGGCAGCCAGCTCTTTCCGAAGCACCGTGACCATGCCAGAGAAACCTCCAGGAGGTCGATGACTCACTGGCCGATCAATGCAGGCCGTCTTCCAAGGAGACGTCCAAACACGGAGCGCGGCCGAGAGCAGGACCGGAGCAAGGGATGAGGAAACTCCATCCCAGGGCAAATAAAGGACAGGTATGCCATTTTCCTTTGATGGCTACAAGATAAATGTCTCTAAATGAGTGCTATGGATGCCTATTCACCGCAGAACAAGTTCATTTGTTTCAATACACCTTAATAAATCGGTGTCTCTGTACACAGACGATGGTGCAATTTGCACCCTGTCCAGCGCCTTTGATCAGTCACCCAGAGGTTCAGGCTCACACCACGGAGAAGATGACCTTTAGATGATCTCCGCACTTGTAAAGAGAATTTATTACTGTAAGTCAGCGATGATTAATGACAATACTGCCCCCCTAAACAATGGAGGGGATGTGAAAATGCACTGTGCACTTGATGGCCGCCCCAATTAACATTCATGTAGCAGCGCGTCCTGCTCAGCCAGCCCGATGAATGCCCCTGTAGTCCTGTCACGCTGGCACCATGTCGTCGTTATGGAAGGTGTTTTTGTTGTCAGGACAGGGTAATTGCTCTCCCCGCGTGGTGAGCACCCCGTAGAGGTCTGGGGTGGTGGGCGAGCAGCATTCTTCAGGATCCTTCATTTCTGCAAGTGCAGCCACATTAAACGGGCCGGTTTGACCACCAGAGGATGGATCTGGAGGATCGACCCACCCCTCTACAGCAAGCCCAGAACACAGGCAGTGTCTAGTCATGGGGGAACATAGCCACCTTGCCAATAAGAGGCTCTAAACTCGCTGTTGCCCCCCCCCCCAATTACAGAAGGGACCAGAAGGTGGGGCAGGCGAGGAATGGTCGCCGCTAATGCAGAGCCACCGTTAATGCAGGGCCTGCGCTAATGCAGAGCCACCGTTCATGCAGGGCCTGCGCTAATGCAGAGCCACCGTTCATGCAGGGCCTGCGCTAATGCAGAGCCACGGTTAATGCAGACTTATGGCTAATGCAGGACCTGCAGTAATACAGAACCTGTGATAATGCAGAGCCTGCGTTAATGCAGACCCGCAGCTAATGCAGAGCCATGGCTAATGCAGAGCCTGCCTTAATGCTGAGCCTTGGCTAATACAGAGCCTGCGGTTATACAGAACCTGCGCTAATGCAGAGTCACCGCTAATGCAGAGCTGGCACGAATACAGAGCCTGCACTTATACAGAACCTGTGCTAATTCAGGCAGAGCTTTTTGCAGACCTGTGTCATGTGACACGAGGAGGGCCATCACTACCCCGCACGTTCATTACCCCCTGGCCCGCCACGCCTCACCCTTATCTGCCCAGCTGCTGGGTGAAGGTGGCCCAAGCTTTTCTGTCTCTCCTCTCTGCAATTTGCTGTCCCCAGCAATTAATTCGCCTGATAACACGCTGGGACAGAAGGCAGCCGTCTGATAGGAGATAAGGGCCCGGGGGCGGGAACTGGGGGGCAGTCACCACAGCTTCTGCCATGCCACACTCACGGGTCATGGGACCACGGCTTAGGGACAGTACAGTGAAATTACACATCTGCGATCCGGTCGCCTTTAGCCAATAGAAATGTCAGGCAGTCATTTACAGGCGTGCATTCATTATGGGGGAGGCAAGGTCAGCGTAAATCCTT
>JAODLC010000100.1:24902007-24912121 GCA_026781145.1 Hippopotamyrus pictus | reverse complement strand
CCGGGGGGGGGGGGGGGGGGCTGTGCGGAGGAGCGCCAAAGACTCCCGAGGACGAGGCCCTGCGGAGCTGTAATGGACTGACGGGGCCCCTCTCCCCACAGTCGTTTTCCTGGTGTTTGGCTCTAAATCACGCCAGGAAAGCTGTATTCCTCCAGAGCAGACAGGGAAAAGGATGACTTATAAGAAGACTTAAGCCTCCTGCTCTAGTACCGTAAAACTTTATGAAAGGCCAAGACTTACTCTCTTACAGGTAGCTTTTGAGAAAATGGGTTTAAGTATGAGTGTTTACTAAGGGTGTAAATCGCTGGCCACATTGCTATTATTTTGGGAATGATTTGATGCATCGGGAATCTTTAATTTCGACCACGATTCGATTCGATTAAGCGATTATTTCATTATTTTGATAACCCAAATTCAAACCTTTCTTAATTTCATGGAAAATATTTCACAAATATGACCATGAGAACTTCATCACACACTATTAACTGAATACAAATAAGTAGAATCTCAGTACATTCATTTAAATTTTTATGATTAAACAGGGAGAACAAGCCTGTGTAAGTTGTCAAATAGGCCAAATACTGAACTATACAGAAAAAAAACAAACATAAAAGATGCACTTCGTGATTTGCCACTTTACTATGCCAACAAGTGTTGAACCAATGTGGAAATCTTGACCAATACCAATACATTTGTGTCTAATATCACCGATACCAATTACCAGCTAATCTCTGAGCCACTTGCAGGGTTGCCAACTTTGGTCAGCTCAGGCTGGCATGAGATTTTCAAGTAGAGACAAGCCTGCACACACATTTACATGTATGTAAGAGTTTTATTACCTTGTAAATAGTCTGTAGGGTTTACAAACTACCCCAATGCTTTTGATGTAGCTAATTTTAGGTTTATAATGGAATAATATAGATTTGCCATAAGATTTCTTGCGTGAGCGTGAGAGTCATGCCAGATGTGTGACACTTGGCATCCCTGCACTTGCCAAGTGGACGTGGGCCAGATTTAATAATGAATTATAAACATGTCGCAGGATAGTACTTTGAGAACTCTTATGAGTGTTAAACGAGCTGATGAAATCCCTCATCCTCCACTATGCCAAGCAGCTGATTGTCCAGTCATCTCCATTATTCGAGTCATTGTGTCTTTAGCTCTGGTGCTGCTAACTTTGAATACAGATAAGCTTCAAATATCAGCCAAGACTGACCGAGGCTAATATCTTGATTTTCAAGTAATATTTGCTAACACTGACATGTTAAGCAATAAAATGTGCATCTCTAGCATTTGCGGTTTTTACTTAGCGAGTTAGCTACCTCAGAGTTTTGACCTTTGTTAATGTAGCTTGCAAAAACAGCAACTTTTTTCTGCTGAAAAATGGGTTGTAGTGCAAAGATCATCAAGTGATGCTTCTTTATGTATATTCATGTACCTTCCCCTGCAATCCGACGTTTCAGAAATTCACGTGCTGGCCCTGCATGTCAATCTACAGAATGCAAACAGACCATAACCCGGAAGTCTTAGTATCTTTAAGGAGGATTTTGGCCCCCAAAATAGTTTATAACAGATTCTGACTTTACAGATCATTGCAGTCGAATTGCCACCTTAATAATCGCTTCATCATCTTTATATCCCTAATGTTCAACCACATAATACTACAGGGCGCATGCAGGTCATTCCTGCCAGACAGCGATACCATCGGCATCATTTTGCTGGACAGAAGAGATGAATCACTATTAGCACAATGACGCAAACTGTGGGCTTTATGGGAAGTGAGGAAGTATAGAGGACAGTAACAGCGTATTAGAAATCTCCACCTAAATCTCTGCAGATGATGACCTACTCAAAGATCCACTGTGCTTTTTAGTGACTTGTGAAGATCCCCGCATTGCGAGATCTCCTTCCCGTTTTGACATCATTTGTCTTTCTCCAATCCTTTTATCAGCTGACTCCCTGAATGGCTAAAGCCAGAGACAGAGACGAGGCCCACTCCTGAACAATCAGACATGCCAGGAGCGTCTCTTTCAGCTCGTCCCCGTCCCTCTCTGAGCCTTTGTGGTTTTCCGCAGCTTCTCCCAGAGGGAAAAGGGACCGGGAGCTGATCTGTGGGAGGCGAGCGAAGGCAAGAAAGGGGCCCCGCGAAAGGTCGCAGTGAGAGGCTCCCGAGAGCCGAGTGCGGTTTGAAGAGGGAGCCGGAGGAGGCCGTCACGTGCCCGGCGCCGGGCGGAGAGACGCTGTGTCGCATGCATGCAGAATGCAGAGCGCAGCACAGGAAAAACAGCACGCTCTGCTGCGAGATGCACGGATGCCAAGAAACCCTGCTGACACACATACACAGATGCTAAAAAACACACACACGGTAACATACGCATGGTAACACACACAGAAACATGCACGCACACACACACACACACGCGCACACACACAGTCCACGTATTCATATCTTTATGGGGACTCCATTCACTTCTATGAGAATAAGGCTAATCCCAAAAAAGACCCCTACCCAGCCCTAACCTTAACACACACTAACAAACATACACGCTAACTCACTAGCACGCTAACAAACACACATGCTAACATGCAAGCACGCTATCACACATATGCTAACAGACACACGCAATCACCCACATGCTAACACACATACTAATACACACATACATACTGACAAACACATATGCTATCACACACGTGCGTACCTACTAACAGACACGCTAACACACACAGGCTAACATACAAACACTAATAGATACATACATACTATAATAATGATGATGATGATAATAATAATGATCATATAATCCTTTATTTGATTATAATCCTTAATTTTTCTCTTCACCTGCCCCATCTTGCTCCCCACGGCTTGGGGGTCACGGCAGAGGGCTGGTGAGTAGCACCCCTGGGACTGGGCATTAAGGACCTTGCTCAAGGGCCCACAGACATATAACTATTCTGCCAAGGTGAGGCTCCAATCACAGGCACAGAGACTTGAATACACATGGGCGCTAATGCAAACACACACGCACACACATACTGGCCGGAATATAAGACGACCTCCCACACTTTTGGCAACTATTTTTAGAAAAAAATGTTTTTGGAATACCAAATATTACCTTTATAAAGAAAAATATTTTTATTTGACAAGAACATATAAGCAATTGGATTGCAATAACAATAACAATTGTACAATAATTACAATTGTACAATAATTACAATTGTACAATAACAATAATAACCAACAATTTACGCAACTCTCAGGGATACACGCTAAACACATGCATTGCTAGGGTTGCCAACTCTCACACATCTGGCGTAACTCTCACGCTTTCAAACTATCACACTCAACCAAAAAACCTCATGGCAAATCTATATTACGGTCAAAACACTTGTTACAAAATATCGTATTTGGCACCATCTATTACCTTTTTTGTCTGCTCTAGACCCTGAATATACTGTAAGATGACACCAATTTTTCAGACGGATTTTGAGGGAAAAAAAACCCATCTTATATTTGGGTCAATGCGGTACTTCCTCTCTGATCTGAACCCCTCTGTATACTCAGGGCATCAGACCTGCCTGCTTCAGGATGATTTCGCAGAATGGAGTGACGTTTTTGAATACGAAAAAATATCCCCGCAGCCCTGTGGATGGATGGATGGAAAAATGAAACATTTCCATTCAGTGATAATGATGGATTTGGTTGTAACTTTTCTGACATACCCTGTGAACTAAACAGAAAAATGCATGGCCAGAGTTTGCCTGTTTTTGGTCTATAAAAAGGGGAGCTGGTCGGGAATAAGCGCCTTAATAGATCCGGCATGTGGGCGAGGGGCTCCGATTTTGAGCACCTGAGTAAAGCAGGTCTCGCCGCTACACCTGCTGTCCTGGAACTGATCCCTCCTGCGGACACAAAACGCCTCCATTCAGCTATTACCACTTTCCACGTGATGCGGTTAAAGTGGTTTATGGTCAAGCCATTGAGATTGCTGGGGGAATGGGGGGGTTGCCAGAATGCCCTTGAGCCACCCGGGAATCGAGCACTCCACGGTCTCTGGCGGGTGGTGCCTTAATTTAAGGGAGGGGAAGAAGCGGACTGGTTAAACTGGACGTCATATTCCCCGAGAGGGCGCTACTGCAGAGTGGGAAAAGCGCCATTAGCAGGCCGACATTCCAGGCAAGTCTTGGCTGAGAATCAATTTACATACCGCCAACCGGGTCGAACTGGAGCAGACAGAAACGCCGGCAGGGAGGACCGATCTATACGCCCGCCGTAACTGCCCTGACAAACTTTACAGCCATGCGAGGGGGATGAGCGGTATTTCTAGACAAAGGAATTTATTTCCTCTGGATCTTCTAAACAAATGCGCCAGAGCGTCAGTGACGCACAGCTAACGTTGTTTACCTGCACAGATCCGGGAATGGCGTCCGTGTGAAGACCACCACTACACCCTTCAGTAAATCTCAACAAAGGGGGGGGGGGGGACAAATATCAAAAGCAGTCGGTATATGCCTAAGAAAAGGCTCCTGGTCTGATTGATCTGTCCAGGTACAGAGGAGGACTGATTTATATGCCTGTAGTAACAGCTGACGTTTTCATCTTTCTTCCAGCGTACAAAAAATAAGGCAAATATCAGAGGCTGAGGCCGACTGTGCAGAGACAGCAGAAACATCCAGAAACACAAGCAGCCCAGGCTGCCCGTTCTGCTGCTCAGACGCGTATTTACGTCGCTCCTCGCGGCTCCTGTGGGCAGCTTCGCTTTAGCGTGCAAGTCGCCACATCTGTGTGGGACAGGGTGGGAGCAAATGGGCCACAAACAGCCTTAATCTCAGCCCATAAGCGGCTAAGGCACAGTCCTGGAATGTATGGAACCGATACAGGCAAAAAAACCAGCATCTGCTAACCAACACAAGGCAGATCTTCCATCCCGCCCAGGATGCAGCCCAGCCAGGCTCCAACCTCCCACAGCCCCCCCCCCCGCAGCCCTGACTGGGATGGACTGCTGGAAAGACGAATAGAAGGAAAATGATGGATAGATGGAAAAAGCATCTCCTTATCCTCCGTCTGCAGGGTTCCCTCCTTCCACCCGGATCACTTTCTCCCCGGTAGAGGAGTGAGCTAAACGAATGACTCATGAGCAGCACGCAGGTGCAGAAGATGAAGCCACGGGTATTTAACAGCGGCAGCCATGCGGAATGGGGGATGGGGGTGCGGCGACCCCCTACACGGAGCGTCTGGGCTACCCCCGGAGCGACAGCAGACACCTTTCAGAGCAGACTTCCACCCCACACCCCCCACACCCCACCGGTGCTGACGAATCACCTGCCCAACTCTGACTGCGCCAGGATGTCAATGACAAGCGGGGGACCTCAGCCAATGGGAGGGCCACACTACCACAGCTGTAGCCTATCACAGGCAGGAGGCGTGGCGTGGAGGGCCCAGGAACCCAGCCAAGCTGGTACAGCTCTTAATTACCCACTCAGGCTTCCTGAATCATCTAACACATGTCTGTTGGTTAAACCTTAATATGGGTTACACACAATGATTCAACTTGTTTGATGTTTATGTTAGTCATATAAGATTCAGTTGTTAAATATGAGTCTCCTGCTACATGTTCATATGTCCTCCAGGATTCTAACTACATATGACCTAATCCAATGTAACTGGTCACACTAAGAAAATGGGTTACAGTTTCTCTGTAAAGCATCAGGAATTCATCACACAGGCACAGAGCACACTGCCTGTTTGCACCCTACCCATATGCAGCGGGTAAGTATCGATCTAAAATATCTGACTGTACAACGGGCAAAATCACAGTACGTGGACAGTCATGTGACCACAGACACATTTGATAACAGCACGCATTAATCTCAGCATAGAAGCTGGCGTTCAGAGTAAGTCTGCTGTCTGAAGGCAGAGGAGAGCCTCATCAGTCTCCTCTCTCTCCGGTGTCACCGAGAGCGTTACAGATGTGATTAAAGGTTCAGTACGATGGCTGACATGTACACGGCCATCCCTGTATTTGAGCAGGTCACCAATTAACCCCCAGATACGATAATCCCAGAGATAAGCGCAGCCGTGACCATGAAAAATCTCCCTGTGTGAGTGTGTGTGCATGTGTGTGTGTGTGGTCCAGGCATATATTACCAAATGTCCCCACAATGTGATAAAAACCTGTTATACTGATGTTGTGTGGACCATTTTTTTGTCCCCACATTGGGAAAACGCAATGTTATGAAAATCTGTTTCCAGCAGAATCTCAGAGGTGTCTGCTGCTCTCTGATGCTCTGATTCATGGTGAATACGTGACCGTTCACCTTCTTCGGTAAAAGCCTTTTCAGACCATTGCCAAGCACTCCGTAGTCACAAACGCTAATTAAAAAAAAAATAATAACTAGGCTTTCCGGCGCAGAATCCTACGCTTGACCAAAGTAATTTAAGTAAGACGTTTCCATTTTTCTGCAGGACAGACCTAATTTCTCCCCCCGGAAGGGGTGTCAGAGATGGTCCTCCGTACCGGCGCTCACAGTCACTTCCTATTAGCAGATCAGGTGCCCCACAGCCCGCCGTGCTTTACCTCCCTGCCTATGCTGACTTATCGGACATTAGGACACACCCTCCCCCCCCCCCACCCCGGCCCCCCCTACCACTACATTTTCATTCCCATCAGCTTTGATTGCTTTATTAATAATTCCCGGCTGTACATTCCTGGAAAACTGCCTCGGATAACCAGATTAAAATAACAGGGTCTCGCGGGAATGTGGCCTCAGTGCCGTCTAATTTCCTGTTAGGTCAGGTAAAACCGAACGGTGAGTCCCACCTGCTGCCGTCTATGGGAGCAACTGGCCGGCTTCACACATCATGTGCATGGGCGTTTCTGAAGCTGGGCGTTTCTCAAGCTTCCGGTCTGTATCTGACAGCCGCTGCGGCTGGTTCTGTCTGCCCCTTTTATCCTTAACTGAAATATTCAAATTAGCATCTGGCTCCCAAACATACTGCAAAATTCCAGCAGCCTGTAGCTAACGGACGCCCAGAATGAGAGTGTGCTTGTGAGCAATTATCAGTAGACTACAGTTATGGTCTGATTCGATAGGCTTACTTCAGCTTGACCTAGAACAAGTCAGGCAGATATGCGGATATGCAGCTAAAAGGTGAGTGTGCCAATCTATGCCGTTTCCTGTTTGACAGCAGGATCGCAAACCACCTGACTGACACTAACACAACCACATGCCTGAACCCTGTCCTGTACCAGCTATTGGGCTCTTCTGATCTCATTTTCACCAGGTTCTACCCAATATTTCTTCCTTTAACAGTGTCTGGGATGGTTCCTCCATAGTGTTACTCTTCTGTTCCAGAATTTGGGAGCAAAGAAACCAAGAATCAGCAGAACCCAGCAGATTTTGCGCCTCCAAACCTCTGGAGCTAGTGGTCCCCAGCTTCTGTGACAGCTGACCCTGCTCATTCACCAAGCATGCAGACATAAACACCAGATGAGGAGAGACAGGGAGACTGTACCAGTTTTCATCCCTGTAATCCAATAATCGCCCAGGGCAGATTTTCGTGTAAAAAATCATGCAGCTTTACCGTTACTACACATTTTCTGTTGGAAAAAGTGACCTTTCTTGGCTAATCCATCCATCCATCCATCCATCACCACCCGATTATCTGGGATTCGGGTCGTGGGGGCAGCAGCTTCAGGAGAGATACCCAGACCTCCCTCTCCCCAGCTACCTCTACCAGCTCTTCAGGGGGGATGCTGAGGCGTTCCCAGGTCAACCAAGAGATATAATCCCTCCAGCACGTCCTGGGTTTGCCCCGGGGCCTCCTCCCTGCAGGACACGCACGGCTTCTTGGCTAATCAACACTACCAATTACTAAACATCTAATTATTTATTCTCTGCTACTGGACTCTTAAAGGTGTTAAAACCAAATAAAACTATCCCCCGGTTGCTGCCACTATAAATAATTCTTTCCTCTGTTTAAAGATTCACACCCAGATTGTGAGTGTGGAGTTCGCATGGTCTCCCAATGTTCATGTAGGCTTCCTCCAGGTACTCCAGTTACCTCCCAGGGGTGCAAGGCCTAAGCCTGCCTAGGACGGCACATGGGCTTCCACTGGCGCTGTGTCTGGGGTGATTTTGGTAAATGGATGGACGGACGGACGGACGAACGCATGGATAAATAAATTTAGAATTAAAACCTCTCATATGTTGTATTCAACTCTCGGTTTCACGGCTTGACCTTTTAATGCTGCTGTAATGTAACATTATTATCGTAATGTAAAAAATCGAACGGATATATCAAATCATTAATCACTCAGTACTTCCCATGGTGCACCTGACCTCAGACATGGCCCACTGCAGCTAACGGGCCTTCACAGCCGGCCCACATGCATCAGACGTGAGGGATCCTTCTAAGCAGCTCCTCACAGACTCCACCCAGCTCTCCCCACAGGGACAGAAAGCACTGGCCTGCTAGGTGCTGGGCAATGGGGCCAAGACCCTGAACTCTGATGAAGACTTCCCTCCCCTTTTAGGGGCCATGATCTCCTCCTTGTGGTTCCATTCTTCTCTGTTCCGGTTTCCAGACACAACAGAGAGCTGCTAAGGCAGTGGTTCCCAAAGTAGGGGTCGCGACCCTCTGGGGGGGTCGTGAGACGTTGACGGGGGGGGTCGCGAGACGATTTCCAAGAAATCAAATAATTTTTTTTTAAACTATTAGAAATAACATTTTATCAACATTTTTCCATTTTATCTTAACATTTCATCCATAACTAACAAAAGATAAAAACTACTAGTTAATAGTTACGTTTAAAAAAAACATGAAAATTAAAAAGCCATCAGCCTTTCAAACTTCTTTCCGTTTGATCGCGACCCCTGAGGTGATTACGACAGACTAACGACACATCAATAGCGTCAATTGCAGCAGATCAATTTACAGCACCATGTTAAACATTCCGACACGTGCACGTACCGTGTAGGTAATTTTCTTCGGTTTATGCTTAGGATATAATTTTTGTTGAAATGAAACGTTGGTTAATATCGACCAATGACAACGCAGATAGGCCAGCGGAGGAGAGCGGAGAAGCACCATCGTCAGAAAGCCCATCGTTGTTGAAATTAAACGAATGAGTAAATAATTAAAAAAAAAGTTATATGGTTGTTAGACCATTGTGTTCTTTTGTGTTGTCATGCTCATGTTTGGATAGGCCTATTGGCGCACGTGCACCGTTGCACGCAACATTTGTATATTTTAACCACTTCCGAGGATAGTGGGATCACGAGTCACTGGCACGGTTATTTTGGGGGTCGTGAGCTGAAAACTTAGGGAACCCCTGGTCGATCCCAGCGAGATGCACATCAGACCAGCTGTAACAGCTGATCTTCCTCCCTCTCTCTACATGGTGCTGGTTATGACTGCCTGCCGGGTTTAGATGGCTAATGTCTTTCCTCAAATAAAGCAACACATATTCCGCAAGAGCTTTTATTGGTGCTGTAGCCTTTACCAGAATATCCCAGGGGAATGGATGAGCAGGGCTGGTGTCTGTCTGACTGCTGGTATCTCGCTGGTGGGCTCAAAGGACCCGTCTCCAAACTTGGCTCCAGCTCCGTCACATGACGACCTAGACTGGGGGTGAGCAGTTCTAGCCCTCTGGGAACAAAGGGCAAACTCTAATTATCTCAGTGATGTAATTATCTGAGTAAAAACTCACTTTCCTTCTGTCTCAACTGTAATTAGGAACTTCTAGAAACATCTTGTACAATTTGTAGGCATGTGATCCCCAAAGTCCCAAATTGGCTACCTCTGTCCTACACCTAAACCTGTATCACACTTATATTGGCCCCAGGATGAGAATGAATGAAACCATGTGACACAGTGACAGGAGGGAGGAACAGGGCTGTGATTTGGGGAAGAGAGCAGAGATGGGCTGTAGGAAGAGGATCTGTTGCACACACACGGCCTCACACACACAACCGCACACACACGGCCTCACACACACAACCGCACACACACAACCACACACACACACGGCCTCACACACACAACCACACACACACGGCCTCACACACACAACCGCACACACACAACCACACACACACACGGCCTCACACA
>JAODLC010000100.1:24878745-24889576 GCA_026781145.1 Hippopotamyrus pictus | reverse complement strand
TTTTTTTTTTTTTTTTTTTTTTTTTTTTTAAATTCGCAACTGTGTCTCTGTGCAACAGGACTTCATAAATCTAAAAGCCTCTCTCCAAACTCCCCACCAGAACTTCCACAATTCATGAGCAGACATTCCAGCGAAAGGGGGAAAGACAGATCTGCAAGCGGCAGAGGTAGCGTAATCTGGCCCATTTACCTCATAATACACTGATGACAAAATACAACAATGTCAATCAGTACACAAAGTCACATTCTTGCCACAACCCCAGTTCGGACCACATATTTTTCCCCAAAAACCCTTATTTTCAGCTCGCCTATATTTTATTGGGAGCTGAAATTCTGGTTGGCAGGGTCTTGATGCAGGCATCAAAGTGATCTTCCTAAGCCTTTGAAAGCAGAGCGCCTTGTCCAGCTTTCCGCTCAATGCACAGCTACTGATTGAGTTCCCCTGCTACCACCGGGAAGAGATGCGTACTGGGTTACTTTCATCCCTCAGTCAGTCGAGAGTCACACACTTTAGTGGCATATGAGGTTGAAAACAAAGCAGAACCAATTTCGTTTCCATCACCATCGATGTTGTTTGTTTTCAAACAGCATACTGTTGTGTCTATATTACAAAGGCTTTCTAATAAAAGGTCAACAGCTAATGCTAACTTGCAGAGTCCACAATCCAGACATGGCAAACACAATGAGTATCTGTTACACGTGCTAACACTTTGGCCAGACATCTCACACGAAGCGCTTCACAGAGACTCAATGGAACATAAGACTATTTCCACAACCAACACACACGTGACAGAGTCTTTTAAATGGATTCCACTGAAGATTAATCACCCGAGGGCTGTTTCAGAAAGACACAAACATATAAAAATTCCTCAGCTGAGGTGCAAATTGTTTTGTTTTTGAGACAAAATTCTTAGCAAATCGCTGTTATGGCAACACTACAAGACCTCCTGTTTACTCAGACGGTCAAAAAACATAAGATGGGGGGCGCGCAGCTTCTGCTCATTTGTCTTGCCGCTATTCTTCAGAGAGCGCCGTGGACGTGGGGGGAGGACAGTGAAAATCATGCCTGTAGGGTTGGAGGCGGCAGGCTGTGGAGCGAACATGGCCGGGACTCTGAGCTCTGCCACCACAATTATCTCAGAATAAACAAGCCCTCTCAGCCCCTGCTGGGCCGGCTAACGGCTGCTTCACACGTCACCCCCACCACTAGGGCGCCTGTCCCAGACCCATCTTTCCCCGTGTCAATCACATCCTGAAACAGCCTCATTGCGATACAACCCTAGAGCAGAAGGGCTCTCCACTAAGTCCTACTGCTACAAGGCAATCTTTGCATTGTTTACTCCCAGATTTAATCTAGAACTGGCTTTGTAACTGTAGCTTAAGCGCTAGCCATGTACATTCAAAGCTGTGGTATATCCCACACTATAAACACAACTTCATTCAAATCCATCTTCTAGGTAAAATTTGCCAGTCAGCAGTTTGTCGGAATGAATCTGTTAGTAAACCACATGGCATTCCCTGTGACTGGCACATGATGACAGAGATGTAGGCAGACGGGCGCTCAGGACCACTGTAAGTCAGAGTGGACAGAATCAAGTCTATGGCCTCCTGGGACAGTAAGAACACAAAGTAAGGGACAGCTCTCATCAACAGGTCCCTATCATGATGCCCATGCTAGCTACTGACGAAGCTTTCAGACCTGCCCTCCAGGTGGAGGAAACCCCAAAGCTCAGATGCAATGGATTAGGTCAAAGGAGACACCCGATTTCACGTTCAGTCTAGTGAGGATACCCACTTCTGCAAGGCATGATAATGGTGGGTAAATAAGGGATGTTTCAAATGAGCACCCCTTACAAAATCTGGAGCAGGCTGTCGTCAACTATTCCAGCAGGCAGACTGCTTGGTCAGAAAGCCTCTTAGCTTGGAACTGTCTTCAATGTAACCTAGTCTGTGTTTCAAGCAGCATAAGGGAAAGCATCATTTACTGCCAAAATTCCAGAGGAGCATAGTGAAGGAGAAGACAGGCTGAAAAACGGCTACACGGGTCATTAAGGGGTTTATCTATGTTTTCATCAGCGACGGAGGGAATTTCCGCCCAAGACAATGAGGTCCTTCCTGCTCATCTCTGATTCTCTAGTCTAGGTGACTCAACTAATAGTGTAACAGTTCTGAAAATGAGACCAAAACCACGATACAAACGTTCATGATCTTGTGTGTTCCAGAACCGCGAAATCCCCCCCCCCCAAACCCCAACCCGCTGTGACTGCTGCAGGTGCAGCCTGTTGAGTTCTCATTACGTTACTAATGTTGCAAAACTCATTTTTCATTTCACAATTAACACTATAACTACACTTGAGCTGCAAAATTATTATTCTATATAAATTAGGGCAAGCTGTATATTTTGTAAATATTACACATTACACCTATTTTATTGTCCTCCAACTGCATGTGTCACATGACTGTTTTGGTCCAATCCGATCACACCTGCGGTGAAAGCTGTTAGCTTCATTAGCTTGAGATGGATAATAATCCAGTTGGAAACTGTTGGTAATTAATAAAGCCCAGAAAATTATCCTGTTTTACCTTATATACTCCCCATCCCACCCCTCCCCAATAAAACTGAGGTACGACTTGAACAGCGGTTCAAGAATCAAGGTCTGAACCGAACCTTGGATATGGGAAAACATTACACCCCTATCCTCAGCAAATACTGTGTCCTTGATTAACATCAGTGAGATCAGTGAGACTTAACATAGAAATTAGAATTAAGGAGACAACAGGAACTACAGGAGTGGTCTAATTTTACAAAGTTCATTTATACGACTGCCTTCTAACTGAAACCAGACAAAACAGATAGGGGGTAGACAAAATTAAATAAAAGACTGTGTTAAAATTGGATTTAACTTTGAAGTAGCTAAATCACAATCAAGCATAGCTACAAAGCTGAGTCACAATAGACTGAATACCAATTAGCAGAATGTGCCAGCTGTAAAAGAGGTCTAACAATCAGCACTTTGATATGCCAGTTTTCAAAGCAACATGAGGCAATTAACATGTGTCACAGAATCTCTCTTTTTTTTTTTTTTTTGCTCTTTGGCATTTTGAGGTCACAAATGCTGTGATGACTGGGTTCAGAAAAGCAACCGACTGTCACCATGGTTCAGTAAATAATAATGTGACCTAGGGCATCACAGCTGTAGCAATACCTGGACAACAGACATGGACTTGCTATTATTCTCAAATTATTGCCATCCAGATGGGCTGGGCTAATTAACTGAGGGACTAATCTTAATCTTCCAAGCTCTAAGAACTGGCGGAAGAAAATCATCTAGCTTTGTGACAAATTAAAGAACATTATTAATTTTCTTTCTTAGAACACAATGTCATCTGAAGAAATCTGAAAGTTTGTTGCATGCAACCTAGGGAGGGCCTGTGATCCCTGTGATAGACACCAGGCTCACTCTGACTCCGCACTCAATAAGTGGCTATGGAAGATGGGCGGACGGATGGCAGAGTCCAAGCAGATCACCCGAGTCAAGGCGACAATGATGAGGACACGTTTTGGACTGGTGACCTTCAAGGCCCAAGATGGGATGCTGCCATAATGTTTGTTGCCTGGTTCCAACACACATCTGTTTGGCTGCACGAGAGCAATATTGCTGAACATTTTCAATAGCCATTTAAAATGTGGCACAGCACATGACAGAAAAGGATGCCAAAAATGACAGCAACTAAAAAGCAGTAGCATGGCTTAAGCGTGTCTTAGAAACGTGCTCTCCTTCACCTGGGCATTCACCGATCTGCTGGCTCGATGCTCTTTCAAATGTAAAGAGGCTCTCGGCTCGCACTGCTGTCTCTCATCTCACTGCCTCCTGCCTTATTTGGGGAGGATGCTGCAACAGATCTGTCACCGGCACTATCTACAGCTCAGCTTGCCAGCCGCCTTATAAGGTCTTGAAAATGATGGTCCTGCGGCACCTGGTCCCTCTGGCTCCGTGCTGCGAATCCAGCCAGCCTCCCTTGGAAGCTACGGGGAGAACCACGCAATTACCTAAACCGCCGTTTCACCCCAGAGAGTTCAGCTGCTGTGAGGAGCTCCCAAGGAGAGAGGATTTTTGATATCTTTGTTATGTCCGTCTGCCGGTCTCAGAGCGGGACTGTTGGCTGGGGTGTCAGCAAACCCAAAGCCATGCAATGCCTGTCTCATCATATCAGTGACACAGCTCAGTTTTTGTAGATCCCAGCTGCCGGTCGCATTTTCCTTGACCTGATTCTTCAAAAGGTACCCTTAAATCAAAAGCTACTGTTTCTAGTCCCCAAACAGACATGCAAACCAACCCTAACCGAGTAAAAAGCCTACTTGTTATAAATGAATAATGTCCATTTTCAATCCTAACTTTCACCTACTGTTTCAAGTCAAACTCGTAAAAGAGGAATTCCATAAAAGATTAAAAATCCCACAAGCAAAGCCTTCTTTCAACATGACTGCTACACCAGGCGCAAATCAGCCATGTGCCCCAGCCGGCAGAAACAAACACTTCTGCATTCCTTCCCCACCTTTTAGAAGAACTCACTGGCTGATCTGCAATATAGAAGGATTTACTCATAATTTTATGGAAAGATTAATTTATCATTTCTGCTATCTAAATAATCACTGCACCATTTGACCTGGAACCTCCCACGTTACAATTGATTACTGTGCTTTCCCAGATCCTAAGGCTTATGTAGCCTACAAAATCTATCCAGTCCTCCAATTATACCATGCTGATTATGCCACAGCCAATCGCAGCTACTCAACGGCCCTGACTCTTTGATAATTAAAGTCTGAAATGACTCGGGGGACTAATGGTGGAGGCCGTTAATGAGAGGTACACAGAGTACTGCTGTATCAATTAATCTAGTACCTGAAAACTACATAGTCGCAAGTCACGGTCATGGAAACACACTGCAACTACATAAGATAACGTTTCTGCACCGAGTCAAACTCATCTTCAAATTTTATCGCATCTCATTTAGTTGAGTGTGTTCAATTACTCCAGAAGAAGCGTCCCTGACCCCTCATGCGGACACTATCCTTGCCCGTGACTTCGGACCTTAATATTCATTTGGGATTCATTTTCTCAGCGATGGGGAGACAGCGAGCTGTGTAATACATCCCACAGCGTGAGCGAAAGCCGACACGCGGCATCCCTAATCTCGTTGGACGTTACTCACAGGAGCCGGATCGCCCAGCCCTGTCGCCAGAGAGAAACTGGGAACCGTGGAGGACTGTCACACTGGGAATCTGTGCTACACAACACTTGATTCTATTATGCACTGCAGTAGACCTACGGAATAATTACTTGAACAAAATGGATCTGACTGCATTAGTATTCTGCGCCTGGCCATCGCCGGTTCCACAAATCTCTCCTGTGCTTTTGTTCCATCATCTCTTCAGATGGATGAGCTCCCTGCCTCTTCCGTCTGCGAATGGCGCTATGATTGCAGAGCCGCTCTGCCCAGCACACAGGTACCATTTGAGCGTCACATCTTCCGAAGCGACACGCGCGCAGAATTGTCACTTCTATGTTTTGAGAAGCCAGTCAACTTGAAAGAGCTGGCAGGTCGACATGAATAGTGAGGAATGTAGAAGATCTACAGAGCAGCACAAGCTGTCCCTTATACGACACCAGGCCTCACGTAGGAGACTTTGCATTTCCTTGACTGTCATGCAAATGACAGTATATGGCAAATCGTTAGTCTTTACTTGTAATCTTTACCATGAATGTGTATATTTTTGCAATCTCAGTCTGACAAAAAATAACGAGTACTATCAGTTCTTTAATTCCAGACACCACCTGCAATCTCGCCTGATGCATACCAGTAAATCTTACATATACATAACCAGCCTGAAAGTGCAGAACTACACTAACCCATAATTTTCCTCCAACCCACTCTTGTTTAGTTCCCCAGCTGAGTCACAAACCACACAGATTACTCAGCTAAAATAATCTCAAAGCAAAAACAAACCATCCAGCCCCCACAATATGTCTACGCAGCCCTACACTTCCTATGTTTGATGCAGTTAAGCAGCCACAGGCCCCTGATTGAGCGATGCAACTAACAGATTGCTCTAAAAGAATGATTGTGATGAGC
This sequence comes from Hippopotamyrus pictus, assembly GCA_026781145.1. Taxonomy (NCBI): domain Eukaryota; kingdom Metazoa; phylum Chordata; class Actinopteri; order Osteoglossiformes; family Mormyridae; genus Hippopotamyrus; species Hippopotamyrus pictus. The sequence continues at coordinate 24,883,442 of JAODLC010000100.1, read as the reverse complement.
GATGAGTAGAGACAGCCAAAGAGGTGGGGATATTTTAACATGCTAAAATACACAGCAACCTGTAGCAGCCCTCATGATCTCACTAAGATACCCGTGCCTATTGGTTTTGATAATGTATTTCAAGTTACTGTCTTAGCTGTGAGAGGCTATAGTGTCGCTGTAGTGTAGTCAGGGGCTGGCTGCAGGTGGAATTGCTGCAATACTGAAAGAAACATAAATTCAACATGCTAACTTTCATTTTCAAGGTTTATTATGTAAGGTGGGTTGTGTTCTTGTTAGCTAATGAGACAACTTGCTCTTTTTAAAATCAGGGGTTTTGGATAAGTTTTCCTATTTCTTGTCAGTAAAATTAAATGTCTGTGAATGGATACTTCTTATACAGTAATGCAAGCTGTTTTAAATGACCCCTTTCATTCAGGAATTACAATGAAAGTTTTTATTTTTGCTTAATTTAAATGGAGATGAGAGCTGTTAGTGAGCATTCCCACACAGAGCAGCTCGGAGATGCCCACTCATTTCAAAGCCAGACATATCTGTCTGCCAAATGGATTTTGGCTGCTGGGAGTTTGCCTTAAAGGGAGTGATATGAAGTCAGGGAATCCCACCAATAATTACAGCTACTATAGCAAAAGGCAAATATTTCATTTACATATGTATGGGAATGCTTGGATATTTTGTAGTTATATCACCTTCTGCCTTATTGGAGAAATACTGCATATTTGTTAGGCAGAATAACATTTGTAAGGCTTAGCTCCGTCTTCAAGTGCCACCCTGGTCTTCAAACCCAGCACTGATGTTTTCTCTCATCCAGTATGTTGTAAACAGCAATCTGTGTGTGACGGCGATTGTTTCAGCCAACCTCTTAATTAACTCACTTCGACTTGAGCAGATCTCACGGTCACACCCATGCCTGGAAGAAACATGTTTAAAGAGAAGTGCATTTTGACAGCAACAAGAACATGAGAAGTTTTCCTCAAAAAAAAAAAAAAAGACCATTACTGCGGAAAAATAATACCAGAGTCTTTTTATTACACCAGTGTGGGTGATTATTATCTCCCAATCGTTTATCCTTCTCAGGGTCATGAGGAGGCCTGGATCTTACCCTGGGCACCATGGGGAATAAGGCTGGAGTAACGTTGCAGAAGGGGAAGTAGTCCTTTGAAGGGGAAAATAAGAAACCATTGCATAACTAATGTATTTTCAATATACCGACATGTATGCTATTGCAAGGGAGAAATTTAACTGAAATTTTGAAACATGTCAAATCAGCCAGAATTTAATCAACATTTCCACTATGATATGCCTAAACGGCTTACCAGGATCAAAACCAGCTCACTGAAGCAGGCTTAACCATGTTATGGTTGGTTTTCAGTAGCATACATTGTTTTAAATCCACTTGACTACACAGAGTCAGGATATCAAACATTTCAAATGGCAATTGTTCTAAACGGAAATATAAGGGCCATAAAATGTCACTTGGTGGAGAGTTACAGTTTCATTACTCTATAGCCTGAAAAGACATGTGAGCGGATTGGCTGGGACCTACATATGCTTAGCATAAATGTCACGCTGCTTTGCAGCGATCCAGCGGAACGTGTCGACCTCGTACAGTACCACTACACTCAGCCCGTGCCCGTTCTATCACGCACTCTGGACGGGTGCCCCGCGTCGTGTTTCACTATGTACCTCCCACTAAAATCACTTCCTTCTAGTCTTCTTTGTGATCAGTGCCACAATGGAAATCACAAATGGTTTCCTTTCACAGTTTAGAAACCCCAAAGGCCTTCACAGCTGACGTGTGCCAAAACACACCACCGATTATGTCCCAAAAATCACTGCGGCTAAGCTGGCTCTCGGCATCCTGCTATTATACTTCTTAATAATAGGTTTGGTAAACCACTCTTGTTCAGTAGAAGACTGCAGTAAGGAGCGAATTTCAAGCAGCGGTTATATGGTGTACATGTGGAGGGCCTCAATACATGTTTTAAACAATACCATTGTTGACGTTTTATATAACATTGTAGAATTTCATACTAAATAATTCCACAAATAAACAAGGCACAGAAGTAAATATAGTGATGGTAAGAAGATGGTGGTCTCAGACATGCGACATTGTTTTCCACTGTCTACTCCACTGAAAAAGGCCACACTCTCTGTCAGGATCAGTCCCTGCCTTTTTTTGTTTCCCTGATTGGGCAGTAGTCGTCGCTGGTCATCCCATTCCTGTGTTCCTAGCATCCAATGTTTGAGTTCTTTGTGAATGTTAATGACCCACACCTGTTTCCTGTTACCTCTAGCCTCAATGTTTAGCTAATTTGTAATGGTTCACACCTGTCCCTCGTCTTGCGCCTGTGATCCGTGTATATATGTGCCTGCCCTTATCCTGCCCCTCAGTTGGTCCTTGTATGTGCTGTTAGTTGTTCCTTGTGGTGTACCGGTTCTTGCCTGCACACCCCCCTGTGTTCCCTGATGTGTCTGTGCTAGTCTTTGTTAGTCCTAGTTTTCTACTTGACTTTGTTTTTCCCCATGTGATCTCTTGCGTTTTACGTCTGCTTTGAATTGAATATAAAGTTCATCACTCTTCAGCCACAAAGTGGACTGTCCCTCAATATGCCCCCTCGTGATACTCTGATATACCATGAAGGGTTGCTGTGTAAGTAAACAGATCAGTTTCACTGTATTACAGTGAAGACTATTTTTGCCTCAGCTGGGTGCTTCCTGGAAGTTCCTGCAGAGTTGTGAGGTGAAGGGAGTGGAGGGAAGTGATGTATGAAGAAACAAACACTTGATTTTATTCTGGGAATAGACTCCCCTCCCATTAATAAACAGATAAAGCAGGAAGATACATGTGCTCCTTGGCTGAACAAAGGCAGCCACCTCAGTGAGCCTTTGGGTTCATTTCCCAGGTTTCCTGATACCCGTGGTCAGTGAGTGAATGTAAAAAATTAATGAACTATGACCTAAGAACACTGCAACGACCTCTGAAGGATTAAGGCCGATCTCAAAGAACTTCAATGGAAAACTATAAAAAATATGGATTTGGGGAATTCCACTAAAGTACGTTTCAAAAATCAGCTGTGCCATACATACGGCACTTTGCTCTTACAAAAAGACCCACATTAGCGTGTGTTTTCGCTAAATGAAAGAAATCCAAAAATGATTTTCCCTTTTATGCAAATAGGAGAAAAGTGAAAATAGTGTTTAGCATTTGTTTATCAGCAAGCCAATACCACTGAAAGACCACTCCGGGTTTTGCAGGAAATGGCATCTAATTCATTAAAAAAATTCTGGGCCAATGTGCCCCCCGCCCCACATTCAAAATGCTTCTGAGGCCCCTGTGTACAGTCATGTACCGAAAAATGACGTTTTGGTCAACGAAGGGCCGCATATATGACGGTGGTCCCATAAGATTATAATGTAGCTGAAGAACTTGTGTCCCCAAGTGACTTTGTAGCTGTCACAATATCATAGTGCAATGCATTACTCACGTGTTTGTGGTGATGCTGCTGTAAACAAACCTAGTGCACTGACAGTCGTGTAAAAGTATAGCACATACATTTATCTATAGTACTTGATAAAGATAAAAAACTATGTTACTGGTTTATGTGTATATTATACATATATTATACTGTACTTTTTATTGTTATTTTAGGCTATACCATATAGCCTAGGTGTGTAGTAGGCTATGCCATGTAGGTTTGTGTAAGTACACTCTAAAATCATCAAATGGCACATTAATTATAACATATTCCTGTCATTAAGCGATGCATGACTGTATTGATTCTGGTAATGTGAAACTACACTGTACCTGTATTATTTCTACTTTATATAAAAAAAAATTATAAATAATAATTATAAATTTATATTTACATTCCTGCTTTTACTATATGTTACTGTTATTTTAGATTTTCTGTGTTATTTGGTAAGTTATTTGTTCACTCTGGAAATGCTTAAGATTTTTTGACATATACATTTATGGTAATTGCTTCCTTGCTTTATGTCATCACAGCTTATGCAAGGTTTCATAGGAAATTCGTAAAGCGGGATACCTATATATCAATCAAATCTATTGATTTCTCTGTACCCTGTGAATCAGAGGTTTAATGGCTGTTTCCGTGGTATGCATCAAGACATAGGAGGTGAGAGAGATTTACAAAAGGAACGGGAGAAAAGGTGAAACTGTTCCTGACATGCATGTTTAACCTCACCTTAGACAAACAAACTATGCTGATATATGATTGACTGGACCTACATTTTTAAAGCACACTTTTCAGTATAGTCTCATACTTCCAAACATTTCTGCAGGGAGCAGTTCTTTGATCTACTGCTATTACCCATCCCTTCCAAATCAGACCTGATTCAAATAAAGGTGCCAAATCAAAAATACTTCAATAGCATCTCTAATAGCCTCCAATTATCCACGCACACCGGAAATCAGCTGGCCACCCCAATAAATCTCATCAGGGTGTACACACTACATATGATCAATTTCCTTGTGTCCTGGAAATTTCAGGTTGTCCTCTTTCTGCAACACAGAGCCTCAAATACCAGGTACAGGAGCCACGGCGAGAGACAAGAAACAGTATTAGGAGGATTTGCTCTAATGTTCCAACACTATAAGCCAGGGGTCTCCAACTCCGGTCCTGGAGGGCTACTATCCAGTAGGTTTTCTATCCTACCTGGCTTCTGATGAGCCA
>JAODLC010000100.1:24854901-24865304 GCA_026781145.1 Hippopotamyrus pictus | reverse complement strand
TTATGGTTTTTCCCATAGAAATGAATGGACGGTCCCCATTTAGATAGGAAGACCAACATGTGTGTGTGTGTGTGTCTGTGTGTGTGTATGTCTGTGTGTGTGTGTGTGTGTGTCTGTGTGTGTGTGTCTGTGTGTCTGTGTCTGTGTGTCTGTGTCTGTGTGTCTGTCTGTCTGTCTGTGTGTGTCTGTCTGTGTGTGTGTGTGTGTGTGTGTGTGTGTGTGTGTGTGCGTGCGCGCACGCATGTTCTCCCCCTGTTACATGAGTTTCCTCCACAGACATGCATTTGGACTAACTGGCATCTCTAGATGACCTGCAGTACATGGCTGTGTATATGAGTGCAGCCGTCCCGTGACAGACAGGGTCTACGGTGCCCCGCGCCTCATGCCCTATGCTACCTGGCATAGGCTCCCGGCTCCTCCTGTGACCCTGACGTGGATAAGCAGTCGGACGACGAATGAATGGATCACGCTGAGGTGTAACACTGTCGCCTCTGCCTCTTACCCCTGTAACAAGGCTCTGAAGCCGGCCAGCACAGCTGACATCAGTTCCCAGCATCCTCCTTTTGGGTGGAGCTTTCCACTGTCGAAGGATGTACAGCATGAGCAGGGCGTGAGCTGCCCAAGTAGGCATTCCTCCATCTTTTAAGCACTTAACCTGGTCAGAGTCTCAGGGCCCTTGTAGGTAAAAACTATTAAATCTGTGAACATTTACCAGTCTAATACCGTCACTAGTCTTGTGTTTCCGGGGGACTGTTACAACGTGTCATCCGCAATGTTTCTGCACGTATGCAAAGCAGCAGCCGTCACAGCCGTCAACCTTGATTCTGACCCGGAAAGGCACGGACCCGATTTGGCCCCGGGGCCCCCCCAAGCATCCCATATAACCGAAATGTCATCCGCTCGATCGCGCCGCTCCCGCCTCGGCCCCGATCTGACCTCGATCAGCTGGCTAGGAGGACAGGTCACATTCACGAGGCACCTGCAGGTGGCGCTGCAGGCAAAAGGAGCTGCGCTCGCTGCCAACCGGTCTCATGCTGACCCGAGTCGACCCGTCTGACTCCAGCGCCGTGTTCAGACATGCTGCTAGCCACCACAGGCAAAATAACATCAATGTCAGTGTAATCATTTGGGTTACCGCTAAGGCTAATTGTCAATACCGTCACCATTAGAATCAATCTGGACCTAAGAATCAGAGAAAGTTCTGGCACTGGTACAATCACCGAGGCAGGAGGAGGGAAAATCCTGCTCTGCATATAACCTTCCGTTCCACCCCTTGGAGATCCTGCCAAATTAGAATGGAACGTAGTGGGAGGCACACCTATTAGCATCAGACAGGTGTATGGGAGAGGATCTGAGCACGACCATTTTTACCTCACGTTATTTACAAACATGGAAAATTCATGCAGCGTGCAGCTGTAATCCATCTGGGCTGGAACAGCAATCTGCTCAATACGACCACGGCTGTGATTAGCCCCATGACTTACCCCCCAGTGACACCAGTATCAGTCTCCTGGGCGACCTGAATTAGGGAGTTCACAGTTTTTAGACTCAACTTCTCCTGACACATTAAATATGTGCTGGCTTGGGGTTTCAAATAAATTCTTACAGTCATACTATCCATAGATAAAAGGCAGAGCCTAAGTGAAATCCCTGCTTCCTACCTGCTACATGCTAGGGCCACCTTTTCACTTGGGGCCATCACACTGCATGCCCACTGCATGCCCACTGCATGCTCTAGGGTTATACTGAGAGAATGAGACCCTCTCGCAAATTTGTAAATGTTCACTGATGTGCATGCACTCCTGAACTGAATCATACCGCTATTTCAGAAGCATTTTTTTTTAAATGCTAGGACGTCTAGAAAGGTTCATTCGGGAAAGATACTCTACACAACTCCATTAAGACTCAGTGAACGGTTGAATAAAGGCACCTCAAAATAAAATCAGAACGCGCATCCGAAACAGGCAGGCACCCGAACTCTCATTAAGGAGAAGCTGTCTTGCTTAAAATAAAAAAAAAAAAAACACTTTTCAAAAGCATCTGGCTATCAGGCGGGTAAGACGATCCCATTAAAATCCAGGCCTAGGTGAGATTCTAGTTTAGCTTCATCAAAATGCAAAGTTCAAGTAGGCAGACAGAGTGGTCAGCCTGCATCACAGAAGACACCTGCACCACAGACCACTGCCTGGCCCTGCTCTGTTCTTGTTTACATTCCACGCCAGTCATCTCCACAGAAGGGACACCGTGGGGCCAAAGGAGACCGTGTGGCCTAACTGCCATGCAATTATCACTCAGGGTCCGGTCCTCGTCTCTCATCCAACTGAAGACCAGGTTTTACTTCGCCAAAAAAGCTCATCTCCTGATAACAGGCTACAGCTACATCATTTGTTGGAAGACTATGCCATATTTAACTATAAGAAACAGAGAAGAACAATTAATATTTTAGATCCTTAATATAAAAGCATTCAAGGCTAAAGAAATGCCACAGAAATCATAAACTGCAGAAAAAGTCAGGGGAAAAGAGTCATATCGTGTTACATCAAGAAGCCCTAATTGTGTGTTTTTATCTTAATAATTGGCCTGACATTTGAGAAAATGGCTCAAAAAATAAGCTTTTCTGGTATGCATGTTGAATGTAATACATCGGGTTAGGCATACTGCCAGGTTAAAACCTGAGGTCTGCGACATACTGTAGTGTTCCTCAGAATCCTCAGCCTGGGACTTAGGGAATTCGAATTAAAATGCATGTTTGACAGTCTCTGCTTTGACTTAGTGTTACGCTCATGCAGATGATTAATCGAACAAACACGTAATCGTAACTTAATAAAGTAATAAAATCCGAACTGACCTGACATTAATGGCATTCCTTTTACCGTTTCTCGGCGTTCAGCCTACACTAGTTCAGCGGTAGATTTCAGTCGGGAATTATTCTCAGGGTATGTGGGTAGATCAATATTACGTTTCACTGTAGTATTACTTTTCGCCACACCGAAAGTCACGATCAAATAATGACATAAAATCGATTTTTGAAGGACACCTTTAATATATCCCAAAGAAAATCATTAATTCTTAACTTTCAGTGTGAATTGTGTTTTAGCGACATGTAAATTTATTATTGTTTTCTTCAGATATTTATCCCAAATAAACATTTTCTCCCTTTCTTCCACCTGTCATCGGTTAAATACCAGTGTGCCGATATGTGTACTAGTTTCTGGTAACACATTATAGTGCCACGATATAGTATTGTAGTGAATTGTAGTATAGCATTTAAGATACAGTCGCAATGATACTATTTTGCAAAATAAATGTAAAGGATTACAGAATCCATATGGATAGAATGCATTTTCTGTAGAGACCACCTCCGCCCCATCAAAACATATTTTCATTAAAATATCACTTACTTGCTTTTCCCGGTTTGGGCCTCTGTAAAAGCTTCTGCACGGTGATAAGGTCTTCAGTCTTCACTGCTTGCAGTAATTCCTGATCTTTCCCCATCTCGCTCTTTTTTCCCTATCTATTTATTATTTGTTTTTCACATCCAAAGCATCCTCCGTGTATTTTATCTTTCCAGCCCGCTACTGCTGACCGTTCCTAAGGAAATGCATCGGCAATACGCATGGCTTGATTTTTCTGCTCTCCGGGGGGATAGACGCTCGCTTCCCGAAAGCCTGGCACACACTTGTATGGAGATGGCACCGTACAAATGATCCAAAATCTGGAGGTTAACAAGGTCCGCACCGGGCGTCATGAATAAGACACAAATCCAGCCAGAAGCATGCGATTACGCTGTTTTACACAAGACTACACTTTGCGTAGGGATCCCAGCATATACACATATAAATTAAAAAAAAAGAAATATTAATGGCATTAAGATATCCTCTATAAAAGATCAATTCTAACAGCGCAAAGCGATTATGTTTCCAATCGGCGAAAAGTATCCTGCTTTTTTATCGGAATGAAATTGCAGTGAAGCAAATACGAGGTCTCTCCTTGCGATCAGCGACGCGTCGCCTGCCGGTCCGGATCTTTTGGAGGCTGCATCGGGTAAACAGAAGCCAGCTGTGCCATAGCTCAATACAGTCAGCAACCCCCAGCCCCCACCCCCCCTTTCGGAGCCGCGGCTGCTGTTTAGAGTAGCTCCATAGTATGCAAGTAGGTTAGTAAGCCTAAATGGCTGCACTGCATCCAGGAGGCGGATCCGAGAGTCGGGACCATCCAGCCTCCTCCCTCCATCGAGAACAGACGGAAAATATAAAAGGCATCCGGATAACCTATAGCGCGTTATTAGCGCACAAATGATACAAACACGCAAGGTGCATATGGGTTACGAACAAATTACATAGTAAGACACCGATACGACAAACATGATGTTGATTTAACTTTTTCGATCACGGCCATTCGGTAATGTAGTCTAAATTGCAATCCATCACAGACGTTACGAACATAAATAATTGTATAACGTCTCATTCCGCGGTAAAAGTGTTTCACCTGGAAACTATTAAACTCCGCACTTCGTTAAGTTGTAAATGAAACATTTCATTGTAGTGAAGTAATGCAAAACAAAGAGTGTGCTTAAGGTATAGGATTAATAGGCACTGGCGGCGGTTTCCTTTTTTCCCAATTTTGTTCTTGTTTTAGTAGACGCTTATTGCTCCGAAGGTCTTAATGATCATTAACGTTAGTAGAGAGGCGGTGCGGACCGAGCCCCTTCGCCAGTGATGAAGGGTCAGGCTACGCTTCACGGCTATACTCCAAACCCTACTGGGAGCTGGTGGGTTTGCAGAAGTAGCTGCCATTGATATTCTGACTATATCCCTCTGATTATCACCCAACACTGTCTACTATCCTGGTGCAAATTACCACGCACTTAAATGGACTTGTGCGCATTTTAGGCATTTTTGGATTTTTATTCCATGTCACTTTTTACTGCAGCTAGTCTACAAACGATACGTTGACGATACTGGTTAATGATATATGCCATATACCAAAGTGAGCGAATGGTAAAAATAGGCTGACGTGGTTATTTAGTGGATAATCCCAATAGCTCACAGCTGCGGAACTGCATTTCTCCATAGCAGGTATTTGCTTTGGACAATCCAACCAATTAGTGACTCTAAAATGCAGAATAATAATAATAATAATAATAATAATAATAATAATAATAATAATAATAATATCCATCCATCTTACACAAGACTGGGGACAACCCAAGATGGGGCAGCAACCCATCACAGGGCTAATAATAATAATAATAATAATAATAGGTGTGGGCAGTAGACTCTGTATCCATCTTGGCCTATTCTGGATTGCCGAGCTAAAAATGCAGATATGATCCCCACACATTTAATTCAAATCGATAGATTTTCTACTGACAAATTAAAAACAAAAAACAAACAAATAAAATTAAGAGTACTAGACAATGCCATGAAATTACTATAATGATCATGATTATTATGGGATGGCACAGGGTGTAGCACTAATGCCTCACACCTCCAGGATTAGGGGCTTGATATTAATATATTTCATGATTCTGCAGCTTCCTGTATGGCACTTGGTTACACTCAGATGCTGGGGTCTCTGTTTTTGTTCCAGATGCCAGCATCCAGGGCTGTTTGGGCATCTGGCATTCTGGTAATTTTCCTAGTAAGGTGGCAAAATTTTAGCCCCCCCCCCCCCCCCGGATCATGGATGTGTATGTCTGGTGGGCCCCTCTGGTCATAAGTCCAGGGTCCATTTTTAATCCTAGCCCAGCGCTGGTTTTGTGTGGCCAGGTGGCAGACTGACACACCCAACAGTGTCATCTAGTAACTTTGTGAGTGTATAGACAAGCCATTTCCCAGCAGTCAGTGCAGGATGCACACAGGTGCTCACCACCTTCCCTCCTGGGTGGGACCGCACATATACTCATCACTCAAAAACCTCCGTGTCCTTGGAAGCTGTTTCCATAGCAACCCCTGACACTTTCATAAACCGGCGGTCCTGACAACCAGAATGTGCCGTCTCCTTTCCTCACACTTACATCAAGCAGCTACTGGCACAGAAGTGACTATGGGCTGAATACATTAGGGAATGTTCGTTTCGCTCATGCTCTCGTTCCCTCTCGATATTCACTTTGTCTAGTGTAAATGAAGGCCTTGGCTGCAGTGAGCCTTTCCCATACAGGCAACACTGTCAACACTTGATGGTGATTCAGCTGGGCTCCCTCTGTCAGGTGATGAGCTGCAAGTCCCAGATATTAGCCTGCTGAGGACAGAGGGTTTTATTCTGTGCGGAGAAAAGATTACAGGGGAGAGCCAGTAGCATCACACAAGGGCCACCATCCACTCCAGAATATAAAAGCTTATATCTACTGCAGTATGAGCATTTATAAAAGAAAAATGCATTCAGTAGGATGGTACATTTCCATACTTAAGTTAGATGCCTGCACTTTTGGTGACCAGAGAGTAGCAAGGTGGATTTCAGTTTTCATGTTTTAATGCATGTTTTTAATGTATATTGCCATCAGGATTTGATGGGTCTGATCTGTTGGATTGTACTTTTCATTTTTAGAGGTACTGTATTTCAATTTATCAGGATAAGGGGTTGAAAGGTGGATGGATGGATGGATGGATGAATGGATGGGTTTTAGTTTTGATTCTCCATTAAAAGTAATATCACTGCTGCATGTTGACAACATGTTGATGTCATCAAGAGATGATGTCCGTCTTTCTTCACAGAATAACTGCAGTGTGATCCCTGTTGTATGCCTTACTGGAGATTCTTTTTCCTGCGCTACATCTGTTTGAAGATACGTACAGAGATACCACTCTGTGCTTGACGTGGCCAATTAGAAATAAATAGCAGTGCAACTCATTACACAGCCAGATTTACTTTTGCTCTAATCAGCAGTAATGCCTGCTTTGTTTAAGTACTTAGCTAACATTATCGCATGCTGCTTAAAAGCATATTAAAAGCAGTTTGACCTCAGAACAAAAACATTGAATTAATATGAATCGCATAGTAAATGTTTATAATAAACTCCACTGGCTTCTGTAATGTGTTTTATATTACAATGCATGCATTAAAATAGGTTTCTTTTCTCTCGATGTTAATGTGCATTCCAATGCACTCAAACTAAAAGCAGTTTTGTGTTTTAAATAAAGCAATTAAAATGTACTTTTATCGGCCTTACGTTGGTGCGATGTTCTAATGGACCATATACCCGCTTACCAGGGTGCAGGTCGGCCTGTCAGGGGAAGCACAAGGCAGTAGGCCGGGCTGTGCCCTGGACAGGAGACTGTCTACCACTGGGCACAGACACTCAGTCATACACTGTGCACAATGCACAGATATGCTAACTATCATGACTGCATGTCTTTATACTGTGGGAGGAAACCGGAATCCCCCAAAAAAAAAACATGTAACAAACCCCACAGCCCAGTACAGAGACGGGATTCAAACCCAAAACCCTGCAGGCCTGAAATGCTACTCACTGAGCCACAGGCGGCAAATTCCTCCACTGCATAATTAATATGTGCCCTACAAATTTTAATTATATAGTCTGTTTGCATAATCGTATTAAACATATTGAATTATATGATTAATTAAGTGAATATAATTAAACTTCAGGGCTTTAGGATTCAACAATTTTGGGAACCGTAAATGCCCAGTATTTATACAATTACGTTCTTAAATTGTTATTTAAAAAAACCTAAACACTGTCCAATCGAAGCGCTTGAATGTCCAATAACAGCCTTACACACTCATGTTCCCAGTGAACGTTCCCAGACAAACAATCAAGTCAACATCTGGGTAATATACGATACACAGCACTCATACTGAGCCCTAGCTGTACATCGAGCAGAATATAACACAATAGCTAGTCAAATTACAGTGTAAATTCATGTAAATCATACCTGATGATGTGCATCATAAGTGAGGCCCAGTCACATTCCATATGCCTGTTAGCGATGCAGTTTACCATTGTGAATGCTTTACAGATTTTCCCAAATTTGCTTTGTGATTTGCAGATATTAGACCACTAATAAAGATCACCCTAAGAGCTCCTCACCACAGAAAGTGACTTATCACTCATCTGGCATACGGGCAGGGTCATACTAAGGTTAAAAGTTTTAGCCCTTCTTAGCTGTGCTCCATAATGCATCATGGTTATTGGAATTACAGAAAAAATACTGAAGACTTGACCTTGGTGTCCTCAGTACAAATACAGCCCCATTCCCTCATGGGGCATTAAGTGGGGCAGCATTTCCAGTTCATAACTCACGACCGCCCCCTACCCCCAAACACCGGTACAGCACCGTCATGCTCCTCCGCCAGCCAGCACCTTGGGGTTCCTGATCTTCCCGTGGATGCTTCGTGCCGCGTCCTCACGGGTTTCACAGCGCTCTGCAGTGCACCGCCCTTCGTACCAGTCCGGCCCCCAAAAGAGATGAAATCCTGAGAACACCACACTGCAAGGCTCATCAATTTCACTCACTCACACTTTGTCCACAAAGCGTTTTGTTAAAGTGCCAGCTTGGGTCCCGGTGCCGTTCAGGCCAGCCCACGGCATTCTGGGATTAACCCTTCCAGCTATCTCCCATTTACCTCCCACCACGACAAATCCCTCTGTTAGCCTGCTGCCACTACCAGTCCTCCTCCACATCCAAACTACCCCATAATCCCTTGGGCCTTTGAACTCCTTTTACAGTTAACGTCACATTTTATTACTGATTTAATACTTTTTTGTCTGTAGGTTACTCCTTTCATTTGCACGAGTTGTGGGGAGCAGTGCAACAGTTAGCACTGTTGGCTCACACCTCTGAGTCTTTGCCCCAGCTGTACACACGTGGAATTTGCATGTCATTATTGGGCTTCCTCCCAGTTCTCCAGTCCCCCCCCCCCCCCCCAAACAAGTCTAAAAACCCCCGTAGGGGTGAGTATGTGAGCGTGCATATCCTGCAAAGGGTAGGCACCCGGTCCTGGGATATTCCCTGCCTTACACTCGTAGCTTCCAGGACAGGCCTGGTACAGAACATGGATGGATGGATGGACGTACAAGATGTCATAACTCTTTGTTGACATTAAAATTTATTCAGTGTCACTTTTGCACCGGTTTCTGGAAAGAGTTACACTTTAGAAAGCTGACTTCATTTAGGCATATAGATTGTTACTTTTAAATAAACATTTATATATTGTGTTTGACTTCTGTTGCTTCTTTTCTATCAGTTGATAGTGACACATTAATACAGTGTCTCACAAATGATAATTTAATGAAAGATTCAGTTTCTAGATAAACAGCTGTGACCACAAAAGCAACAAACTAACACTTCCCACCTCCCAGGGAGGTGCTGCCAGCTGTGAAGTCACACCAGTCTACCTCACAGTCAGTGCTGTCAGAACTGACAGGAGAGGGTCCCCTGGTGACAGGTTCTGCAATTACAGGGTCCTTCGGTGACTGGGTTGTATATACAACAACCTCCATCCTGGGTTAAGTGCTCCAAAAACACTAGAAAAACAAGCACAAGCACTAGGCATTAAATATTAGCTAGGATGGTTTATTACTGAGTACACACTATAGACCACCACCATGTTCTGTTGACACTGCAGTAAGTCATTTTTGTAAGTTATTTAGGAAAATTGTTAGAAATGGACTGTGGTGGTCACAATTGTAATAGTGCTATCCACTGAGCCACCACGCCACCCAACCCAAACTCCTTGAATACAATTGTTGCAAATTATTCCTACAACAATGCGTATATAACCTACAAATGAGCCTACTGACGTATAAATACCATAGGATGACAAATCACAGTAATATACTTCTTTGTGAGCTAACATCCATAAAAATGTATCATTTAATGTACCGTTTCTGCTGTTCCTCTTAATGGTAACAGACGACGCCTGACAGCAAAAAGCCGAAAGAGTAGGGCTGGCTCGATTAAACAGCGCCCCCAAGTGTACATAATGTGTAGCATTCGCAAGTCAGTTGTGGATTCGATATTTGCAAATTAATTCAAATATTCAACGTAATAAACCCAAGGTGATTTTAACTTGGCACAGTCTCCAAAGGAACATTTTAATAAAATCAAACTGCGTATTTATGTAATGCACTATTATTTATGTAGCAAGTAAATCTACCTAAATTACAGGAATTAATCAATTCAGAAATATACTCAAACTGATTCGGTGACAAGAATAATGCCTATCGGGACATCTGGACTCATTTTCGGTTGAAACTGTAATGAAAACTGGGGGTGGGGGTGCTGAAAAAAATCCATCTCATTTATATATACACACACACACACACACACACATACCCTATATACACTGAACAAAAATATAAATGCAACACTTTCGATTTTGCTCCCATTTTGCATGAGCTGAACTCAAAGATCTGAAAATTTTTCTACATACACAAAAGA
>JAODLC010000100.1:24837345-24851198 GCA_026781145.1 Hippopotamyrus pictus | reverse complement strand
TTTCTTTTTGTCTTGGCAGCGTCCTACCTACCCCCCTCCCCCCCGCCCCGCCCCGCCCGCGACGTTGACGGAACCCCTGACGCCACTAAATTCTTAATTACATAATTCCGAAACTACCACCGTTTATAGATGAAAATTATTACACTAATAAAATGTTCAAGGCAATATTGTAACATCTAGACAACCAAATTACATTTTAATTACAAAATCAGGCCGACCACCCAAGCATTTCAGCTTCCTTATGAGATTGAGCTTCACGATACCAGTTACAAAATGTAATGTGTAGGTTAAAATTAATTACGGGTGGACTTAAATAGTCGTTGAATGAATGGACACTTCACTTTAAACATACCATTTGAGGATTTTAGATTATATTCTATAATTTGGCTTGAGAAGTACCTGCAAGCATCAAATTGTTACAGTTTCGTTAATAAAATAATAGTAATTTACCATAGTATAATTCTTACCGAAATCTTAAAAAAAGTACTCCCGTCCACCCCAAAACTGCACGCGTGTGTTTTTTAATAGGATGTATAGATTTAAAAGTTACGTTGACAGAGAACTTTTTAGGCTGATTTCACAGAAATATTAGTCATGTTTGATTTACGGGCACCACGTTGTTCTCCGTCTGTCCGAAGTTGTTTTTATCTCGACACTTAAGTAAGAGAAAAGCAAAAGGCACTGCTACGCGAGGCGCCATATTTGGGCGTGACAGCGTTCCATAGCACGACGACGCAACACGGAAGTACGTCACGGAAGTAGATGACGTTAGAAACGACGACTGTAGTCCTTTGTCACTGACTGGAGATCGGTTTTAATGATATAGCTTATCGCAACTAAAATACAACTTGACAATCGAATCCGATCTCAAATCAGCTATAAAGCATTTAAAACGCAAGTATCGTATGTTACAACCTTATGTAATTCGCAAAGGCGGTTCGGCAGAAGCGATATTTCTCTGTGATTGGTTATGGTAGCTGTTCGTCGTATTTGAGGTTTGGTTGAAGTACTTTTGTTTTGTAGCCTAAGGTTGATTTGGAGTGGGACAAAGACCAGAAGCTGGTGAGATGTATATATTGTTTATTTATTTAATTATATATATTCTACAGGTGCATTTCTAATTTTAATTAATTTACTGTATATTGATTAATTAAAAACATTGTCTAACAAGAGCAAGGCTAATGGGGAGAGACCGTTTAATAAATGAAGTAATAATTTATCTAAGTGGGAATATATAGCATAATTGATCATCTGGAGTTTTTCCATCTGGTCAAAGAGTGTCGTCGTTTTGCTTTTCGCCCAGTTTCCTTTCAAATAGCAGGTCAGAAAAACTCGTGATCTTGGCGAGATCACATCCACGCAGCAGCATGCTGACAACGTGACAAAACAGTTTGACTACATCAGGTGGTTTCAAAAAAGGGGAAAAAAACTTTTGCTTCAGTTTAACCAACTAGTCATTTTTCTTCAGTGTAGTGACTGTGATATATACGTGTAGAAGGACCTGTGAAGGTTGCTATATCCAACAGCTGTGATCAGTCGTTATCTAAAGATAAAATACAGCTTCCTATATATCCACGATGCGGTCAGAACCAGAGCCTTGGGGTACTTGCACCTGCTGGAAATAAATTCACTTGAAATGACCACATGTCTGCCTGAAACTTGCTAGCAGTTGCATCTGTCATACACGTGTTTTATTGGGTGACTTCTGCTTATTTCCTAATTATCGCGGCCAGGCTTCAATGCAGATTTAACGATAACGACTCGAGATTAGAAATCTCTAAGTATTCAGTTGCCTCTTCACATGCCATAATACAAGACTTCATACAACTGCATGACCTATAGTTATATATGTTTGCGTAAAATAGCCTCCATGCTCTTTCACCAGGAATGTATTGCATAAACAGTGGGCTATACCAGTTGTTTAAATGCGTGATGGTTCTTGAGTGCTGTCAGTCATTCACTGGACACCGCTCTGCTGTTGTATTGTGTCTTGTCACGCCATTGCAGACACACATGCCTTTGGTATTGAGCAACGCAATGCAAAGCCGATCCCTTAACCACGCCATGCTGTCCTTTACGGTTGTTGCTTCTAGGAGGGATTCAGCAGTGCATGGGTGCCCCGGAAGCCGCTCTCCTCCCCCCAGAAAGCTGACAGTGAGGTCCAGCCAGACATGAATGCCACCAAGGGAGGCCTGGTCATCTTTACAGCCAACTCCAACCCCTCCTGCATGGAGCTTGGCAGGAGGATCGCAGAGTGAGTGCCGGCCTCACCGAAGCCTCCTGGCTGCTCAGCTCCTGTCAAAATGCTCCACTGGCATCCAGCAATAACAAATAAATGAAGTGTTTTCCACCATTTGGAACCTTGAAATATTAACCATACTATTGCATTTAAAACAAAGCCCTTTCAATTATTTAACCTGGAAATTTTTTTGCTTGTTTTTCCTGATGCTTTTATTGAAAATGAGTTACAGTAGAACTACAATTTATGTATACCCTGTGGGATTTGAACCCATGACCTATACCCCATGGGATTTGAACCCATGACCTTTGCATTGTTAGCACAGTGCTCTAGTTATTGAGCTATAGGAGCTTGCACCTATTTAGAAACACGATTTTTGTTTGTATGCATTTTTAAATCGAGTTGGTAAGAGCAATACAACTCAAATTACAAAGGCTAATTTGTGTAAATAGAAAGACACTTGCTGGGTTTACTCGCACACACGTGTTCAGTCCTGCTGGTGTGGGTGTGACCTGTCCTCGTGACCAGGCCATCCTTTCTGTCCCCAGCCCCTTCAGCACGGTCTGTATCCAAACGACACGCTTCTGGTTTTTGTTTACAGCAGGACTGTGGCCGGTTCCTTTATGTGCGGTGTCACCTTGTGCTGGGTGTTCGTTCAGCCTTTGTCTTATCCGCATGACACCCAAGGGTGTAATTCCATCCAGGCATTGGTCACTATGTTCCGAGTTAAGTGTGAACATGTTTAAGTACGTGGTTAAGCATCTCCAGACGTTTAGGATTTACGTAGCATGTCAGATGTCTGGAAATACTTACAGTTCAAACCATTCTAGGGGATTATGCTATCCTGTTAGATAGGGGTTGACTGTAATATAATATGTATAGTATTTGTAATGGAAACCTGTCTGAATTTCTGTCCTTGTGTATACATATACTGCATGGTCTTCAAAATGTTTCTCAACAGGCGCCTCGGAGTTGATCTGGGAAAAGTGCAGGTGTATCAAGAAGCCAATCGAGGTGAGGGGACGCGCTGAGGTCACTGGCTCAGGTGGAAACGTCCTGTCCCGGCACCCTGCCATTCTTCGCTTCACTCTTGACCTGTTTCATGTGGCCATTGTTGTGACCCAGACACTGCGGTATCTACAAATGTTTTCCTAAAAAGGGTTTGTGATCTTTTTACGGTGAATGTGATAACGAGTTTTACTACCTGTTCAGTTTATGTAAGCGGTTAAACAGTCCCTGTTTTAAATGCCTCAGTTGTTTCTGTCAATGTTTAACGTCTCCGAGCTCCGTGTTTTAAAGACGTTTCTGCAAATGATTACAAGGCGGCATGTCCGTGCTGATGATGATAAGTGAAATGCAAATATTTTTACTCGTTCATAAATTGGATGGTACACAAGCATAATGCTGCACGCTGCCTTTTTAGCAAGGACTCCACAGTGCAGGTCAAAGTCCCGTGTGGGTTAACTTCATGCTTATCTGTCAGTGAATATCAAACGTAGGCCACATGTTCTGGAGAATGCCCTGCATCTATAGGATAACATGTCAGTTACAATAGTCTCTGCTGCGTCGAATTAGCTGTTCATCTGTCCATAAGGCACTAGGCTGTGATATGACTAATTAAAAAAAAAAAAAAACCTGCAGTTCACAGAAAATCATAGATATTCTTGAAAGACAGAGGTGTAGTGTGAAAAAGACTCCCCTGTTAAAATTACATGAATCTATTTTCCTTTTTTGAAAATCTGTCATCTGTCACATTTTCATCAAAGCTATGTTTTTTAAAAATGTCACAGCTCTGGTTTTTCAGTGTTTTTCTTGTGAACCTTCATATTGATTACAGAAAAAGAACGGGGGGGGGGGGGGGGGGTCAAATGTTAGTGCTGTCGGTGTGCTTACTAACGATCTTAGAGCAGCATATCACTTTATTGAAGAAGGACGTTAATTAGTCAGCCATTTTATGAAGCAGTTACCCTGTTCCTTCTCTGAAGTTGCTTTTGATTTATTTTTTTCACGTCATTAATTGATTGGCCGCTCAGTATTTCCAGATTTACATTGCTAATGAGAGCCGCACAGAAGATTTTTTACTAACATTGGTTTCCATTGCGAGATTGGGGTTTAACTTTGATTCAGTGTGTTTGCGTGTCAGTGATCAATGGGTTGCAGTGTAAGCTTGAAAAACAAAGCTGGGATCTCGTTCAAAAAATACACGTGATCTCATACTGTGGTTTCTGTTTGAATAACCTAAGTATTCAATGTCCTTTTACCTCTACATTGTTTTTTCTGGTATTGGATGAAAGAGATGTATCCATATTCTTGATTGCCTGGAAACTGTAACGTGAAACAAATGTAATTTCCCAGTAGGGGGAGACATTGGGATAAGTAACACACATGCATCATGTCTACATCTTTTAAGGTTATGGATCAGAAGTTACACAAGTAGTTGTTCAATTTCTGGGATGTTGGGTGGCATTTGAGTCTTGTATTGTGCTGTTGATGCAGAAACAAGGGTACAGATCCAGGAATCTGTGAGAGGGAAAGATGTCTTCATCATCCAGACGGTCTCCAAGTAAGTGTCCTGAAGGGGAGGCCCATGGTTTAGGAACGTTAACCATGTAGCGCACTGTCACTAGATGTCACCTTCACACGTTTCAAGTGTGCATGTGTGTACCCCTGCAGGGACGTCAACACGGTCATCATGGAGCTTCTCATCATGGTGTACGCCTGCAGGACCTCCTGCGCCCGCAACATCATCGGCGTCATCCCCTACTTCCCTTACAGCAAGCAGTGCAAGATGAGGAAGAGGGGCTCCATCGTCTCCAAGCTCCTGGCCTCCATGATGTGCAAAGCCGGTGAGATGCCTCCACGAGCCTTTGAGGAGGCCAGCTGTTCAGGGAATGCGATTTAGCACCTTGCAGAGCATCAGTGGGGTTTGTTATCAGGTTAGAGATCTTTGCCTCCTCTGCAGGTTTAGAGCAGCCATTTTGAGAAAGGTAGAACTTCCCCTGAGAGCCAAATGCAAATATGCAGGAGACAGATGAGGCCAACATGATGTCATTTTAGATGTTTTCTGTGGTCGTTGCAAACAGAAACCACTTCCCACACCATCAGCTTCAGTTAGACATGTCGTCTTCCTGTGTTCTCTTAATTTTGGAAGACAGCTCAGATATTTATGTTAAAAATATGTTTCATTTTTATTGAAAGTTTTTGGAAGCCTACCGTAATCAGTGCTATACTTAGTGGTGTTGGTAAGCTCCACAGCGCTCTCATACCTGTGTTAAAATTGTCTCCCCAAATTTATACACGTTTTTGAAAACCAGGCCCGTTCTGCTGTGTCAGTGGATAGGGTTTTTATGGGACTGACATCTATAAGAAGAAAGATTAATTTCCCCCTTATTGACATGACGTACAGCTGCAAAGACGTCAGATGTCCAGTGACTGTGTTGTCATTCAGTGTGGACGGTTAGGTTGAAGGTCTTTCATAAGCTCGGCGTTAAGGACAGGGCTCTGGTGTAATACCAGAACAGCCCTTTTAATAAGCACCTCATTTAGGAAGGCAAATAGTAGCAAAGGTACCCAGACTCCCTTACCCCCCCATCTGTCTGCTGTGACTCGTCTGATTTTCACACTGCTCCTTCTCTTTGATTTGGATGTCCTGATGTTTCGCTTAATTAACGGGCGGGTCAGTAAGGGGCTCCCAGACTATATTAAGATTTTTGTCCAATTAAGGAGTAAGGAGTCGAATGGGCGCCCTCTTGTGTAGGAGAGCCGTCACCTCACGCCAAGCACCTGTCAGGCTTGGACTTAACGAGGCCGTTCGTCTGTGTCTCCGCAGGCCTGACGCATCTGATCACCATGGACTTACACCAGAAGGAGATCCAGGGGTTCTTCAACATCCCCGTGGATAACCTGCGGGCCTCACCCTTTCTGCTGCAGTACATTCAGGAGGAGGTACGACTGTGGTACCAGCCGGCGATCCGGGGTAGAGCCCGTCTCGATGTGTCACTTCGTGTTTGTCTGCGTTTTCTGTTGTCGCTGTGAATTATGGGTAGGATTACGGCTGCTTTGTCCTTATTCCATATTCCCCGAAGCATAGATTGGGTTGTCACTGCCATGCAATATCAGTATTGTAAATTTAAATTTAACAGAGATTAGGAGTATAATAGTCCAATGTAGGCCGGAATCTCAGGCTCAGCATGGTGCGTCCAGAGTTTGTATGTCTTCTCTGTGTTTGTGAGCTTTTTGCACGGATTCCTTCCATTATTGTGATAAAGTGAGTCCAAGCCCTTATTGTAAAACCGTAGTGCCTGTACTCTGTTAAAGGACAAGCGTTTTTAAACACGTGTGTAAAATGCTTGGAGCTTTTTGAAATGATCATGTCTCTCCACGACATGGTAGGCCCTGAAAAGAAAAAGAAAAAAAAAAAAAAAAGGTGTATCAAACCTGGCCTACGAACACATGTGTGCAATATACTAGGGATGGTCCAATCCACATTTTTTCAGTACTGATCCGATTCCGATACGCATCTGCCGATAACGATACAGATTCCGATACAAGAGCTCTTTTCACTTTTTTAATATAATAAATGTATATATAATATATAATACTTGTACTATTAATACTTATAATACTTATACTTTATATGTTATTCATATTTTTAAAACTAGTAAATACAAATAAAAACTTGCATGCCAAAACACTTTAATTAGGCTACTGGTAACATAGCTACATAACGTATTGTTCCACCTCGTTTATTTGAAACGTTTTTCAGGCATTTTACAGTTCAGTTTGAATATCTTCCAAGAAAGCATACAGAAGTGGCGAATGCTTCGAACGCCCCGCTATGTTTCTCCCGCTGACCACAGCTGGTTTGCCTTTTTGGTACTCACTTCATCGCGATAGCTGCCCCCACGTGTATCACAAGCTGCAGCGAGTGCGCAGAACTCCCAAATCATCTATTGCTTTTCCTCATATTACTCACATTGTCTTGCACAATCGTGTGTGCTTTGTTTAGTGGGATTTCCTGCTAAATGCTGCTTCCACCTCTAAACTTTGCTGTGCTATTAGGTGTTACTCATCCCAAGTGCAAAAAACTGCCAGACCGTCACCCACTTACTCGGCGTTCTTACACTCTTTCTATTGCAAAGAGTATTCGCATGATGTCACAGCAGGTGGAAGTCACTGCCTTCACACCCACTGTGTAGCATATACCCATAAGCGGTCCAGGCAAATGAAGTGTATACTCGTATAATATGCAGATCAGGGTTTTCTGGTCCAAAGTCGTTAACTGTAAATTTAAAAAAAAAAAAATTCAAGAAGAGGAATTTTGAGAAGCATGATAAAATGTTAGTTTGGGGGCCTAAGCACAAGAATAGCTAGTAAGTGAAAAGTGTGTTGAATAGCAACAAAAAAAGTGGTCTGATCTGAAGATGGAAAGGACTTGCTATGCACAGGGCCTATGTCACTGTGTTTCTCAGGACAAAAATGGAAAATCTGAGTTTCTGGCATGTGTGTGGTCACATAGCTGGTTTACCTGCAGTTCCTGGCTTTACAGTGCTGTCTTTTCCCAGTTTATCCAAAATATTTGCATATTCCACCCCTGCGTTTCTGTAAATATCCATGGTTCTTTTTTCCCGTCAAGTTCTGCTTGATACATCCCGGATTTTGTGTGGGAAGTTGCCCGCACATGTTTTGGGTATTTCTTGTGCATAAAGAGCTTAGATAAATGAGGCCCCTGGCAGGGGCAATCCTACAGGCGACATAGGCGGCCGCCTAGGGCGCTAGCTTCTCAGGGGGTGCCAAGTTAGCCAGTTAATTTCACTCAGACAGGATGCACCGGGCAGTCGCGATACGTCACAATTCCAGTCTTTGCTCATACTTTGGGGTATCAAAATTTGACGCAAAGTTAATGCAGCAAAGCAATAATAAGTCGCCTGTTTTGTAAGAGGTGTTTATGATTGGCCCCTTTGCCTGTGGCCCCTTCCAGAACAGAGCTGTAACTGACTCGTGTGCCTGCAGATTCAAGATTACAGGAACGCCGTTATTGTGGCCAAGTCGCCAGCCTCAGCGAAAAGGTGAGCTCCCTTTCTCTCCTCTCCACGCATCCTTTCATCCGTCCATTTATTCATCTTATTTAAATGCCCTCTGTCGGCGAGCCGTCGGCGTGTGTCAGCTGACGCCAGTGAGAGTCATGTGACCTGTGGCTGCCGCAGGGCGCAGTCCTTCGCCGAGAGGCTGCGGCTGGGCATCGCTGTCATCCACGGGGAGGCGCAGGACTCCGAATCGGACCTCGTCGATGGCCGCCACTCTCCACCTACTGTTAAGAACGTGGGAGCCATCCACCCCAGCATGGAGATTCCTCGTGAGTCCTGCGCTTGCCTGATATTGCGCGGCCATGTGATCTCGATATGTGCACATGCGCAATAATCACCCGGGCTTTAGATGATGGGCGTAAACGTTGGTCCGGACGCTGGCTTTTTGGTGCTATATGGACGTTTACGTGCGCCCGCAAATCGATAAGCAGATTAATGGCGCATCTAAAATATTAACGAGAGCCATAAGGTGACGCCCAAAAGTTAGTAATCTGTGAAAATTTGGCATATCCTTGTTTATTACATTCGGTTAGCGGAGCACGCCACGTGCTACTGTTTTGGTAAATCATGGACGCGCTAAGCACTGAAGTGGCGGTGAAGAAAGGGAGAGATCAGCAGTCACAACATCTTTTGAAAGAGGCGATATCGTGGATAAGCAAGGTAAAAAAAGATGTCGTGGTGTTGCAGTACTTTTTTTAGTTTAAAGTGCCACATTTTTATTAAACATAAGGATATGCCGAATTTATACAGATTACTATCTTTTGGGGGCCACAATCGCGATACGATATCGTGCAGCCCTAGCGAATAGGGAGTACCATTGCTAAAGAAGTATCTGGCTTAGGTGTTGGTGTTTATTTGCTGGTCAGACACCTGCATTATTTGCTTGCAGGGCTGATTCCCAAAGAGAAGCCCCCCATCACAGTGGTCGGGGACGTGGGGGGCCGCATCGCTATCATTGTGGTGAGTTCAGCCCCATATCTGACTGGGCTTGAGTCCGTAACTCCGGATTTGCCATCATGGTGATCCACGTTTGCCGAGACGAGCGCAGAGTACCTATTAAAAACGGCTCCACTGTTTATGGAAATTCAGACCTGGCCGACGCAGGTGGGGTGTTTTGGCAGAAGCCGTAAATCCCATTTGCCAGACAAATGACTCCAAACAATGACATCATCTGTGCATTAGCAGTTCACCAGGAACTGGCTAATGGCCACCGGCTCAGGAAGCAGTGAAATTGTCATTATAAGAAGCTGGAAATAGTCCTGCTTGCTTCAGAGATCAAATCTAAAAAGAACTGGGGCGTGATCTGGTTCCTTAAACATTTCTGAGTATAACTTGCCTCGATAGCTGCAGTCTTTGCTGTTCAGTTGGATATATGCTCATTTATAGCTATATCTTTGTTTTCCTCATATGATGTGTGAGATAAGCCTCTGTACCTGTGATCAGAAGGTCGTCGGTTCAAGCCCAGCCTCAGTAGAGTAACGTATATGTGGGCCTTTGAGCTAGACCCTTAACCCCCAGCTCCACGCACCGTAACTGGTTGCCCCTTCGCTGTGACCCCAAGCTTGCGCTCACCTGCGTTTGTGTCTCAATGGGTGAATTTCCCCACGGGGATTAATGAAGTATCAATATCACCATTTGGTGGGTGGTTCCTTTAGTGGAAGCTTTTGGATCCTGTACTGTAGTTTGTCAGTTGTAAACATGACGTGTTCTCAAGCTAAACCCGGCATTGTCTGAAGAATGGGATGTCACGCCTGGTTTACATTATTTTTTAAAAAGAACGGTCCATGGAGAATCTAGCCAGATGGATGGCATCCAGCTAGACAAAACACCGTATAACGAGGCTGTAATTGTATAATTGCTGTAATTGCTGTGATTGTGTCTTTTCTTGGCTTAGGGAGTTGATGGATGTTTCTCAGTTTTAAGCATTGACTTTGTTTGAGCTTAATTTGCTAAGTAATTGTCCACTCCTGCTCAAAAAATTTGACTGGGCTCGTACCTTAGGCACTTTCAGACACTGGGTGAGCTTGTGGGAATGTGCAAAGGCGGTCAGACGCCTGGAGGCGAACCAGGCAGCTTCCTGTGTGACGCAAAGCGTTACCGAGCTTCTTCTGGCCTTCATGAGACATATCTGTAGGTATGCTGAGGTGTATTTACCAGTTGGGGCTCAGGTATAAACATGTCAGTGTTGCTTAGTTACTGAGTATTAGAATTTGTGTACATAGGTGTTAGTCAGTGTTTCATAAATCCATAAGTAATGGCTTTTCATTGGTCATACGTCATGTCATGTGATGGCACTGTTTTAGAACAGAATATGGAACAGTTGCTGCTTTGTTCATCCCTGAGGGGAAATGGTCTTTACGCCTACGCCATCTTGCTTTCCATGAGACACACAGACACACATAAAGGGAAGAGAAAGCACGGGGGTCACAGCGGAGGGTCAGCTGGCGTGGGGGGACCTTGGAGGGTTTGGGGCCGTACTCAGGACTCAATGGTCGTGTCAGTCTGCCAACCTTGGGAACTGAACTGGCGACCTTCTGATCACAGGCAGAGAGTCCAACTTTCCCAGGAAAAAGGGGTAAAAATTTGTATCTTTGCTTGTCACTGGTGCTGTACCCTCAAGGACCTGCCATTTGTACCCTTAGCTGTAGGTAACTGTACCTTTTAAGGTACAGCGATGGACTCTGAGGAACCCAAGTTACTTCTGATCCTAACCGATAAACTATGCTTCTGGTGACTGCAGCGTTTCTGCTGACAAGACAGAGAGCGATAGATTTGGCTTCGTAAAAATGTACCGCGCGTCATCCCGCAGGACGACATCATCGACGACGTGGACAGCTTCCTGGCGGCGGCCGAAACCCTTAAGGAACGCGGAGCCTACAAGATCTACGTCATGGCGACACACGGCATCCTGTCATCCGACGCTCCTCTGCTCATCGAGGAGTCCGCCATCGACGAGGTCAGCTCCTGGCTGGTGGTCACGCTGTGTCGCCCCCCTAGTGCTGTATTCTTTAATTTAAACATTCCCAAATATCGCTACGTTAACCCCAAAATGCACCAAAGTACTCCTGTTTTTTTTTAATGCGCTTTGTGCAATTTGTGTTGTTCTCTTCAAGCTTGTCTAAGGAGGTTTAATTTAGTCTTTTATCTCTTTATGCTCTTGGCCCCGGCAGGTAGTGGTGACCAACACCATCCCCCACGAGATTCAGAAACTCCAGTGCCCCAAGATCAAGACGGTAGACATAAGCATGATCCTTTCTGAGGCCATCCGTCGCATCCACAACGGGGAGTCCATGTCTTACCTTTTCCGCAACATCGGCGTGGATGACTGATGGCGTCACACGTGCTTCCTGGTGCCATCCAGAGGCCAAATTTCACAATGCACTTGGCACATTTTTTAATTTTTTTTTTTTTTTTTTTTTTTACCATTTCTTTTGCCCTTGTGCAGCAAAACGTGCTAAGAAGCCAAAAGGATTTTATTTGATCCCTATTTGATAGTAACAGACTCTCGGTTTTGTGGAAGTCCATCTCTGGCAGCCTCTTTTTCTTAATCATCATGCAGCCATGTGGTGCCATTATGAGCCGCAGCTGCAACCAAGATATGTTTTTCTCGTGGCTGAAGTTAATGTGACTTTTTCATTTTTTTTCGTATGGTTAGGCCTCTGAAATTCTATCTTTCCCAGATGCTGTATTCCTATTCCCATTTTATTTATTTACTTTTCCGCAGGATTTTTGCTTAAATCACTTACTTTGGCATTATCTGCTTTTGATTGAAAGCTTTCATGTATATTGATTAATGTTCTTCACTGTCCTATTTTTTTTTTTTTTTCTTCTCCAAAAGGCGAAACGGGTTAATATGCATAATGTCACACTTTTGTGCATTAGGTACATATATGTAGAAGAGGCTTTTTAAAAATATATATTCCTGTCTCTGCTCTAATATGATGCCGGTCTGCATGAAGCTTAATGGAGTTTAGAGAACCACAGCCAATCGGAGACATACTGGACCCTCCTGGGATCTGGGGGCATGCCCTGACTTTTCTACTTTTTTTTAATCCCTACGGTACCCCCTGCCCCCCGACTGATAGACATGCCATGAGAGAGCTGTGTTTTAAGCACTCTGCCTGTATCCCTGGGATATGAACCCATCCCCCGTTGTCTCTCCAAAGAGAAGTTAAGGTGTCGCCGGACACCTTCCTTCTGTCTGGGTCGCAATTCGGGATTTGATGTCATTTAATATAATTTTTTATGGGTCTTTATAGAGAGAATTCAGGCTTATTATAAATGCCAGATGTCGACTGCAGAAAATACTGACTGGATTTTTTTTCGTATTTATTTTCAGCAATGGATTAAAAATGCTTTAATCTTGCCCTTTGTGGTTGCCCTTTTGCTGTCTTTCTGAATTTTATTAATCCTGTGTATGAATAGTGTGCAGCTGGGAAGTGTGTGTGGCTTCTCTTTGTTTTTTTTTTGTGAGTGGTGCTTTAACTTGTGGGCCTGGCCCCTCCCTGCCTGTGGTTTGTGCTGAAGCCCTCACAGCTGCAGCCCTGCCGCCCCCGCCCTCGAGATTGCCGGCTCCTCCATGTAAGCGGGTGATGCAGACTAATGCTAATTGCCCCCTTTTTTGGTGGTGGCCACTTAAGGTTGACGTCAGCCGGGTGGCCCCCCGCCATCTGCTCCTGGGTGCTAATGTGTGTGTGCGCGTGTGTGTGTGTGCGTGTGTGTGCGTGTGTGTGTGCACGTGTGTGTGCGCGTGTGTGTGCGCGTGTGTGTGTGCGCGTGTGTGCGTGCGCGCGTGTGTGTGCGCGCGTGTGTACGTGCGCGCGTGTGTGCGTGCGCGTGTGTGCGTGCGCGTGTGTGCGTGCGCGTGTGTGCGTGCGCGTGTGTGCGTGCGCGTGTGTGCGTGCGCGCGTGTGTGCGCACGCGTGTGTGTGCACGTGTGTGTGTGTGTGCGTGCGTCCGTCCGTCTGTCATGGGCGGGAGACATCATTATACAGACAGGAGCGCCATGAGAAACTGCAGATGCCTGAATAGAGGATGTTCCATTTGTCACACTCACCTTCCATCAGCACTTCTAAAAGCACAGGGGTGATCTGTCCCAGGCAGCACGGGGCTGGGGGACACTCTGGACGGGATGCTGGTCCGTCAGGACACACACACACACACACACACGCACACGCACACGCACACACGCAGTGCCACAATAAGGGTGGCGCAGAGACGACTGGCGTCACACTTGCCTTGTGGGCAGGAAATCTGAACAGTCGCAGACAGGTGGTATGGCTGCCCACTGCCTACTTCCTGCTGCTGTTTTTGAGAAATTGTCCCTACCTGTGTCCGGGATGCCCCCCCCTCCCCCCCAGGGGTTATGGAGGAGACGGCCACGCGCGTGGCGAATGCTACCAGGGGAACAAACGCCATCTCAGCCCCCGTTCATCTCTCACCTGTTGACAGTCACTGCAATGCAAACAAAAAGCTGGGCCCTTTCAGCCTAATGGACCACCTGCCCAGGAGAGTCCCCCCCCGGCACC
>JAODLC010000100.1:24793815-24833497 GCA_026781145.1 Hippopotamyrus pictus | reverse complement strand
GTGGGGTTGAGGTCTCCACCCATTATGGAGGAAACATGATTATTGGGGGGGGGGGGTTACAACCCCCCCCCACGCAATTTACACCCATGATCCTGAGGTCACAGAACCTATGCAATTTGATGCCAGCTTCAAGCCAACAGACTATCTGGAAGTTTCCAGAATAAGTCTTTATTTTGAGCAGTCCAACAGAGTTTGGAAGTCGCTAAACTGCACTGGCATGTGGAGACAACCAGATGGGAACTGGGAGATGTAGTGGGAATCGAAAGCTTTTTGGCTTCATGCGCCAGCGAAAGCTTTGGGATTACAGCACAATGCACATGCAGAGACGAGCGAGATATCTCCTGTTACGGTTCTGTTCTCCGTCCACTGGCCCACAAACCTGACTGCCTGTCAGACGGCTGTAAGGTAGCTGCTAGTGGATTTTCTGGAAGGGCACCATCCCTTGGGAGCACCATTCAGACAAATGATTAACTGGGCACAAAATCAACATTTGTACAAATGGGTCTCTATGTTAAACTGAAGGCCATTAATTTAAATGAGGAGGCCAATCTTCTTCACAGACTGAAGGATTTAGATAAAACCCTAACCCCCTGGCTGTGCTACACAGCCTCAGAAATTAGAATATAGCTCACTTCTTTTATTTTTTTTCTTTTTGTGTCTAAAATAGAAACGCCTTAGTCTATCCTTGATAACTCAGTTCCTGAATGTAGGAATTTAAGACTAAAATTTGTGCGTTGCTGTGATGCCCCCGCTAGATCGGAGCCTCCCTTTTCGCCAGCAGCGAGGGATCGGGACTTTTCATCGGACTTGCCGGCACAGGGGCGGCCGGAGGCATCGCGGTGGCCGGTTTCGAGTGGAATGTGAGTGAGCCTGCGCTTTCCCCTGCGTTCGCCGGCTAAGCATCCGCAGCCACCGTGGTTTTCATACAATTATTATGTATGACCACATGTAGCCGGGAGCTCTGTCATTTCCCCTTCCCGGCACATCCTTTCACATCAGGCACAGAGCCACTACGGGTTTGAACCCCCCCGCGCAAATTGTCAGTTACCGAACGATCATTTAGGCAGGTGCCAATTTGCTTCTGTTTCCTGGACTGCAAAATCTACATGAGGGGGAACCCCCCTCCCTCCCCAGGTAAAAAAAATGCGAAATTTATTTCTGGCAACGGGTGTGTTTCACACCACTAGCACTGGCAGCTGTGAAGGTCAATCTGACCGTGGCACATATCACAAATTAACTGAGCTCTCTGTTTAATTGAGCGAGGGACACTATGCAAAATTCTTACAAAACCTCCTTTTACCGTTTATATATTAAAAGGAGAGCAACGGCTATTGTTTGAATAAATTAAGCAGCCACAGTATTCATGCTGTCAGACGATGCTTTGTTAGACTGGTAACTTGAAACTTATGAGTCGATTTGCCGAAATAGAAATATGAGCTGGTGGGGGACGTATGAATCAGTCTTTCCTGCATTAATATATAATAAATAATTTCCTTGCAGTCTGTAAGTTTAGGGTGCCAGACGAAATACCCAAATACAAACTAATAGGTAAAGAAGGGGTGACATGACAATATCTGATTTATTAAGAGTGTCATACACATGAGTCGCACAATAAAAGACATGAATGATAAAACGCATTAATGCTCCTTTTCAAACGGAATGCAGGACGCAAATTATGCAGTATTATTATTGGCCAGCAGGGGGAAGTCGTAACCATGATATATGCACATAGTTTCGCGTTTTAAAGATTAAAAATCCTAAAAGAATGGCGAGAATTCTTTATTCTGTTCATTACTTCCTTGATGATTATTGTTGGAACGTAACATCTTGCACTTTGTTTGGCAGGCGACCTATGTCTTACTTGCCCTGGCATGGGTCTTCGTCCCCGTATACGTCACCTCTGGGGTGAGTTCTTGCCGTGAGACGTGCTTACCGTGCGGTTTTTCACCTGGTCTGCAGATTGACGCCTTTGACAAAAGGTGCACCACAACCACACTGAATAATAAGAGTCCCGGGCCAGACACCCCGAGTACATGCCGGGGGGGGGGGGGGTGCCAGTGAGATTTTTCTTCGCCTTCATTGCATAGCTCTGGGCTGCACTGCCAGCTTTGGTGACACTGTAATGTGTGCAACCCTCCAGGAAGCTGTAAGAAACTGTCGGTGCTCACTGTGGTTGAAACCGTACAAACGATGTGCTTCTGCCCTTTTCCGGTCAGATTGTCACCATGCCGGAATACCTGGGCAGACGCTTCGGCGGAGAGCGAATACGCATGTACCTGTCCGCCCTGTCACTGATGCTATCCGTGTTCACCAAAATATCGGTGAGCACAGGTTTTTATGCAGTCGGACTCCAATCGATCTATCTATCTATCTATCTATCTATCTATCTATCTATCTATCTATCTATCTATCTATCTATCTATCTATCTATCTGGGACATTTCTGGTAACGGTTGCACGACTGCATTATTGCCCGTATGAGCAGGTATTCCTAACATTTGTTCAAAGCAGTCAACTGTACAGGACCCTGCTGCAAGGGTGTAGATTGAGGTATGGACGATAGGGACTTGTCCCTACCAATATCGTGGGAGTACCGTGTGTCTTTAGGGGGGAGGGGGCTGATTTGGTCCCTACAATATAGAAACCAAACGTACACCCTTGCCCTGCTGATCTGTGATCACGCAGTTAAATGTTCCCATATACAGTCAACTATCAGTGACATAAATTATTCATCTTTACAATTGTATAACTCAATGACAATTAATTTAAACAATTACACATCCATAATACTTGGAAGCAAAACTCCTAGTATTTCCAGAAAGCTGGAAAAAAATAAGCACGAATTGTAATAGTCCCATCTGAAGTGATATTTGCACTGTGTGTTTACCTGCCATATTCCAATAGTATGGATGTCTGTTACGTAAGCCTTTCAGAATGTTCCCGTCTGTGTCCTGAAGACAGAAGCAGCGCTTGTGATCAGTACACGGAACCTGACAGTGTCAGCAAGGAGGGCTAAGCGGACCCTCCTAGCTACTGCTCTCCTCATGTACCTGACATGTCAGCCATACAAGCATCCCAGATATGTTTTGCAGATTATCGTCATAGTTAGAATGCAGATACATGAAACATAAAAAACAGGCTCCAGTATTTATGGGGTCTTGCTTATACAAGACAGTGTGTTGGAATGTTGTCCAAACCACAGCCTTTGTCCTTCAAAGGCCAGGCCTTCTTAACCGTGGAGATAATGGCTGTTTCTCCCGCGATGGCCTTTGTGTTCATGACAGCTGTTCAGTGAACATGCTTTGGTTCAGCTCTGCCTAATCTGTCTTTCATTCCTTGAAAAATGTCATTGAGATAGAGCGTAGCCCCGCTTTGAGCCTCTATTGTCCAGTGGTTTTGCAAAGATCCAGACATGCTAATGCAAAAGATCTATAGATCTTAAAAAAAGAAGAAGAAAAAAACACCAGAGTTGTGCAGTTTACAGACATGCGAACTGAAACCAATTTAGCATCTCAGGAACGTCATAAACAACATTTGAGTAGTAACTAAAGATTATTTTGCTATTAGGTCCTTGAAATAGAAATATCTTATTTTCTTGCTAATGCAAGGGCTGATATTTTAAAGGTAACAGTTAAATCGGCAGATACTGATTTTTAGAAAACGGGTCATGTGAAATTAATTTGCGGCGGGGGTGACTGATAATCGTGTCAGCTTTGTAATGCGAGCCAGCTAGCTGTATGTTCTGGGCTGTGTAGTCATGTGATCAATCATGTGACCAGCCATGCTGTCAGTCGCTTCTAGTTGCTTCCCCGCGGTTGTTGGCGGGTCTGTCGCAGGTCTGTGCTCAACTTTCAGCGAGGCGGCTCTTGCCAGTTTAACGCTGACCGATAAATATATATTTATGGCGGAGCTGGCCTCACCGCGGGTGTCAGGTTGTGCTGAATGTTTTAATATGCCGCAAATTATTTAGGAGTTGGCAGGTACCTGATGCGTGAACCACCGAGACACGTTTCAGTGGATTTTTTTTTCAACACTCTGTCACGCCAAATCGGGCTGACGCCGCAGATATTTACGAAAAGCTGGCCGAGTTATTAGGTTTCCTTTGATCGGGGAGTGTCTCCTCTCAGGCACACCCTTTATTCAGGGGAGTGTTTTCACCTCGCGTATCGAAGGGTGGGAAAAATAACAAGCGCTGCGCCGGGTGAGCTGGAGCACAGCTACCGCTGGGACGTCGGGCAGGCTGAGGCGTTCAGCCGCAGAACCCGAAGCCATCGAAGATATACTAAGATCTTTTTTTTCTTTTTCTTTTTAAACGGTTATTTATAGCTGTGGTAATTCATCAGGAAATAACCGTTACGTCCAACGGTGTTAGCATATATATATTTTTTTCTGTTTCATTTGCCTGAGCTGAACTGCAGCCCACAGAACTCGTTACGTTCGTTTCCCACATAAATGTACTGTTACTGTAGGTGCCAAGTTGTCAAATACCTTGCAGGCATTACACTTTAATATGCACTTTTATAATATAAATTAATATTTAATAAACGCTTCACTGAATGAAATAAAAGTCTCATTTAAAAATGCTGCCATTTCCTTATCTTAAGACTTACTGTTTAGCAGTAAGTATCCCTCGCTCAGTGGGTAGCTTGACTGTGACTGGATCAGAACAAAAAAAAATCCCATTTTAAAGAGAACATTGCAGCCTATAGTCCTAGTTCCAAAAAGAGCACTGGCTGTGGGAGATTAAAATGTGTTTCTGGGGGTTAAATTCTGGAGATATTGCAGTTGGTTTAATGCTATTTATGTATGTCAAATTTAAAAAGGATCGTAAGACCTGCATTACTTCAGACAGACAAAACAAGACTTATGTGTCTAAACTAGTGAGATGGTAAAAACCTAATGGATATGGTGTTCAACCAGTGAAGTCTAGAACATCTGTACAAAGAAAAGAACTGATTTTACATACTGTTGTTTCTAAGAGGTCTTCGCATGTAGCATAGCTTGGCTTAATTGTCCCCACAACCCCCACCCCCCGCCCCCGTTCTGCCTTGCTACAGACAGACTTGTACTCCGGAGCCCTGTTTATCCAGGTGTGTCTGGGCTGGAATCTCTACTTGTCTACAGTCCTAATGCTGGTGGTGACTGCACTCTACACCATAGCAGGTGTGTATGCCCTTGGGCCCCAGCCTGACCTCAGGTCAGTTTTTCTGTCATTGTTAAAACAGGCCCATCCTGCCCCCTCTCGTATCCTCAGGAGGCCTGGCTGCAGTGATCTACACAGATACCTTACAGACCTTCATCATGATCATCGGGGCGATCATCCTCACCATCACGGGTGAGTCCGCCTGATGCCTTCTCCCCGTCCCAAGAAAGCAAGAAAGAAAAGCTGAAAAGCAGCCACTTTTTTCAGCATAAAATTTATTTTCAATAAAATTATTAATTAGCACTCAAAAGTGACAGCATTAATATTTACAAAGCTTCATAGGGCTCCACTGTAACAGCTGTACACAGGACTCGTCAGGGTGATATTTACGGAGTGGATTGTTGAGGGTCGGGAATTAGCAGTGCATTGCGGTCATATATCTTGCAAAGGCTCACAGATTCTCTGCCAAAATTTGAACATTTGCCTACAGTTCTACATACTTTCAGCTAGTGATGATATGAAGCAGAACTGTATGAATCATGAGCAAGATAGTTTTGCAGGGAAAATTCAACGCTGAGATATAGTTTACGTAATGCGATAAAGTTTAATTCCAGCTCCTGGAAGTGTGTTTGTTGGCTCCACTGTCCCCAGCACGGTGCTGAGTAACAAGCTTTCTACAGCCACTTGTAAAACGCGGCGCAGAATTAACAGTCATAGCTGTACCTAATCTACTACACAACTACCGAGCAGCTTGTTTTTTCAGGCAACGCCTATGCCACCCATCCATGAAACTCCTACGATTCCCACTGAGAAAGACCGGCCTCATTGATCTAAGCTTTTCAAACAGAATGTATAAATCTGTTACAGCTTATGTAATTCAATTACATTTTAATAGCTCACATTTCGTTTTCCACCCTAGATAAACAAAGTTACCACAGAACTTCAAGTGAACATTGAAATTTACCTATAATTTATCAAGAAATCACAGAGTAACTCACCCAGAGTTACAGCTAACATTATTACAGGCCCTTGGAAGTCCATGAACTGACGTTTGTGATATTTAGGATAAAATAATATAGAAAACATTTAATTTAAATTAGAAAGTTTGCTTCCTGACTAAGAGTGTAGTCTTGTAATTTGTAAATCCTACTCTTTTGACAGCTTTTAACAAGATTGGTGGCTACAACAACCTGGAGGGCATCTATCTGAAGGCCATCCCTTCCAAGATCATCCCCAACACGACCTGCCACCTGCCCCGAGCCGACGCTATGCACTTGTTTCGAGATCCTGTAGCTGGTGACCTACCCTGGCCAGGCATGACCTTGGGCCTGACGATTCTCGCCACGTGGTATTGGTGCACGGACCAGGCAAGACGTCCAATCGGAATCCTGCGTATTCCCTGAATCACAGCTTTATCGAGGAGATGATTTTCCAGAGAAAGAGCGGTCGTCAGTAGTAATTTAAGGACAAACATCAGACCCTGCCACTCCCAAGATTCCAGGACTCTTCCACTACATGTTAAGGCGGCGTGAAATTATGGTCTAGAAAAAAACACCCCTCTGAAAGGAGGGAAATTTATGACACACCTTAAATCTTAAGGTTTTAAAAACATTTAACACCTAATGAATAGAAACCCCACGGTGCTACCAAAATGCACTGCAAACACCCAGTCCAGTCACTGCTAAGGCTCCGCAGCTAAACTGCTGCCTTGTGTCCCAGCTGCGTCTTCCTCTGCAGGTTGTCCAGAGCAGTGCCTGAAGTCCGCCCCTTGACTTGTTTGAACTGGGACGGCTTTGTTGGCAAAGTGTAGCTCTCCACCTGTGTGGGGACTGACTTGTGAGGGTAGCTGGAGTGACTGATGGGCTGTCCAGTTGCGGATATTCCCACTTGACCCAGCTCGTGTTTGTGGTGCTTGAATGAATGGTCGTACCGGGAGTTTCCCAACTGTCCCCGAGAAAACCTGTTGGGGGGCTTGCATCTGCCGCTTGTCTTCTCTAGGCCAGTTATCTTCCCCTGCCAGTATCTGTGCCCCCCAATCACATGTCCCACAGCTTTAGTGGGCCTGTGGTAGGAGCCAGGTTTGGCGATTATTACCTTAGCAAACCACCGTTCCTGGCTCTGCTGGTCTGGGCTGATGATGTTGGCTGGGGATTCGGATGAAGACAGTAGCCGCTGTAAATGACACAGAAAAGAGAGGATCTTAGTAACAGTGCTATCAGCTTGCCTTAGTCCTGTACTAGGTATGCTGCTTTCGAACAGCTCTATTTCATTACTAAGTTTATTTTTTATAGGTTATTGTCCAGAGATCCTTGTCTGCCAAGAACCTCAGTCATGCTAAGGGAGCCTCCATCCTGGCCAGCTATCTGAAAATGCTGCCGATGATCTTTATCATCCTTCCTGGAATGATCAGCAGAGCACTCTACCCAGGTAAACTGTATTTAATGCCTTTGGGGCTACAATTTCGATAAACGGACGTCACCGTAAGCAAGTCTCAGCAAGCCATTGCCCAAGACACCATACTTATCGGGGTATTCTCATGTTTTCATACTGTTGACAGATGGCCAAACTGCTACAGTTACACAATGTGGCATCTGTGCTTATACAAATATATCAGACAAATTCTTGAAAATGCATGTTATATAGGTATATTGCACAACAGAAATGGTTACATGCTGGCATGTTTGTATAGGAGCCACACCTTTCTTTCACTGAGCTTGTGAAATGGCACTTGGTTCCTCTCCAAGACTGTGGAGTTGTTGGGCTGGGCCTGCTGGTCGTCCACGTCCTTCTGTTCCTGCGGCTGGTCCTCGGATCGCAGGTCTAGCATTGACTGGGAAAGTCGAGCCATGACCTTAAGTCCATCTGGTTCCCTGTGGCCCCGCATCCGGCCCGATCCAGCTTGCATCCCGTTGACCATGAGAGCTGGACTCGAATCAAACACGTCATTGAAATTGCTTTCAAAACATTCGTCTGGCATTGTGGAGTTTGGGGAGTTGGCGTAAAACACCTCAACACTGTCAGCTTTGTTGGTGTCATCTGTTACCCTGATTCTGGCTATCATATCTCTTTGATCTTCTTTGGTCACATCCCCAATACCCTCTAAAGTTGCTTCTTGTGGTGGTGTGACTGAGGTAGAAATGTTGTGGGGTGGTCCCATGGTCTTGACAGAATTTGTCACTTGGTCAGGTGGTATTTCAGGCTCTGGGTTGGTCTTTTTGATGATGCTGATTTCTGGCATATCAGCAGTACTGTCACAACTGATGACCAGCTTAACAGTTCTGCGTTTTGGTACTGGTGGGACTGGTTTGTCCTCTGTCCCCGTGGTAGGTTCTGAGTGCAGCATCTGGTCTTTGGGTTGTTTGCCTACGTCGGGCTCATCTTGAACACTTTGAAGTGGAGACTCTGGTAACTTCTGTCGGTGGGCATTGACAGGTGGCTCTTTGGGTTTTTCCTTGAGGCAAACCTTTTCCGGAAGAGGCTCTACCGGGGCAACAAAAGGATCCTTGAATCGGATGGCCTGCGAGGTCTCAAACAGCTCCGAGCGCATGAGGTGGGCTTGCATGGGCTTGCTAGTGTCGCGGATATTGATAAAGCCAATCACGTCGCTCGGGGGGTCGGGCTCAGGCCAGGTGGGCAGGTAGGCCATCATGTTCACACGCTCCAGGTTGAGAAGCCCCGGGTGGATGGAAGGGAGCTCAACTGGCTCCTTCACCTGGCGTTGAAGCGGTTTCATCGCAGCATTGTTGGCACCCTCATTTTTGGCGCTGTGTTTGTCAGAGGAAGTTCTACTGCACGTCTCTGCAGCACTGCTGGTAACCAGGGCGTATTTTGGGTTGATGAGCTTTCGAGCGACGGCAGCGGAGGGTAGGGGTGCGGGAGCCGACTGGGGGATGGGCTCAGGCTCAGGCTCGTCCTCCAGATTAATCTTACTGAGGTTCACACCCCTGGACGTCAGGTAAAGTTCCCGAAACTGCTTGTCGAAGGTCTCCACTGCCTGGCCTGTGAGTACTGTGATCAGGTTTCTATCCAGCCTGGAGGCTGTCCATGTAAAACTAGATGGAGGCAAATGCAGAAAGAGCAGATCGATCATTGACATGAATGTTTTGACAATGCAATATTTTACATATCAGTAATCTGGAACAGAAACTTTCACAGGAATGTCAGTATGCTGTGGATGTGTAGGGTCCTGGTTTTTAAAGACTGCTCCATGCTCACACAGACCTGTAGGACCCAGAAATGGCTCTGTCTCCATCCACAAAAATGAACTTCTGGGTCATTCTTCCACAAACCTTCTTTGAGGACCGTGTGTAGAACTCTGTTCCCTCGATGCATCGGACCCGGAGGTTCTAGGGGAGAGCAACCAAGGCATTTGTCATGGCCATCTCTCTGAATGTGTGCAATGCCCCTGTCATTTCTGAGGTTATGAGGAACGTACGGGGAGCTCATTAGACATGACACACAAGTCATGGCCCAACACATACTTTGCCATATTCGGTGGGGCAAAGTGTAAAACATTACCCACCAGGCTGTAACATTTCTAAGCAAAAGAAGGACTTTTTATAATAGTAAGTACATATTCGTTTTCTATAGCTGCGGAGTTATTTCGTAGATCCATATATATTTGTTGTAAATTAAAACTGGAAATTGTGTTCTGCATCCTACGTTGGGAAAGTGTGCTACCCAGCAGTTCGTGTAATTAGAAAGTCTGCTGCATGCCTTTAGGTGTCCTCTGTGCATTCTGGCCCTTTCACACATGTTCAGGAAGTACGGAACCCCGTCGGCTTCCAGGATAATGTAGACAGCGACCTTCCGCTTGAAGCTGGCATCCAACAGGTCTTTAAAGATGTCTACATCTGTGAACAAGTCCATAACCACTGCGATAACCTGGCATAAAGAAAAAAACAAATTGTACATTAGTTTAGGAAATGAAATTAACTTTAGCAAAATAAATAATATATAATATTACAACAGGACAGATCATGGTGGGCTATTCTTAATATCAGCAGGATCGATGCTTCTAGGTAAAGGTCTGAGGGAACCGACATATATTAGATTTTCCTCCAACAGCTCACTAAATTATTAAAGCTTGATCATTATTGACTGAATTCTGACGACAGAGTGACATATCTGTTTCTGAATTTCCATTTAAGGACAAAAATTGTGCTTTACTGAAGTGTTGATTACAAAAATAAAAGTAAATGCATTTCTTATAGTACTAAAAAAGAGTGCCAGTTACAATCACATAGTTCTATTACTGTGTAAATAACACAATAGTTCATTTATTTTGAACAATCACGCAAGTTATTAATCTCTCTAACTTGATATGAATTTGTAAAAATGTTGAGGTCCACAAATTAACCACATAAATTTTTAATTTGCACTCTCATGACTGTAATTCTTCCCTGAATGTATGTGTAGCTAGTAACTATTACGAGCATAAATTCATGACAGCCCAATAAAACCTCATAAATCCATATTTAGCTTGAAACAAAAGGCATACACACTGCAATCCCATCGAACCGGTTTGGGAACTAGCCTAGTTAATACACACACAGATAAAAATCACCTTGTAAAAACAAGGGTACAATAATTAAATCCAATCCAGCCAGAGAAATACACCATGTTTCACTAAATGTTTTCTTTAATAACCAAATAGACGGGGTGGGTCAAAAGTAGATATACAGCTTTTATTTTATAAATTAAAGGTTCTCTTTTATAAAGTTATTTTTAAAAGTAGGTATACAGCTTTTATTTTGCAAAGTAATTTTTTTATTTTACAAAGTTATTTTTAAAAGTAGGTATACAGTTTTTATTTTACAGTACCGACTGGGTCATGTTTAGTCTCCGTCACTGTTGATATTCCTGGAGCCTGTCCTGACACACTTTAGCTACCTTGACGACACCTTTACACAGCGTTGGATCGGCTGACGTGGCAGCATTGACTGGCCACCACATTCACCTCACCTGACACCCATGGACTTTTCTTTTGGGGCATAGTAAAGGAGAAGGTTTTTGCGTGGATGGATTGAATCATCTCGCAAGCATTTGTGGACATTGATGCTAACCGGAATGTGTGTGCTAAAGTGTGTCGCAGTGTCAGGGACAGGCTCCAGGAATGTATCGACGTCAACAGAGGACATTTCGACCACCTAAGAGACTGAACATGACCCAATCAGTACTGTAAAATAAAAACTGTATACCTACTTTGCAAACTGTAAAATAAAATCTATATGTGCTTTTGGCTCACCCTGTGTGTGAATTATAAGTAAAATGAAGCAGGCCTATATGTAAATTTTAAGCGTAAGACAACTTTTATTATTAAAGTACTAAACAATGTATTATCTAAATTAAAATAAGTCTGTATAATATAAGAAGTACATGAGGTGTCAGTATAACATATAAGTTTATAAAAAAATCTTGTAACAAGAATTCTAGCAAGAGTGTTCATTCTCTGGGAAGGATGCGTTTTACTTTCTAATGTGGAAAACATAAAGTTATCAGCTCATGACAAAATTAGTTAGTTGGTATCAGAGATCGAAAGTAATGGTCTGTGTCCATACTGTGGCTGGGAGCGCGAGGTTTTGACAATGGATTTAAATCCCCATGATAACCAGTCAAAGACCTCTTTATCAGGAGTGCCCAGAACCTAATCTAGGTCCCTTTGTATCGCACTAGAATAAAAAGTCAGCATAGACACTTCAATTATACCATCTGCGTATTTGAAATTCCTTGTCATGTAGTTACAAGTTATATTGCCCAGCTTTGGAATGACATTTTGCCTGTTATTCAGTTCCCTGTTAACGGCTTTACCAATTATTGCACACGATAGCCTGGTACCTTCTGCGCCTGCACGATGGTTTTCCTAACCACCTCTTTAATATGCGTCTGTCCATCCAGGGGCGGCTGCGTGTACACGTTGGCTCGGGTCACCCCTCGGTAGGATGTGTAATCCGGCCAACCCATGTCAAGGTTGGGTATGGAGGTA
This sequence comes from Hippopotamyrus pictus, assembly GCA_026781145.1. Lineage (NCBI taxonomy): Eukaryota > Metazoa > Chordata > Actinopteri > Osteoglossiformes > Mormyridae > Hippopotamyrus > Hippopotamyrus pictus. The sequence continues at coordinate 24,821,370 of JAODLC010000100.1, read as the reverse complement.
TCTGACCGCTCCGGCCAGTACTGGAGGGACTCGGCTGCGTCCTCTCCCCCTTCGATTCCATCTCCTTTCGGGTGATCGGAACCCGGCTGGTACACCTCCGCGGTCCCGGACAGCCGGTCCAGCTCGACTTCCGACAAGAAGTCGCGAAGCTGGTGCGCCTTGATGTACGTCTGGAAAGCATCTTTGCCCTCCTGTAAGAGGGCTTCTAGTGCTAGCCTCTGGTCCTCGCTGTAGAAGAACTCAGGCTTGGACTCGTTCATTCGCCAGTTCACGTGGTTTTCGTCCAAGCACTGGACCTGGGATAGAGCCATTTCTGCGCAACTTATCTTTCTGAAACTTCGTGAAGCACAGGTTTCATAAAGATAACCACAAAATATTGTTACTTGTATCCAACGCGCAAAACCCCAGAATATACGGATCAGGCAAAATGAAACGTAACTCCTGGTGAAATCACAAAGCGAATGTTTCAATCCTTTTTTCTGTCCCAACTTTTGTTGTTCCCAGATGGTTTGTAAGAATTAATGTTTTTAAATTATTCGTCCATAATCATGGGATCTGCACGTATGTACCATACATATGTATATCCCACACTAATGATTCGGTCCAGGTGAAACGGGACTAAAGGCTTCCCGGCTCTCGGACCTCCCCTTCGCCGCACCCTGACCACATGACCGAGCAGCGCCTTCCTCTGGCTCGGTACTCAGCACTGACTCACTCACCGACGGAGACTGACTCAGATGCGCATTGTCTAGGCTATCTTACACGTTTAAAGTGAAATCAAACACGTTCTTACTTGAGATGCAAACCTTTTTCTTAAGTAGACCGGGGATAATCGTTGATCGGGGTCTATAGTATTACAGTAATCTTCCCGCATAACTTGGATTTTATTAAACATCGCTGATGTTTACCAAATTAGTACAATCATACGTTGAAAGGAGAAAAAAAAAATCATCGATGTCATATTTCTAGATTTTATAAAAATATAAGATCAACAGTTGTCCCCCACCAAACGCAACCTGTATTTATTTATTATGTATTTTCTCCACTTAGGCTACACGTTTTTTCAGAATAGTTTTTCTTGGCGTTTGCCAAGTCAAATAGTTCTTTAACAGAAAGCCCCATAATGAAAATCTGCTGTCCGAGCAAGTATGAATTCCCGCAGACTGATGTCTTCCAGCGCACAGTAAAATGAATGATCTACACAGAATGAGTGAACAAACTAAAGAGTAGCTCGCGGAATTTCATCTAGAAACCCTTAAGATCTGCCGGTTTTTATTAGTGTTTTAAATAGTTTTCATTTCAGGATCATACAGACGTGGCTGTGGGATCGCGTTTACGCACATGCGCATTTTGTCCGCAGACTCGGTCGGCTGCGTGGATCCGGAGGTGTGTAAGATGGTGTGCGGGGCAGAGGTGGGCTGCTCCAACATCGCCTTCCCCAAGCTGGTCATCGAGCTGATGCCCAGCGGTGAGAAGCGCCCCTTCTTTGTGTGCTGAAGATTAGTCCCGTTCTTTGTTAACCAGCATGCCTGATTAAGTTGACAGCCATGTCCATTTGTAATTTAGTTAATGGCTTGTAAAACACACACTTTAGGGGAGCCGCCTACTTCCTCTGTTCCTTTTGTTTGTAGCGTTAGCCTTTTTTGTTTATTTAGCGTTAAGTAGCGTTTCTTGCATTACATTTTAAAGTAATTGTTTAACCAGAAACCCGGTACTAATTTTTTCTGGGAGGAGTTTCTTTTAAGTCAGCTTAGGCCGTCTGTTGTTTTAACATGCTTGTCGTATAGTCGGCCTATAATTAAAAAAATCCCACCGATACTCTTTGCTTTGTATGCCTGTATATAAACAATCCTTTCCATTTTTGTTCATACATGTAACGAAATATAATATTTTTCTCCTAACACATTTACCTCCATAACCGAGTGTATGGCACCCCTGCCTTCCCCACCCCCCAGGCCTGCGGGGGCTGATGATCGCCGTGATGATGGCCGCCCTCATGTCCTCCCTCACGTCCATTTTCAACAGCAGCAGTACGCTGTTCACCATAGACATCTGGAGGAAATACCGGCGTAGGGCCAGTGAGAAGGAACTTCTGCTGGTGGGCAGGTGGGCAGGATCCCCCCCCCACTGGGGGTGGGCACATCTGTCATCATCAACTTGAGCTTAATCAGACCACGATTTTTACCATAAACCTCAGTTACATAGTCTGACTTGTATTTCTTTCATCAAATTAGTTATTTTCATCATCCAAACCTTTTTGCCCACAATCCCATTGGGTGCATAACTTTTGAGATAAATAAATGTTGCTGAACAACTAGACTGCCACAACTTTAATAATTCAGCATGCTAACGTGCTAAGGGCTGTGGATGGTACAGCTAGCGCGACAAGGTCAGCTTTGTGGCGCATGTCTGTTCTAGGATCGTAACCGTGATCCTGGTGATCATCAGCGTGGTTTGGATCCCCATCCTGCAGAGTGCCAACAGCGGCCAGCTCTACGTTTACATCCAGTCCGTCACCAGCTACCTGGCCCCGCCCGTCACCTCCATCTTCGTCCTGGCAGTGTTCTGGAGGAGGACCAACGAGATGGTGAGTCAGACAGCCGTTTGCTGAGAATGGAGAGTAAATAACGCCAAAGGCGGTACAGTCATTCCCGTGAAGGTGACGGGTATGACAGGAGATTTAAGGCCGCTGTCACCTTGTAAGCGAGGAGTCATTTATGCATCCTAAATTATGTGAACTGAGCTGTGACACAAGCATCTCAAAAGCAGAGTCATATTTTCAAACAGCACTCAAACCAACATCTATGAGCATGTTTAAATCAGAAAAACCTTTGGACTTCTTCATTCCTGAGATATGCCGTATTTATAGTGCTGTTTTACGTTATTTTATTATTTTCTTTTCACACAGAAGTCGCACAATGATTGATATCGATAAACCCCACAGCCTCCCATTGCATATCGAGTGACTTGAGTGAATTGTGTGAAACTTTGGAAAACTATGCCGAACAATTGTGATTGTGTGCGTGTGTATGTTTTTTTTTTTTTTGCTGCGCCCCCCCCCAGTAGATAATCGAGCGGAACCTGACACATCTTCTGGGAGGAAGCTCCCTTTCAATCGAAGTAGGCCACAAGTAACATAATATGTTTGCCGTTACAATTTTGAATGATTTTTCAATGTTTTGTCTCCAATATTCTTTGGTTTGTGTCTTAACCTGTCTAAAAACCTGCTTCTCACTTTGCAAAAACATATTCACGCGATCGTGTTGTGGGTGAGTTCCCCATACGGGTTTGGAAAGTCATTATATTGGCGTGGCACGCATACTTTCTATAGAAGAGGTGAGCCACAGGCATCTACGGCACAAGTAGGGTTCGTGTTGTTTGTGTGCAGCTTGCTGTCCTTGCTACAGTTCTACTCTTCTGGTTTTTCTACGTGGCTAATCAAGAAATTTTTGATCTTGACTGACTGCTCGCACGAACCACTCACCTGATGCACCTAAACACGACTGGGTTGAAGTACAAGCCTGAGACTGCAGACCTTAGGGGTCTGGGAATCAGCGAAGGAGGCCGCTAGTCTGAAATGTGTCAGGCCTTGTGTCTGATGCACGTTTGAGGATCTCTCTGGTGGAGATTTTTCATAACCACTTATCCGGGTTACGAGAAGTCTGGATACTAGGCTGCTCTATTAGAAAAAAAGTCCCAGTTTGTACCTTTGAGGGTAGAATTACTTGCTACTGGGGCTGTACCCTCAAGGGTCTGCCAGTTGTACTCTATAGCTGTAGGTAAATTTATCTTTTATCGTGATTTAAGATACAGAAAAGGACTCTGAGGAACATTTTTGTACCATTGGGGGGTATGTTAATGTTGTTTGTACCTTGGGGAACAAAACTGTACCTGGGCTGTACCGTTTGTTCTGACAGTGTGCTACAAGGTTTTCTGAGAGCTCTCCTTCAAATTTGCGATTAGAATGTAAGTTTAGGATCATGGGTCTGATTAAATCAGTTTCCTAGTCCAGTCCTCAGAGACCGACAGCCAGTCTGCGTTTTTCCTCCCTGCCAGATAATGTACGGTCTGTAGGTCCCCGAGGACTGGATTGGGAAGCGCTGGGTTAAATTACATTAAATATGCACCTGTTAGGTAACGAATAACAATTCTACCTTTTTCTGACTGGTCATTTTTGTAATTGTAGCCCTTGAAGACTGAGCTGTAGCATGTCCTAAGACATGAGATTGTGTGGCCTTTGAAACGGTTTGTTGCTTTAGAACCAGTGAGAATTATTGTTCACATTGCTGTTTAGGGCCAAGATACTTTGCATGTTGGGTTGTTAATGGCTGTGGTTTTGCCTTTCATCTCCATAGATGTTCTTTTAAAGAGAGTTCAGCACAAGTCATTTGCATATGTAATGTAATTGTATCCAATGTAACGAAGAGTCTAAATATAAAACTATGTAAATGGAGGTACTTCACCAGGAGGGATGTGAACGGGGTGATTATTTGTTTGCAGGGAGCTTTCTGGGGCTTGATGGTGGGTCTGGTGGTCGGCTTGACGCGGATGATCATAGAGTTTGCGTACCCGCCTCCTCGCTGCGGCGTGTACGACCCGCGGCCCTCTGTGCTGCGTAACGTCCACTACCTCCACTTCGCCATCATCCTCTGCCTGCTGACTGGCGTGGTGGTGGTGGTCATCAGCCTCCTCACCGACCCCCCTACGGAGGAGCAGGTCAGCACCTTCTGCCGCACAGTGATGTAGACGCACGCGGGTGTTGACAGGTTTACACCGGCGTACAGGCAGGGCTGCAAATAGTAATGTCATAACAGCGAGTGATACCAATATCTGCCTGCAAGCAGATACACCAAAGTCTTCTGCAGCTCCCGAAAACGCCGGCTCGCTTGTGTGAAACCTTCAAACATTTGCAGGTTAAAAACCTGACGTGGTGGACCCTGAAGCCGGAGAAGCTGGACCCCGAAATCCCTCTGCAGAAAGTTTCCACCCTGCAAGATCGCTCAGACCAGCGGGCAGACAGTACGCCTGATGTTTCTTCCTGTACTTGACGGGTCTTTAATTGAGAATAAATGATTGAGAATTTCAGGGGGAATCCATGCTCACTGTTTACAGGCAGTAGGGATTCCCTGATCTGTGGGGCCAGTCCTGTGGTGGTTTATTGGTGAGGGTCTACTCAGATCTCAGGGAGGTCCAGGTGTGGCCTCAAAGCAAGAGCGTCTACTGAGAATCACGTTATTCCCCGCATACACAATACTGGTGGCAATATTGCAGCGATGGGGATTCCCCGGAGGTCATTGCTGCTGTACCTTTCATCGACGTAACCTGAATTACTTCCATAAAATATGACACTGTTTAAATCTAAAAATGCAAACCTAAACTCCCACAGGAGCTGATAAATGCAGTAAGGTGTTAGACGCATGCGCCATTTCAGTGCCCTTCACTATTTTGTGTTTCGTTTTTCTTTCCCAAGATGACACCGCTCCAGAGCACCATGGGAAGTGTTCCCGAGGCGCTGGCTTTTGTAGCCCACGGGAAAATCGGCCGACGACCCCCCCGCTGTGCTCCATAGCTACCACCAGAGAGACACCCTTCTGGTCGCGCTTCTGCTCCGCCAACGCCATCCTCCTCATGTGTGTGAACATCTTCCTCTATGCCTACTTTGCATGACCCCAGGAATGTCGCAGTCCCTCCACCGTTACCTGATGGACCTTCAAGTACTTGTGAATACTTGATTCTCAGTACTTGTGAGTACTTGATTCTCAGTACTTGTGAGTACTTGATTCTCTAAAATATTTATTAAAAGTAATGAAAGTACTGTTTTCTACAGAATATGTATTACAACTTGAGCCAAAAAATAATGGGTGAGATCATCGACTGTAGTAAATTTCCTTCTTTTGTCTCTGTTCTATAGTTGAAGAAAGACTTCTACTCAAATTTAAAATTGATTGATCACTTCCGGCAAGTTTATTAAGCGTGATGTTTTGTGGGGTAATAAATCTGCAATGAATGAATATTTCCTTCATTATTTTTTTTATTTGTGACACAGGATTGTATATACATAAACATATTTTGCAACCAATAAAACATTACCGATACGTTACGACAACAGAATATCTGTGTTCTTTCCATGTTCCAGACCACCCCCTTGGTGAATAGTGTATGTTCAGTAATTCTGTTTACATGATTTCTTCATCATTAATAGTGATAAGCTTTGATTAGCTCAATGAATAGTACAACAAAATACATCTTAAAATCTTTGCGGGTGTCATTGCAACTTTGGAAGGCTTTACGCAGTGAATTACACATAATGAATGCAAATTCATAAAAACATTTTAACGATTCATGAGCTAATAAGTGCAATACATTGATTCAAAAAGATAATCATAACTGAAGCAGATCTTTGCTAAAATAATTATATGGTTATATATTTAATATAGTAACCTTTTAAAATTTCATTTTCATTCCATTAAGCGGGCTCAGAATTCAAGATCAGCATAAATGACAGTTCATTAAAAGCGGGTCTGATTTTATCTGGTCTCCAAGTGATCTTTTAGTGTCTATGGACGGATGGCAGTTGTACTCTACATGTCGAACAGTGTTTTACCTTTTATTAAGGGTGCATTTTTATAGAAAGCCATCGCTTTAGATTCTTATCTCTGGCACGAGGTTAGTGCCTGGGAATATCTGTAATGAAGCTCTAAATCGCCATATACAGTGATACAGGTGAGAGAAACATCTCTACAACAGAGTCTTTCTTTTTTGTATGTGCCGGTGGTTCTCCAGCTCAGCCTTCTCCATACACACCAGCTGCAAGTCAGAACCAGTTAATCAGAGGCTGTATAATTAGCTGGTTAATCTGCCACTCAGCTGCTGGAATGGATCGAAAATGTGGACCGGCGGGGGCAGGGAATCGAGAACCTCGGGGCTCTGCTATAGTGCTTCTGCTTGGGAGACGTGGAACGTGGAACCCAATCCCCCCCCCCCCCCCCCAAATGGATTGCTCTTCATTGTCCCCCCGTTTCAGCTTTCCACGCATTCCTCCCAGTCTCCTGAATAGTGACTGTCCCTGTACAAAGTCCAGGCCCCAGACAGGATCAAGCGAACAAGACAAGAAGCTGGGATGAAGTGTGCGCAGGTGCCGGTTCTCCCAAGACGGGCCTCCTGCAGTGTTGAGGCGGGGGGGGTGTCAGTGGTAGATGGGCTGGACGTATTCTGGGGGGAAGTATCCGACACGGCCGTGACACCGGCCCTTCCAGCGCTGCGAGTCGGAACAGTCCAGGAGGTCGATGACCTCACCGCGCATGAATCGAAGCTGCGAGGTGTGCTGGGGGTTGAAGTCGAGCAGGGCTTGGGCGTGGCGAGCTCGCTGGGGAGGGGGCAGAAAGGGGGACAGGTCAAGGGCACTGCTTAGCGTACATGGCATCACTGCGCCCTTGTCTGCGTGCGGAGCGTGTGTGGGGGGGCGGACAGGTGAGAGCCAGCCCTGTGCCAACAGCTTCCCGAAGCAGCGCGCGTAATAGAAACGAACAAATATGTTCATGACAGAAGCCCACAAGGGACCGGTGATGTATTTACTCAGCAGTGACTTAGTAACCAAATCGCGTTGCCCATCTCCTAGAGGAAATGCAAAGGGTACGAATTCGCCTTCTGGAGAGCAGGCCTCTACATTTTTCAGAGATATTTAGGTCAAGATTACAGATTCAGTACAAGATTTCAAATGCTTTACAAAGAAGTACTAGGGAAATAGCTGGAAAAAGTGTCCTGCTTATTAGTAATTTTACGAACAAGGTCCTTCGCAGTTACTGTGCAGCCATGATGTGAGTCAGTCACCCAAACCACCAATGTGGCAGTTTCCCTTGAGGGCAGTTATAACGTGTCAAGCAGGGAAAGCTCTGTGTTCTGGCTCATCGCAGCTCAGCGTCAGGCTGTGGTCTCTGCAGCACACTGTGATCTCACAGTGATCCCACAGCGGGCCCTGTGCTCCAGGAGTTAACCAGTATTACTCTGATCTGCTTCAGAAAAACCTACAGGCCATCCCCGACTTACGTCTGGGTTCTGTTCAGACAGACAGGTCCTATGTCGAAATGCTTCCCAGGCTTCAAAAAAGTTATTTTTACTTAAATGTTAAATGAAATTGCGTAACAAACCAAACGTCACAGTCTCCCTAACCCACACTGCCCTCTTTTCTTCCATACCGCTGAGATTCTCAGCCTTTTCGTCTTGCTGGGTTGGGTGGTCTTGGTGGTGTTCTGGGATGCAGAGGTCTGTCTGAATCTCTTTTATCAATTTTATTACCATTTACCAATTATAATGTATACTGTACTTTACCCCCGGCAACTCTGTGTCAGTGGTCGTAGGTCACATAGGTCGTAAGTAGGGAACAATCTGTAGGATGTTTATTTAGCTGTATGTTCCTTCATCATCCTGGTGCTCTAATTCAGTGAGACAATGGCTAGTATCCAGCACAATGCCTTTGTAACGCAAGGCATCTGCAACGGCTCAAGGCTGAGTCCTGGAGGGCTGTCATCAACCGCATGCCCATGTTATTACATAGACGGCAATCTGTCAATCAGTGCATGGGAGGTGCCCCAATTTTTTACTTTTACTTTAAGAGACATTCATGAACACTTGTTTCCTCTGGGGACTCCACTCGCAGTCGAAAAACGCGTAGTCAGCTAATTGGTATTCCCAAATTGCCTGCAGTGTGTAGGTGTGTGTGAGACTGTAGGTGCCCAGCTCTGGACTGGCATCCCAGTCATGGTGTATCCCAGTGCTCTCTGCTGCCTGGGATCTGCTCCAAGCCCACCCCGAGACGCCGTACTGGGATAACTGGAAGGATTTTAGAAGATGGATTTTACTTGTATAATAAGTGAGGTGGTAAGGTGGATTTCATCACGACATCATGTGCTGATAAGAGTAGATCCTGTGATTATAAGCATGTTAACTGAACAGTGTTATCAGTCTGCGCAAAGTGCAAAGCTTCTCCGGAAATGGCCTGTGATCTGCTCCTGCCCCATGCGAGTGAAACCCCATGTGAATGTGCCACCATCTGAGAGTCACCCCGTGCAAGTGTGCCCCGTGCGAGAGGTACCCCGTGCGAGTGTGCCCCGTGCGAGAATTACCCCGTGCGCGCGCTCCCTGTCCCGCAGGAAGACCGTCCTCTCCTTGGCGATGCTGTTGCTTTTGTAGAAGTCCACCAGCTCGTTGAGGGAGTCGAATGGTTCGTCCCACACATAGTACATCCCAGCGCGGTTCTTCAGCACTTTGAAGTGCTGTACGTGGTTCCCATAGCTACTGGAAGGAGAAGAAAACGCAATGTGAGGACCAACAAATGTGCTATGATTGACCAGACAGGTCGCCAAAGGTGTTTCCCTCCTAAGGGACGCAAAAGTCCAGAGAGCTTTTCAAACAGGTTGCCATGGATATGCTGCACCCCCCCCCCCCCCGAAAAATGGCTCTGGACGTGTCGGAGGTCGGAATGAATTCTGGCAAGCTCTTTACACACATGACCCTTGCTTATTTACCTCAAGTGTGGGATGTGAGTCAGCACTGCTAATGAGTTTCACCACCATCCCAGCACGTAAACAAGCTGGTGTTCCCTGTGGACGTGCCCTGTGACGGACTGTCCCGCCCGTCATTCTGCCGCATGCATCTCAGCAACAGTGCTGAATACAGAGCTTGTAATCCAGCTTTTATAATTCAAAATGCCAAGAGAACACAGAGAGGCAACCACACCCAAGCAAAACCGGGAATGAGGCAAGATGGTCGCCTGACAAGTTTATAAACGGCGTTGCGCAGGTCCCCGTTTTTTTGTGTTACAGTATGACAACACAGTTTGACAACAGCCGACATGAGGTCACTTGGCTGATGCTATTAATTAGGCTAATATGCACAAATGCCAGTCTGGCCATAGCTACCACCAGCCTGTCACCCATAAATGCAAACCTGACAATATTCAATAACAAAGTCATTATAGTTAACGAAAATAAAAACTAAAACTACAAGAAAACATTTATAGAAACTGAAATAAGATACGAAAATAAAATGGGAAAACTACGACAACCAAAAATACATTTTGCTTCGGAAACTAATTTAGCTAAAGTAATGATTACCATTAATAATGTCTTCTACGCCTATTTTGAAGACGTTAGGACGTGTGTATTCATACAGGATTCAAATCAGGCACATAAAATAGTATATAAAACTAAATAGAAATAAAAATTTAAAATAAAAACAAAAACTAGATTTCAAATGAAAATTGAAAAAAAAAAAAAAATATATCTAAATTATAATAACACTGGTCAGTAGGCAGATCCACATCCTGTCCTGCAACCTGGAGTCACAAACAGCATTTCAGGCCCTACGTCATATAAAAAAGATCAGGAGCAGATGTAAAGTGACACCTAGTGATTAGCCAAGACGCCTTACAATTTTTGACAGCTCTGAGGTCCAAATTGGCTGATTGACAATTACGTTATTTGCAATTGACATATTTCCCTGCTGGTGTATTTTTCTGTAAAAAGGACTACAGAACACGGTAATCGTTGGACACAAAACTAGTCTTTTCCAATTCCTTAAGGAGTTTGAGAAGTTTCCACGAACAGAAGAGTCCTCCGTGTCATGCTCTAAAGCTTCGCTGCCCCCGTGCTGAGTCTGAGACGCAGCATCACAGTTGCACAGCGTGGCGCCTCGGGGTGGGGGCTCACCAAGAACCTACACGCTGAGCTTTTACTTGTGAATAAACTGAAACAGGAGCACAGCCCCCTAGGGGAGACTGAAGCAACTGCGTAGAGCAGAAAGGTAAAGATAAATAAAAACAAGCCGTGCCCAGACACGGAATCTGTCAAGCAGCCAGCAGCAGGACTGACGGGAATGATCGCAAAATCATTACAAGAAAAAGCGGTTTTTACGGGAATAGTGATTAAAGATGGATGAGTGTGGAAAAAGTGGGGAAAAAAAGCAAGAGAGATTGTTCGTTTGGTTGGGTTGGTTGGTAATCGATTGTTTTGGGTGGTTTGGGGAAGCAACAAATACGAAAAGATTAGCGTTTAGATGACTTTTAAAAAGACCATGTTAAAAGGAACTCGTTTGTGCCCTTCAATGTGATATAACAGGTGGAGGGATATTATTTCTGATTTCACTTAAAGGGTGAATCGAGATGAAGACACAGATGCCCAGATATCCCTCTAAGCACTTTAGATAAAGCTAAATAGCGTTATTTACCGTCGCTCTTCCCGGTGCCATCTGTAACTGCACTTTGTCCCCAAACCCTTTCTTGTGGGCTCAGTCTGCACCTTCGCAAGGCTGATGTACAATTTTAAAATGTTTTCTGGAAATTACACAAAAATACCCCTCCAAAGGGAAACGCAATCACACGTGTGGTTTACGGGCACACGGATATAAATACCAACTGAGGACGCCGTGCCTGAGGTGATGCCTTTGTCCCTGTCACACGAATATGCGACACGATACCTGTCACCTGAATGTGCCCAGAGTTACTGGTTTCCGGAAGAATCTGAGGAATGGAGGGAGGGTGTCGCAGTGCTGCCCAAAGTGTGGTTTGGCTCAGTGCTCTGGACTCACTGCTCCCCCCCCACGCACATGCTCAAGCACGCACAGGAGTGATTGTTGGTTCGGGTTTTCTGTTCTTTAACATCCTGACAGCATATCCAGCCAAGACACAGCCAGCAGTGATGCTAAAGACATCTGACAGACATACCATCCATCAGTTTTCTGTACCTGCTTGTCACAGCGAGTCCAGAACCTATTCCAGAAGCTACTGGCATAAGGCAGGGAATAACCCAGGACAGGGTGCCAAACCCATCACAGGGCACGCTCACACGCCATTCACACCTGCCTATTGGTAACTCCAATTCACCTTATTGCATATTGTGTGATAAACCAGAGTAGCTGACACAGGAAGAGCATGCAAACTCCATACACATAGAACCAGGGCAGTGACTCAAACCCAGGCGGCGGAGGTGTGATACAACAGTGCTAACCACTGGGCCACCCCTTCGATAGATATTCTCAGATAGTTAAACCCAAGGCCTAGACTCAGGAGGAAAGGCAGAGTGGGTCAGGGGTGGCTGTTACTTCTTCCCAGATTGGTTGTGTTTTGAGTGTAACAAAGAATTCTTTTTCACTATGGGATTGAACTTTTATCTCGTGAACTACATGCCAGTTCTCCTCCACAGTATTTTGCAAGCCAAATGCTAGATCGGCTGATCAGATCAAAACGCAAAACTGACCCATTTAGAATTAGTGCTTTGCAGTTCTGAGGTAACCCTCGCAGCACCAGGTGATGACACCCCCAGCATCAAGTTGCGTAGATTGATTCAGGGGCGGATTAAATCCGCCGCCTCGTCTTTTCACACGGCGAGCGACGCCGCAGATGTAAGCTGGATATTTGGCGTGTACCAGACACCAGCAGGTTCCTATACGGATAAGACCACGTCGTAGGAGGCAGATAACGGGGCCAAATGGTGCCAACTGTTGGGGATAAAAGCTTCTGAGGATGCGGCAAAATTAAATGTACAGACAGGAAGCACTTCCTCATACGATTGGGACCTAACCGTTAAATGCAGGGATACCATCTTTTCGAAAGGACATAAGTTAAATAAGTCCAGTTGGATGTTTTTTTTTTTTTAATAACTGCTCTGGATGATTAATAATATTAATTTGTTCTTGTTATTAATTAAAATACAATTAACCTGACACTTAAGAACAAACAAGCGACTCCGATTTCGCAGCACTGAAACTTGATTGTTAAAAAAACGCATCGCAAATTACAAAAGACAAGGAAATGCTTCAGGAGACGCGCATTTCCCACCAGCCTGCAGGAATAAGCGCATGTTTCATGAGTAACTGAACGGCAGTCGGCCACGGAAAACTGAAAGACCACAAAAATATTGGAGTTGCTGTGTTTGTGCGTGCCGAGTGTAGTCAGTAGTTAATGTTGCCGTGTCGTTTTTATGACCGTTGCCCCACCTGTTTTCAACAATGCAAACATATGTCACACGATCGCAAGAAAATTCATAAGCAATCAGTTACCTGTGGGGAAGGATTTGCCTGGGGCTGCCTAACGTAGAGGGGTTAAGTCTCCGTAGGTGATACGGGAACCCCCCCCCCCGCAAACTCGGCAGCGCCCTGACGTGTGCATATGTGTTAGAACCAACACTGCGCAGATCTCGGGAGAAATATAATGTTCAGAAGAATTTATAAAGCAAGGGCTGCTGTGTATGCAGGTTTTTGCTGCAACTCCTTAATTAGATTACTAATTAGAGGACTGCCCTGCTGAAAAAAACAGCATAGACTAACATAGCTAGATACCAGCATAATGCATGCTGGTTATACCAGCATATCTTGTATTTTGGTACTGGTAGACCAGCATCATATACAGGTGCACCAGCGCAGCTATGCTGGTCCACCAGCACCAAACCAACACCAACCAGCACTAGACTAGCATAGAAAGCATCCTGATCTATGCTGTTTTATTCAACAGGGTCATTGTCTAAAGAGTCCTCACACCTGGGTTTGAACAGCTGACCTAATAGTTATCCCAAAAACCTGCGCACATACTGGTCTTTTGCGGATGACAGGCCTCCGCTGTTCTAAAGCATCGTTAGAGGAAAAACAAAACGTAATTCCATCTTTCCACATGGTAATCCTGCATTTTATCGCAGTCATTAAAAGCATTCGTCTGTGTGCTACGTTCCCCCACTTTTTTTTCTTGATGTAGTCGTTTGCACACATATCAGGCTTGGGCTGAAAATACGTTTGTATTCAGATGATCAGCCTGCAACTCTCATTACCGCTGACCTATATTCCCCCCTTTCAAGATCAGCGGGATGCCTGGGGGAGCCGGAACGAGAGGCTCCCCGGAATGTAAATCGTGCAGAAAGATTTGCAGCGCACACCGGCCGTCTGGTAACATCTTCCTCTGCCCGTGGGCGCCTCCCTGGCTTTCCTACCCATCCCTCTGCTCGCCACACCTGAAAATATCCATCACGGGTGCGGTTTTTTTGGCTTACAACACCTGAGGGCACAAGCCTGTTTAGACAGCACCACCTACACACGCATAACTTACAGCTTTGAGCAAAAATCGGAATAAGAAATGACTTGATAAAAATAGGGTATATTGTCTTCCTTTTTGATGCTGTTTCTTTTTTCCTCGAGTGTCCTACTCCGCAAGAAAAACGACAAATATGATTCTACAGTGTTACAGAAAAATAAATTTGTGAGTGTCATACTGCCATCTTCTGGATGATATCTGTTATTTCAGTTGCGGCCACTATCCCCATGAATACAATCACGTCATTCATCTCAGATGAGACTAAACAAGACAAATAGCTGGCTTGGAGTTCACAGCTGATAAATTAAGACGTATATTTGTTTGGACATGCTGATGTAATCACAAATGCAGTCATGTCGTGTTTTCAATCTTGAAAATGGTCTGTGAATTTTGAGATTTAACATCATTAGACATGTAGGTGTCCCTCGAGCTCATCTCGCCACATCATCCCCCCCCCACAGACACATGGTAAACGAAGTAAGAAGACTAATTAAGCACAAAATTACGGATAGGCTAAGGAACACATGTCCGGAGCATTTCCCCGAAATGCACGGGGAATTTTTGGCAGTACAGTCGCACAGCCATCTGAGCAGCACACGATGATTGTGAAACCATTTCTTTATCATAGATTACTTAGTGATTGTTTGTTTAGCAGATGTGTTATCATCAGGTGTGTCAGTGGACATCTGTGCGGAAACAGGAAGGCGGGGCCAAGATTTGCGCCTGCAGGCTGACTCGTTTTTCCCGAACTGCCCTTTACGGTTTGCATGAATGGCCGTATTTATTTGCGACGTACGGTCACGTACCCATCACGTCTGAGAAAATGCCCTAACAGCGAAGTGGAAAAGGCCCTTTTACCCTCCACTCCACGTGTATTCTGTTCCTGACAGCACTAATCCCTCACTCCCAGTTCCTCTAACTCATATTTATCCTAAAAACGGAACGACCCTCCCCCCGCGTCCTTCTGTCTTAAGCCCTTCTTCCAGCAACTTTTAATATCCTTATATATAGCTCATCATGACTGAAGACGTTTAACTTGAGTAAGACGGTCAGTGGTAAGAAGGTCTTTACAGTTAACCGGTTCGTCCAATCACTCCTTCATTGATTTTATAACATAACGTAACTAATGGAATGGTTTGCATTCTCGCTATTTCATTTTCACTGATCCCTAGCTGCTGTTACATTTTCACAATGGCATTCCCTGTCACTTACGGAGGGTGCGAGAAATTTAGTGCACTCCACTATGAGATGGATAACTTCCGTTTTCACAAACGTTTTTCTAGCGGCTTAGTATACACAGTAATAATGTATCTTTATTTCATTTTAGACACAATGTAAGCATAAGTCTTTATGTTGATGTGTCAGCAAAGGACTTTCTGTATAGCATAAAAGCCGATAAAATTACTGAACGCTCAACATTTCCCCGCAGCATCAGATATCATCAAAATGACCTTTTTAATACTGTATTGTGAGAAAAGCTAGACACAGCTAGCGAGTGAGATGGTGTATTCAAAGGAATGGTGTCCTGCCAAGACATAAATATTATAATCCCCTGGAGATGTTTTACGAGAATCGTGCAAAAAGAGCTATGCGATGCGTTTGTTTTAAAACCCATCTGCTTCGGGATGATTCATGCTGCATTGGTATCTCATTAACATTTAAATACGGTTAGCATCATAAACCTCGGTAAGGCTAACAGCTGGCCCATTTTGTAGAACAAGCATCGTAAGAGTAATTAATGTGGTGTATCTCAAATGTACGTACTTATGAGCATAATTTGCGTACTTTTGTTATCTATTTGTAACCGTTTTCGCCGTGTACGTCACGGAGTGTATAATAATTTAGATGATTCTTTATGATTAATTTTAAAATTGTATATATTGTTTTATAAATAATATACATATTATACAATGTGAATAATTCAGGAAGAATAAAATACTATCAATAGACACCATTAGAGACCGAATTTAATCTCAACTGTTCAATGAGTGTCAACCACTTAACTCAGGACTGTTCAGCTATATTGTTGCGGGTCAAAATGAACATGTCTGTAGGTGTGAAAAATATTTATACTATTGTAACACAATGCCTCAGCTCTGCTTTTATCAAAGATCTACAAATTTATTTCTGACATAATGTAACAAGATGCAACTTTTGCGTCATGCTGGTCAATTGTTTCACAAGACTGTTTTCCATCTGAGCTCCGTGAGACGGACATGTCTTCCTGTGAGTTCTATTAGATTGACCTGTTTTTACTGTCTGACCTTCATTAGGCTGACATGTCTTCCTGTCTGACCTCCATAAGGCTGACATGTCTTCCTGTCTGACCTCCATAAGGCTGACATGTCTTCCTGCAAAAGCTCCATAAGGCTGATGTGTCTTCCTGTCTGAGCTCCATAAGGCTGACGTGTCTTCCTGTCTGACCTCCATAAGGCTGACGTGTCTTCCTGTCTGACCTCCATAAGGCTGACGTGTCTTCCTGCATAAGCTCCAAAAGGCTGACGTGTCTTCCTGCATGAGCTCCATAAGACTGACGTGTCTTCCTGTCTGACCTCCATAAGGCTGACGTGTCTTCCTGTCTGACCTCCATAAGACTGACGTGTCTTCCTGTCTGACCTCCATAAGGCTGACGTGTCTTCCTGCATAAGCTCCATAAGGCTGATGTGTCTTCCTTCCTCTATAAGACTGAAGTGTCTTCCTGTCTGAGCTCCATAAGGCTGACGTGTCTTCCTTCCTCTATAAGACTGAAGTGTCTTCCTTTGGAAACTCCATAAGACTGTGACTTTCTGTCTGAGGGGACAGTACTTCAGAATTCAGCAGGTGTGTTTTCTAAAAGCCAGTTAAGCTATTTCATATGTCTTTGTGAGAATCAGTTCTCACTGTCTCTTAACCCTAATTGCTTAAAGCAGGCAAATGTAAAATAAAGTACAGAATGAAAGGATTTGAGATGCTGGGTGAAGCTGGTGACAGGAGAGCCTGACACGGCCTTTAGCGAGCCTTGTAGCGTGATCCTCTTTTTTTCCAATTAGAGTTCAAGCCGTTTTTTAATTGGCAAATGTGTGTGGTGGATGTCGCTCCCTAAGAATAGAAATGCAGGAAAGACGTGTCGTTTGAGAGTCGTGAAAAACCAGAAGTGCCCCGTTCTCTCACACGCTCCCTGCTACCCCGTCCGGGTATCTGTAACGCCGTGCACCAGAGCGGAGCGGGCCGGCGGGAAGTGAAACCGGTGGGTTTTTCGGCGGCTCTGTGGGCGTCTTACCTGACCGACAGCGAGAATTCCCCAGGCGCGCTCTCGCTTTCCCTGACAAGGAAGGCCCCGCACTCTCGATGCTGTAGGCGTCCCTCTGCCACCTGCCTGGAGATCCGTCCGGCAAACCACCTGAGGATGAGCTACGGTTAACCTCCCCGCCGACGGAGTCGCCTGGGTCGCGACACTGACACGGAGCGCTGCAGAGTCGCGGCCCATTTGAGTGCATCAAAGCTGTGAGGCTCTGCTAACTTTGGGATACTTACATGTGTGGCCTCAGGTTGATGTAATTCTTGGGGACATACCCCCTCCTGCCATTAAGCTCTGCTGTGTACCAGTTGGGGTCATCCTCCATGTTGGTTATCTGGATTACAAAAGTCAATCAGTGAGTTGAAGGTCTGGCGCAGTTAGTACGGAGGCTTACAGGGGCATTTAGGATGGAGCACTGCTTCTGTGTGCGAACCTTGAAATGGTTGTTTCACTTCCCCGTATAGAAATACAGACTGTAGACGCAGCTACGCTTTTCAGAAGATCCACACATAGCTTGGTGTGAAGTTATGAGGCGCCTGCCCTGTTTCTGAGGCTGCAGCGGTCAGAGACACGCTTCCCGACGGCGGAGCCAGGGATCCCCTACCTTCAGCACGTCGCCCTTCTGGAAGCTGAGCTCATCACTCTCGCTGGCGCGGAACGTGTAGAGAGCCAGAGCCTCCATCCTGTGGCCTCCAGAGAGGGCAGAGACGGTCGTCCGGAGCCCTCAGGCACGGCTGAGATTCGAGCCCCCGGGCTGGGTCCACGGCGGAGGAGATTCTGGGCTGGCAGCGGCGGTGGAGGCACACTGTCCCCGGCAGCGAGTGAGAGAGGGGCTGTGTCACCACAGCGCGGAGGAGGAGAGCTTCTGAGAGTGAGGCAGGGAGCGTATTCAACACAGCGTGGCCATGTGTGACACTGAAAGGGAGAGAGAGAGAGAGAGAGAGAGAGAGAGTGTGTGCTGGCAGTGGGGGAGGGGGGGCAGCTGTTACTGCATTGGTCTTTATCTTAACAGTCTGTGACACAGGAAACCAGAGCAGAAGCAGGGAGGTAAGAAAACAAACTGAAAGCCCACGGAAAAGCGTACCCTCGCTGGTGGCGTTTGAAAGGAAAATCGTGCACCTCTGTCCTGGGGGGGGGGGGGGGCACGGCTCAGTGTTCAGTGTACATGTGTGTGTAAACCTCCCCCCACGCACACACGCACATATTTCTCAGCGTAGCGGAGTTAGAGCACGAGAGGCGACCTCCGGGAACACAGTCTGGGGAAGAAACCGACTCTCAAAGTCCGCAAGAGCGTCACTGACGTCGCCGGGTTCTAGTCCCACACCCGAGGGAAGCGGCCGCCTCCGCTAAGTGCCCAGAATCCTCTTTGATTTTAGCGACTGCTTCTGAGTGCCGCCGTTTCATTCCTGACAGCACAGGCCCTCTTTAATAAATTATCCTTCTTCTGCGGCTTTAAGTCCTAGGTGAATTGCAACCCTGTGGCGTGTCACAGATCTGGAATCGCCCCACTGCGCATTAGATAATGAAGCAGTCCTTTCCTTCGCGTACACTGGCCCCCCACAGTCCCCCCAGGCTCAAATTTGAGTGTCTATAGCTCTCCTGGTGCTGAAGGCAGCATAGTGAGCTACCCTCTTAATTAGATTAGTTAATTAAATCCCAGCTGTTGCGACGGTCACGTGTTGGGACGAGCACAAGTGCGGCGCGCCTGGCATGTTTTAGATCGTGTCTGACAGGCACTTTTACGGGTGAGGGTGTGTCATTTACGACCCGCTGCATGGCACCGATTCTTCAAACCGAGTCGAGCAGATATACGACCTGTCGTAGAGGACGGGTCCCACGTAATTTTCGACCGAACAGATTTTCAAACCCCAGGCATTAAGTTACAAAAACAGTCGACTCTCTTTGGTACGTGGAAGGCTGCTTGTAGTTTGTTGTTGCCGAGAAGGAACGCAAGATCAGTTCTAGTGTGTTTAGAAAGCGCCCTGGCCGGCTGAAAATGCCGCCACACTTTATCAAAGAGAGCAGGGTCAGCGCAGCATGTAGCATGTGCAGCTGAGACCCAAATGCCGTGCCCTCAGCTTTTGGGGGAGACATTTCCCCCTCCCCCGCAGTCCACCTCAGATGTCGGCCTGGTCTCACTGGGCTTATTAGCTGGCCAGCCGCATCCGAGTAGGAGGACGTGTCTCGCCGGACCGGACGTCACAGATGCGGACGAGCCAGGAGGCGGAAAGTGAGGCGGTAAGGGTGGGTGTGCGCTCACCTGGTCGGTCAAAACGGAGCGGCGTGTCGACACGGCGGAAGAACCACGAGAGCCGGCGACCACTGAAATGCGGCGACCACTGAAATGCGGCGACCACTGAAATGCGGCGACCACTGAAATGCGGCGACCACTGAAATGCGGCGACTACTGAAATGCGGGCTTGTGTTCAGGCAGACATATTTATTTTAGACAGGTGTCGGGACAAAGCTGCTTCCTGCCTTATTTCTGCTGTTAGTCTTGTGCTCAGGGAAAGTCAGAGGCTTTTTTAGATTTTATCGAAAACTGATCTTAAGCATTTTATGTATCGTTTGAACTTTTGCAACATTTCATAATTATTTATGAGGTTTTTACCTTTTTGATTGGTCAGTCTGTTTTACTATACATATACTCTCGCCATGAATACAGCCATAATTGCTGGCATGGCATTTAATGTCGGCATAGCTAAGTCACATTCGGGGGAGAAGCGTGGGGCCCTCATGACTGCCCTCGGGGTCCCGAAGTCTGAAGGCTGGGAATGTGTACATACGCGTAATTATCCCAGATTTATGGTTTGTGCGCCGACGTTCAGCAATCATGCGGAACACATCCGAGTCTGAAATTTACATCCTGTGATTCGAGCTGTGGGGCACAGACTTTCCGCCGTTTCGTGTTCAGACACGGCTCCAGAGCCTTCGAGAAAATCTTTGGGAGATAATTGGGAAAATGTTCAAGGTGCATCTGTGCTTTTCAGCTGAAGAGATGTAATTTGGAAGCTGAGATGCTCCGATAAGGGAAGCATATAACAATTAAAACAGAGCCTGGTTAGCAGGCAGAGCCGCAGGCGGGGGTGACTGGATTGTCTCGATGGAGAGAAGAAGGCAATTGTGCTGCATGAAACGCCCCCTGGTGGTCAGATGCAGGGTGTTTGTCAGACGCACGTGTCGTTCTGGCCGGGAACAGCGCTACCCGTGTGCTTTCTGCTGAGTCAGTGGGGAACTTCTCAGGGCGCTATATTTGGCTTCCAGGGGCGCGAGCGGCAGCCGCGGGCTTTGACGTCCATGCAGGCCCTCAGCAGACGCCGCGGTGCCCTCAAGGACAAGAAGGAGGAGGAAGGAGCAGGATGACTGGCAGGCAAGGCTGAGGGCTGCGGTGACGTCTAGATGCTGTGTGCCGTCCCGCAGGCCCAGTGGCGGAGAAGCTTCCCGCATCCCTCCGTCCGCCGGTCCAGCCTGCACTGGCCCAGTGTCCTGGTTACCCTGCTGTGTGCTTTGGCTCCGCTGGGCTGCCACACCGCCAGCCCCCCCCCCCCCCCCACAGGTATATCCTTGGCAGGCGGGGCTCACACCAGAAGCGGCCAGATGCCTCACTTTCAGGCTTATGCAGGAGCTATGCGTGGCGGGGTGACGTAGGACTGCAGCCCGAATGCACGCCATTGACATACAAGCGCCATGTGTCCATGAGAATCCCATCGCCATGGCGTCCATTGGAGCCGAGGGGCCACTGTCACCTGCTCGCAATCTCTGTTAACGGCTTTCCTGGACCCTGTGCTATATCTGTGTTCGCTATTTTGACAGAGACGCGTTCGTACGGATGTCTATTGTTTTAGGTGTTCCAAGAACAAAAGGTATCGCTTCCTTCCTGTAATAACATTTTAACGGTCAGAGAAAAATAGTACTTCAGTTTAACCATTAAAATGGCACTAAGTCTGATATAAACACCAAAAAAAATGACGTACACAGCTGTAGGCAAAGAGGATTTGTAAGAGACGTGGTTTTGTGACGATTGTAGTCAGTGATTATGAGCTGATGGAATGAATCTGAAATGCTGAAATAAAAACTGAAAATCCTGAAATGAAAGCGGGACAATGGCTCCTCACTGCCCTGTTCGTCTCAAAAAAACAAAGAATCATGAGCCCACCCCCCCATCGATCCATTATGCAGAAATGTTTGTATAAAGTAACAGTTTGATGGTGAACCTACAGTCTATCAGAAGTGGACATTTCAGGTCCAGAAAGTAAAAATCCAAACCAGGATTTTGTTTCAACCAGCCAGTTGAGCATAAAGAGTCACAGACACACTGTGTCTCAGTACTCAGCTGGTTGGTTGGAACAAAATCTTGGTCTGGATTTTTACTTTCTGGACCTGAAATGTCCACCTCTGCAGTCTATACAGTTCTAACACTAACCAATAACCCTAAACCATAACTCGAGCCTTAATACTAACCGTATCCGTAACCTTACCATAAATTTACCTTGAACACTGCGCCCCAAAACCAATCCTAGCACTCACCCCAATGCTAATGCTAAATAGCAAAATGTAGAAGAACTGGGGCTGGCCAAAAAGCTATTTTCTTTAATTTTGTTATCATGTGTTGGCAGATAAGGTTTAGCCAGTTGCACTGGCTGTGGGATTCAGGCCTTACACCCCCTGCTCTCTGGCCTCATATTTTCCCCCAAATCTCTCCAAACTATCTGCTCCAGTGACAGGACACTGGATTTGAACTATCTGCTCCAGTGACAGGACACTGGATTTGAACTATCTGCTCCAGTGACAGGACATTGGATTTGAACTATCTGCTCCACGCTGTGGACACTGGATTTGAAAACTTTTCTAAACTTTACTTAAAAAATGACTTGGCGATGACTAATTTCAACACATACACAGGATGTGATATAATATACACAAATTCTACCTCCCCTTCAAGTTGTGAGGTTAATCGCGGAACGAAAGTCTAAAAAGTCACATTTATATAGCATGTTAGAAATTCCCTTCCTTCATGATCAGTAGTTTCACTCTGGCTCATTGATGTTATGACAATTTTTACGACACCTGTAGTCTAACAGGAAATATCACAGCGTCACTCATAAGAATGGTTTCAGGGAGCGTTTAAACTTCACGCCAGTGCTGGGATAGTGCCTCTGAATACTGAAAATCATCACTTCAGAGACTATATATTTTTAATGAAGGTTAAGATTATTGGACGTGGTTTTGTTGATTTACTGCTGCGAGTGACAAAGAATGATTCCTGATATCTCTGCATCCTCACATAATGCAAGCTGTTGGCAATAATTAAATTGAATTTGCACTTTATTAGACAATAATCATAACAAACTGCCAATTAGTGTCATGTAATATATGATATGGCTTAAATGCTACAACAAGCGGCTTTGATATCCTTTCTGTAACTGTGATGGCCCTTTATTAATTATGTACAAATGGAATATTTTTTAAAAGTAAATGAATATATAAGATTATTATTGAGTCAAATTCCTTCATGCTTCCTTGGCTACGGATAAAAAGGAGATATAACTGCTTTTGTATTGCTGCACCATTTTTGCATTCGCTTATAATGAACCCTTTGTTGTGTGATTCTTTAAGGACTAATTTATGAAGAAACACTTCACGACATCTAGATTTCTGATTGCGCTGCGCCTTTGCAGTTGCAGAGGTGCTGCGGTGTTTGCAGTTGTGCTGCGCTGAGGACTCCGCCGACCTGTTCGCCCAGTGCTCTCCCGCCGTCCCACTGCAGTGGGCCTATGGCAACGGCCGCCTGGTCAACCTGTCCGTCAGCCTACTGGTGGAGGGCGACGTCGTCGCTCTCAGGCCTGGTGTGGCAGCACCTGCGGAGCTGAGGGGTGTCCAGGTGGGGGTGGTGTAGCTGCAAGGCGAGAGCAAAGGCCAAGGCACATTCTGAGGTAGGGTACTCGTCTGTGACAGGAAGAGGAGCACCCCCCTCCCCGCTGGACAGTAGCACGCCCCGCCCACACAACCTCCCGCAGCTCTTCTGGGTGATCGCGACGGACTAACCGCTCCCCACCGGTGATTCATGCGCCTTCTGACCCTGTCCTGGTCACTCTCTGCTCCAACAGACGCTGCCTACAGCTGAGGCAGAGGCGGCCAATCACCGTGTCGGACAACGAGCGCGACGCCTTGCAGAGCCTGCTGGAGAGGGCCGGAGCACCTCTCGTGCTGGTGAGGTCATTTCCTGTCTCAAAATATGATATACAGGCAGGTGGAAATGCAACCGATGCATAATAAAAATGAGGGGTGGGTGGGCTGAGCCGCTGTGCCCGTGATCAGAAGGTTGTTGGTTCAAGCCCTAGTCTCGGCAAAATAGTCACATGTCTGATGTGCCCTTGATCAAGACCCTTATGCTCCCCAGATAAATGGCCCACCTTGCACTAAGACCCCAGGGTTTGCTCTCACCTGTATGTGTGTCTGTATCTCAAAGCAGAGCACGTTAGTTATAATCAAAGAAGACAACTTTCTGGCCATGGAGGGGCGGGTGCCCATTAAAATCCGTGCCTGTTCTCACGTAGCTGGCACTGCTGGTGCTGAACTCAGCTCAGTATTTTTTCAGGGCCCCCAGGTGTGGCACCGTGGCCCGTCACTCTTCCGCAGTTACCGGTGAGTCACGCTCTCATCACACACGTGCGGGGGAGGGGACAGATGCCGCAGCGGTTTTCCGCAGGAAGCTGCAAGCTGCATGTGAACGCAAGGCTGATGTGAGCGCAGCTCGCGCGCGATTAGCCGGCGGCGAGCTAGACGCTCGCATGTGATTAGCCAACTGTGGGACAGCCGCTCGCGTGCGATTAGCCGGCGGCGAGCTAGCCCCTTGCACATGATTGGCCGGCTGTGAGCTAGCCGGTCATATCCGACTAGCTGGAGGTGAGCCAGCCCTGCACTGACTCCTCGTCCCTGAACGCAGGTGAACGCCGTTCTGCTCCTGCTGCCTCTGCTCTTCCCCCTGCTCTGGCTCCAGCTCTTACGGGGAAGCGTGTGTCCTCAGTCTGCTTGAGGCCCAGCCACAGAGCCGGTGGGTACGTCACCGCCACGATCCGCTCCTGACAGTGACCCCAGCGATGGTGTACGTGACGTGTCTCGCGGTCTCCTGACGTGGAGGTCGTCTTTTTTAGGAGATGCGGAGGGTGACCTGCAGCAGGTTCCTGGCGTTGTCGCTGGGCAGCTTCCCCGCCCTCTGCCACATGGCCAGCCTCCCCCACCACCCGGGCTCCCTGACGGTCAGCCTTCCTCTCCGTCACCCGGCCCCTTCCGCACGGGTTCCCGCATGCGTGTATGTGTGCGCTCAGGTTCTGTGCTGTGCGGACAGACAAGGGGTTCTGTCATGGCCCGGCCCAAACCCGGAGAAGGTCGTCTTCTTCAGCCGGTCTGCTGGTAGCGGGGCTGAGGAGAAGCAAAGTGAATCAGACCCCTCAAAATGCATCCAGGAGGTAAATCCAGCCTGACGGGTTTATATTCAGAAGCTTCTCCTGCAGTTACTCCCCCCCGCCCTTTCCCGTCTCACAGAGCTTGCTGGCGGCGTTGGGCCTGTCCTCAGACACCCACGTTCAGTTCGACGATCTACACTGGTGGCAGCACTGCCGCTCTCTGCGGCCTCCGGGTCTGGCCGCCCAGCTGGCAGCGTGCGACCCGGACACGGCGGCCGCGCTGTGTCACCTGACCGATCACCTGACCGATCACCTGACCCACGTGGCCCTGCTGAAGAGCCGCCCGCTTTGCCAGCCTGTGTGCCCACCGTGGCGAGGATTCTGGCGTCTCTGAAGTCAGCTTCCATTCAGGATTAGACAGGCTGCAGCCGCATGACTCATGTGTTGATAGAATGACACGCCTTGTCGGTTTCTGCCTTTATTCTGGAGATTTTATTTTACAGACTGATGACTCAGAAGTTATACATGGCTTTGCATTACTGTGTGTCCGTTGTAGCTTAATTTCTTATTTTTAAGTTTAAATCAGCATGACGATCACATTAACCCAGGAAACAGGGAGTGCCATTTGCACACAAACATTTTAATAAATGCTGAGCTGCTTTACTTTATAGAATAAAGGAGAGACTATAAATTAAGACAATTCTTTTTGTTGTTCCTTAAACCTAGAATAAGCTCTCAGGCTGGAGAGCTGACAGGCGTATCCAATACTTCATTTCCCCTGAGCTCTACTGACCAACAAATTCAGTCAAAAGAGAGAGACCGCAAACAATGTTTTATTTGTAAAAGATGGTTACTGCCTAATTCTCCTGCCCAATCCCTTCAGGCGGAAACCAACCACAAGCAAAGATCACGAATCCAGTTGACTCAGAAGAGAGAGCATCATCAGCGTGAGCGTGGTCAGTTCACGTGCTGATCCGCCTAAACCTCCCAGACTCCAGGGGGCGCCAGACTTTTGCGACAGTCTGAGGCCAACGCCATCGACGACTCTCAGTCAGCTTCACTGTGCCTGTGTCCTTCCGGCAAAGAGTCCTTCCAGTGCCGGATGAGCGTAGCCCCCTATTCGCTGCCCTTCCGCCCCCTGTACCCAGAATCTCGCCCCCAGGCAGCGGCAGCCCGTATGAATGAGGCGGATCCCCCCCCCTTCTTCCACGTCATCAACCCGCTGGTTCGTGACCGCGGCTCAGGTCGGACCTGGACGGACTCCCGCTCAGGCTTATTTTGCCATTTGGTGTGCGTGAGTCAGATGTGTGGGATAATTTCACTGAAGGCTGTGGAGGTAACCAGAGCTTCTCCGGATTCCCTGAAGCGGAGCCCCGCCAGACACACTTGCCCCCTGTCGTTCTTCAACTATAACGTCTTGCTGGGAGCGGCACAGAAAGTGCAGCATTGCGCTGCCAATGCAAAGGTTCAACACCCATACACTACTCATAGATTGAAACCCCTTCCATTTACTGTAAGTGTCAGATAAATGAGAAAATGTAATCCAGAGGCCAGCAGTGGGTTTTGTGCACAAGATCATTCAGTAAGTGACGGTCCTCATGTACACTATATGTAGGTCAGTAGCCTGTGGTTTTGTACTAAACACTGCCTGTTGTGGTTTTAAGCTGTGGTACATCACTATTGGTAAATGGTATAAATGTGTTGTCTCACCAGGAGGGCTGCAGTTGTTCTGCTGATGTTATCTTGGAAGCGAGCACTGAATTCTGGGATGGAGAGGACCTCCGGCTCCTCACGGATTCCGACAGGTCAACTCTCATGCTCTTTCATCCTGCGGTCCGAGCCGTCCCCTCCTCCCCCAGCAAATCGGGTCACTCTGTATCTGATTGTGCATCTTCAGGAAGAAAGGCGCTGGACTTTTACCGGAGATCATGTATGTCGGGTCACTGCCTGGCGCTCTCATTCAAACCCGTCATCCAGCCCCACGACCCGGAGATAGATGGGAAGTGCATCGAGCTGCCACGTGGACCACGGCACCACTCGAGCATGATGGGTAATGAGGCCGGGCGGAGCCTCTCTTAGCCAATGGGGTTTCTCCGGATGCGATGGGCATGCTCGCTCTGCTAAGTGGGGGAACACAGTACAGTAGGTGCGGGAGCAAAAGTGGTCCATGCCTTCCCCTTCCAAATTCACACCTATACCCTGCCTATACCAGCTGCAGCAGTTGCAGATGATGAAAGTTAAATAGCCTCCAAATATCATACCCATCATGCATTGCAGCAGTTAGCAAATTCCACAAACATGCTTTTTTTCGTTACATACACGCCTCAACAACATAGTTTGACTAAAAAACATTCAAAACTATTACATTTAACATTGTTTTAAGTACTGCACAAAATAATTATGGAAATGTTATGACTCCTACCATAATGAGATACATAAACATGAGAGATATAAAAGCAGCGTGTTACAACCTTGCGTAATAGGTATGCCATCAGTGCCTTAATCCTCACAAAGGGTTTGTATACATCAGAGAGTGATCCCTGCCCCGCCCACCAGTTTGCCCCCGGCTCTGCTCTCATTGGCTGATTCCCACCATTCGGACTGAATATGCACACTTGTCACACTTCAGGAGACGAGGCAGAGGAGTAGTCATCAGGTCCAGGAAACCCCTCCTTCCCTTGAAGGACCATATAAGGACATAAGAACATAAGAAATTTACAAACAAGAGGAGGCCTTTCGGCCCATCAAGCTCGTTTGGGGAGAACTTAACTAATAGCTCAGAGATGTTAAAATCGTAT
>JAODLC010000100.1:24764565-24781513 GCA_026781145.1 Hippopotamyrus pictus | reverse complement strand
TGGGTGGCATGCCTGTCCATCACAGGGCACGAGGCTGGGGTACACCCTGGGTGGCATGTCTGTCCATCACAGGGCACGAGGCTGGGGTACACCCTGGGTGGCATGCCTGTCCATCACAGGGCACGAGGCTGGGGTACACCCTGGGTGGCATGTCTGTCCATCACAGGGCACATCCAGAGAATCACACAGCCAGTCCCCAGGTTACCAGTGAGGTTTGTTCCCTAAATATGTATTTAAGTCGAATTTGTAGGTAAGTCATAATAATAATAATTCCCTTCATAATAATAATACAGTAATAATAATGATAATAATACTGTAATAATATTAATATAGTAATAATAATAATGATAATAATATGAATACAGTAATAATAATGATAACAATAATACAGTAATAATAAAAGTAACTGTCAGACGTTCCTAAGCCGCAGATTGCCTGTACTCTAAAAATCAGTAATTCATAGACACCGATTAACCATTTGCTCTTGGAAACCCACACAACAAGGGTATGATGTGCAAACTCCAGACAGCAGAGCAGAGGTGGGACTTGAACCCACAGGAGGTGTGAGGCAGTGCTACCACTCAGCGATCCTTTGTAAGATATATAATGTGATAAGCAGCACATGGGCAGAGATCATGCTCTGATCATATCTCTCTCTGTCCCGAAAAGACTCACTGATGTGCATGGTTGCTTGCACTCTATTACTCCATCTTTTCTAAGCAATCTCTCTGCGTTAAGTTGAGCTTCACTGAGCAGTTCTCCAGCAAACTGGAATGTGAGGGAGACTGACTCTCCGCCGCGTGAACAGCGGCCAGGATTTCTTGGCAGGGTCTTCAGCTAGATGATTGTGATTCTTCTGGATTGTTTTTGGATGGAAATCAATGACTTCTGCATGTTTAATTGAATCTCGCCGTTTTTGGCCCTTCTTTTTTGGCAGAATAACCCTTAATCCTCATAAACAGTCGCAGTTTAATTATTGAAAGATTTATTTTAGTTCCTGAAGTAAAAGCCCTCGACGCAGTGGAGGGGTTTTCAGCTCTGTGTTTTACTTGGTCCTGAAGCTGGTGGGATGGTTACCGCTTGCGGCCTCTCCTAGGCCCAGCACCCATACTAGGCCACGTGCTGCTGTTTATGAAACGTGGAGATCAGTTAGTGTGGACTTCTCATTCCTCGTGTGTCCTCCTGCAGATCACGCTGGTGGATGTAATGGATACGGTGACGGAGGGTGCGGCTGATCGTATGTCAGATGCCTGGGCAGTGGCACTGCCCCCCGCAGAACCTTGGCAAGCCAGCGGTAAGGCTTCTGTGAAAACGGCGACGCGCCCGTCTTGCGAAATAACCCGCTGATTCGGCGGCGTCTCCGATCCGCGATCCCTCTTCCCCTCGCCTTGTGCGAAATCAGCCCACACGTCTGCGGTCTGACCTCCTTCATTGAGCGACTGCTCTAAGAATAGCAGCGTGCTCAGCGTCCGATGACCTGCCCCTATTTTAAACATCCTCCTGCTCTTGTTTGTGCGAGATACCGATCCCCAATACTGGACAGCCGAGTTTCAGAATAAGAGTCTCACTTGTGAAGACCAGGAAAGTTAAAATTAATTTCTGTGTCACTTTTATGCACTTTGATTCTTTGTTGCACATTTCCTTGAGAAAAAAAAATTGACAATCATAAACTCACATTCAGTTGCAAATAGAATAAAGTAATTAGGCTGTTGCCATGGTTATAGAACAGCCCCCCCCCCCCATTTCCAGTTCTAGCTTTCTATGCACCTTTATGTTCTGAAGGGTCAGCCAGGGTGGCTGTAAATCCCCATCTGAACCAAAGGCCCATATGCCCACATGGAAGGGAAGGAACCATATGCCCACCTGGAAGGGAAGGAACCATATGCCCACATGGAAGGGAAGGAACCATATGCCCACATGGAAGGGAAGAGCCTTCCATTGTCCACAGAAAGTAGAGGCCACATTTATCATTGTTTGGAGACCCCGAGGTCTGATTTGTGTATGCGAAACTAAAGGTGACATTTGGTTACTAACTGTGACATTTGCTTTGGGTCTTTCGTCATCGCACTTCTGCATGCATGTTGGATCACTCCCCCCGGAGTGTTGCGTTTATGATCCAACCCCAGAAATTTCGACCGTCTCACCCACAGCCTCCAAATGGGCTGACTCTTGGGAAGTGACCCCCGCCCACAGCACTGACCCCTGGGGGGCCTCGCCTGGATCGGCCCCTTCAGCCGGAGTGGCTGCTGACCCCTGGGGGGCAGAGTGTGGCGCCTACCCCAAGGCCCGTGTGAACGGTGAGTCGCATGAGCAGGCCTGGCCAGTGCAGGTCAGACTGCTGTCATGAGGGATTAGAGGCAAAATCGCCAATATCATGGTGCAGCGTGGGTGGCGACGGGAAGATGAAGATGTTCCATAACATCCACAAATGGTGATGATCCATTTACGGCTCAGAGACAACAAGGGTTCTTTGAATACTTCTAAAGACACACTGCGGAAATATATCAAAACGAAAGGACCACAGGGGTCAGAAAACAAACAGGGACAAATAAGGAATTAACTAAAATTATGAAACAAAACGCAACTAAGGAATGTGCAAACACCTGTAACAGGACTGGGCAAACCAGCAGAGTAACAGCCACACTGTAACACAGGCACAGTGACTCAGCAAAGAACGGAAAGAGGGCAGGCACTAAGATACAGAACTAACAGTACATGAGGCAGGGCCCTTGGGAACCGATGACGCAATTAACCAATCACAGGAGATGCAAGACAACAAGTAACAGGTGGAGGAAAAAACACTGGGCAGGGCTGTATGGGCACTGACCCTGACAACCAAGGAATATGGGAGCAGAGACCCCCTAATAAATGTGAGGATGTAGGCGGTTTCTGATGTTGCCCTAATGGTGTAGGTCAGGGGTCTGGAAGACCCCAGCCCTGCGCAGCTTAGCTTGCTGCCTGTTCCTCCACACCTGATTCAATTCAAGAAACAGGCGGTAAGTTGAATTAGGTGCGTTTAGTGAGGGGGAGACCGAAAAATGTGCAGGGTTGGGGTTCCCCAGGAATGAAGTTGGAGACCCCTGCTGTAGGTACCTCGTGTGGCTGTGGGTTTTGCTGTCATTGATATTCAGAAATATAAGATGACTTCCTATTAGGCTGCCCTTCAAAACACCTAACCACAAAAACCAGTGCACCCATTTTCATAGGACACAAGATGAATCACTGCAAGGACATATTGTTAGAGGCTATTCTGAATGCAATTTAAAATTTGATTACCAAGATATCTCTAATCTGAAAACCGCAGGAAACATTTTAAAAGGAAACTTGATCCTTTTAACATAACAGGTAGCATTTTGAAGGTTTGGATTTGAGAAATGGGTTTTCGTAGACTTTAAAAAAATGTTAAACTGCTTTCAGATCAAAGCCCCATTTTGAACCCGTCTCTTATTATTATTTAAAACACCTGCTTTCTCTGCATTCAGACAGAACCTAGTTCTGACCACTAGTTGTTCAATTCATGCATTTATTGGGACCATGGAAACAACCACCTTGCTTTTCATGGTGAACAGTTCGGCAAGGATAAAGAAAGTTGGCAGCTGTAAAGCTTTTAGGTAAATGTGGTCTGAAAGAAGACTCTGCATCATGTTTCTGCGTTAGCTCAGAGGCAGGTGCACGGAGGAAGCTGTTTTGAATGCAGTTCAGGAGCTATTGAGGATATTTTGATTTGCAGGAGACGGTAATTGCTCCTTGCCTTCATGGACCTGTCTGGACCTGATGGATGTCAGGCAGGGAGTCTCTGGACCGGACGGCAAGGCAGACGCGTCCAGGACAGCGTCAGAGTCCTTCCTGAGCCCCGGCAGCGGCGTGGGGAACCCAGACCCTTTCGTCAGCGAGCCAGCGAGAGTGACCCCTGTCTCCAACCCCTTTTTGGTGGCTGGTGTGTCTCTGCTGTCCGAATTCAGACGAGCTTGTTTGAAAACCATCACAGCCCCATCATATACTGGCATAAAATGAAACCCCATTCAGTTTAATGGTATAATGGGAGTCATTTTCGTTTATTTTTATTTGGCATGCATTTTTGTCCAAAGTGATGTACGTGAGGCAAACAGCACATTACTTTGCTTTGAAAGAGAGTTGGGTAAGTGCTTAGAGGATGGATGGATGGATGGATTTGAGCTACAGTAGTTGGGTAAATCTACAATAGATAAAATGATGTATCAAGTGCTGATGTATTAAGGGCCTTCCCACCTTATTAGATGTCAGAAGTCGGGAATCTCATCTCCACGTTGCCGTGGTAATCTGCCGCCCATCTCTTCATAAGTCTTTTTAAATATTGATTGATTTCTTGAGGCGGCGCCGCGATGAGCCGCGCCTGCTGATGGCAGAGGCCCGCATTCTGCATCCTCCTGGCCAGAAGGGCCTGCTCCCACTGCGAGCCCCCTGCCCCCTCCCCCAGCCAGAAAGTTCCAGCTGGCTGCCATTCTCCATCAGTGAAACATTCATTTGTTTTGATTAGCATGATTAAAATTATGGCCGTGTTGGCGGGTCTGCGGCGGCTCTGTTTTTAATTCCTCATTAAACGACGCGCGGCCGCCGTCTTGGTGCCACTTCAACCGGCTTATTATGAAATAAATGGTTCTCTTCTCGCCGCAGATGCTGCCCAAGTCAACAACCCCTTTCAGGTCAGTGGGCGTCGGGTGCCCCCTTCGAGCCAAAGGAAGCCCACACCACCGGTCACGTGTCCCAATGCCCCGCCACCGTTCCCGTGCTCCACGGCGCCCCCTGCTGGCCCCGCATCCATGGTGCCCTTCCCGGGTGTGCCAGAGTTTGCATCAGTGGGCTTGGTGACGCCCGTCGTGGGTGTCGGCCCCACGGCTGCCATCCCTGCTGCACACGCCCTCCTGGGCCCAGGGCTGCTACCATCAACGGGCTGCACTTCTAACCCCTTCCTGCTGGGGGCAGAATGAGCGCTTTAATGAACCCGTCATTCTAGCAGTCTGGGGTCGTCACAGGGAGTACACATTTTAATAGGTACAATATACACTTGGATATAAATTACCCTGTGGATATTTTTCAGAGGTTACACATCTTTAATTAATGTGCTAACTTTTATTCAGGAAAATCACCAGCGGTGGAAAGTTTCGGTTCAGAAAGTACAAATCCAGACCAGGATTTTGTTTCAACCAACCAGGTCAGCAGAAAGAGTCACAATCACAGAGTACTTAACTGGTTGGTTGAAACAAAATCTTGGTCTGGATTTGTACTTTCTGGACCTGAACTTTCCACTGCTGAAAATCACAGACAGCAAGGTTGTGGTCCTCTTCCCTCTGACGTAGATCGGGGCTGAATAAGAAGAATTGTATTATCTGAACTAATTAATGTCAGTCTTATCAAGCCCTGAAATTTTTAGGTGATTTAAATCTGCTGGAAAGTTGTGCTTGCTAAAAACAGTGAAACCTAATACACCATGTGTATTATAGAAGAACTGGCTTTATACTCCGTGAATGTTTTTAATGGTAAGAAAGAAAATTACACACATATTTTCAGGTTATTTCCTGTACAACGCGTCTGTGTTTCGTTCCAAATGTTGTGGATTTGCATTTTTAGTACTAATTTTAAACAATCCTCTCTTTCTGTGTCAGTTTTCCCAATATTAGAAGTTGGATGTTTTCAAAAAAAAAAAAAATGAAACTGGCTCGGCAAAGGATTGTCCTCGATTTTATTAAAACCTCTTGGGAACTGGAGAAATGCGACATTTCATGCGCAGGGCTGCATGGTGAGAGGCTTCACGGCAGGCTGATGCAGAGCTTGGCACTTCTGGGTGGCGGGGGTACCTCCCTGATTGTGTGTGGGCTTTAAAGAAGAATGCGTCTGATCTGTTATACACATTAATAAAGTGATTTCATCATTGACACGTTTTCTCTCCAGTGCTTTTTATCTGAGGCCCTGACCTCCATCTCCTGGCTGGCGGAGGACCTGGGCACTGCCTGTGTTTAGCGTGCTGCATTTCTGCCCTCTTGCACTTAACGGGAAAGCGGGGTGTGTCGATGAGCTGGTGAATCGATCAGCCAGCACTAGCCGATCAGCAGCCAGGCGTGAGAGTCAGACGTGCCGTGAGGCGACCGTCACGCGGCCCGGCGTCTGAAGCCCCCCGGACCATCCTGTGCTGTGGGCTGTCAGCTGGGTGGTCTCCAGGCCCTCCCGTCAACTGCGTAAGAGTTTTTACCCCGGTGCCAGCACCCAAACCCATAGCCCGTCTGTATTTTAATAAGTGTGGTGTTGTCACCTCCCTGCACAACAGCAGCATCTTGTGGCAATCCTGGCGCTCACAAATTCCCTGCTCCTCAGTCATTTTAAGGGTGTTTTCTATTCACCAAATTAAAAGGGCAGCTTAATTCATCAATATTAGTCATGCTATTCAGCTAAAATAACCAGTCATTGAATATCCCCATTGGGAAATGCTGTGACAACCATCGATCTCTGTCGCCGTGACATTATCATGAATAACATCACTGTCTGCAGCTCTTGCATCATGATGTTTACTTGAATATGTTTATTTGCGTCTGGTTACATCATCTGTTGTGTTGTTTAACGTGAACATGTTTCCCTTTGTATCAGTATCAATTCTGCAGCTGGCACTCTGTGTGTGAGGCGTTTTTAAGGCTTTTGAAGAAACTTGTTTTGTTTTTGTTTTTTTTAAAAGATGCATATTTGCTTTCATACAGTGCGTGCTTTTTTAGATAAACGGGATCCTTTGTCTTGGATGAATTGCCATTATAGTTTTTAAATGTTAATGTGCAACCCACAGAAGAATTGTAATAAATGTTGGAAGCACACAGAAAATTCAGTTTTTATGTTTGCTAACAATAAGCTTGTTTATCAACATTTCAATAATAGCTGCACTTCAGATTTAAAACATTCCCTGTTACTCGTTGTTTAATGATTCGTATTGTTCTGCATTCAGTCTATTGTTGATTGAATCATAAAGAGGAAAACAGGCTTCTCTATATATTGCACTTTTTATTATTTTTATTTTAATTTGAGGTTTAGTACTCTCTGCTTTATGTACTTGTTTGTAGTAAATGGTATTGTTTCCAATATGTTCTGGAGAAGTTGGAGTGAGCAATGTAACCTAATAGCCTCGCTTAACTTTTAATTTAACAGTTTATAAGAATCATGAGAACATCAAGAAGAGAAGAGAAAATATTCTAAACAATTCAGAGCCCAACTGCAACATGTAGGCCTGTCATCTTTGCTGAGCTTTCCCAAGCTTTCCGAGTTACACTGCTAGCAGCACCTACCAAAGAGCTGGAATTAACAATTTCGATAAATTAATGATAATGACCTGTTAAAGCAATAGCGCTCTTAACACAATCTTAAAACATTATCATCTACATAGGTTAAAAAAGAACACCTGCTAAAATATTGTGCATTAATGCTAAAGATTTACTAAAGCGTTAGCAGTGTACTTAATTAGCACCAAACCCCTCCTAAAGCATAAAAATGTGTATACATTACCACAAACCCCTACTAAAGTGTTAGCAACCCATTTACATAAACACTAACCCCCTGCTAAAACATTATCAATGCATATGCAGTACATTAAGACCACGCCCCTAATAAAGTATTAGCAATGTTTTACATTAACACCAAACCCCTGCTAAAACGCTAGCAATGCACATACGCTGACCACGCCCCTAATGAACTATTAGCAATGTTTTTACATTGACACAAAACCCTTGCTAAAGCGCTAGCAATGCGCATACGCTAAGACCGCGCCACCTAATGAACTATTAGCAATGTTTTTACATTAACACTATCTGCTAAAACGCTGGAAGTCCTTTGCATTAGCATGAAGGGTGTAGCGTACTACAGTATAGTCACAAATCTTCATTTTGTTGATGGATATGAGGATGGACATGGATGTCTGGGAGGAAAGCCAAGTTCTGCTCCTCCAGAGCATATATGTAATAACCTTTGAAGGCCAAGGTTTCAAACCATGTTCAGACTATACTGGCACTAAGCGAGTATGATATGGTAACATCCAGCAAGTAAAGTATAATAATCTTACAGTTATGGCACATGTTTCAAAACGTGCTTCTTTTGGTTCATATCAGAATGTTTAGATTTTGGACACGTTTTTTTGGCCTTAACTAAGAAAATTAATATGAATGTATTTATATTTTTAATCGATAAACAGTGTCAGCCAAAGACAAGGATACATTTCGAAGGCTGAATCTCAGGTTTCATTAAAGCTATTAGCATTTTTTTCCTGGAGAATTAA
The DNA here is from genome assembly GCA_026781145.1 of Hippopotamyrus pictus. Taxonomy (NCBI): domain Eukaryota; kingdom Metazoa; phylum Chordata; class Actinopteri; order Osteoglossiformes; family Mormyridae; genus Hippopotamyrus; species Hippopotamyrus pictus. Next base: position 24,773,229 of record JAODLC010000100.1, on the reverse strand, counting down.
ATACGCGGGCAGGTCTGACAGCCTCTGTGACACCCTCGGCCAAGGCTGCAGTGGAACGAACCTGATGAATCTCCATAAGCTTCTGCCCTGAATTCTGTGTGTGAGTTTGTGATATTATTCTGTACTCAGAGTGCCCGGAACATTTTGTACAGTTTGTATTTTTATCAGTCCATTCCACTCAATTGACACAATATAATCTGCTTTATTTACGAACCCATTTCTGCATGTATTTAACTGCAGTGTTGTCACAAATCACCTCTCATTTCTTGCAAATCACCAGCCATCATTGAGGCATGGACCCTTACCTTCCACGAATAAATTACATTCTGACCACAACAAGTATAAGTGTTCTTGTCCCAACAGAGCAGATGCTTTTATTTTTTTTATATTACCAGAACAAACAGTGTATCCTTGTCAGGCAGTAGTTTGTTGTGCATCCTGATTTTGTTTGACACGGTGACACAGGGAATTTCATATTAGACCACAAGAGTAGTGGTACTGGTTCATGAAATGGGTCCAGACCATCATTTATTGGTCTAGAATGTTTTAGTAAGATGATGAGAGAAGAAAACTGCATGGACTCTTTATCCATGCAGTTAAAAAGTTGTTTATGCCTTCCACAGTCTTTCACAGATTGTACACATAAGTAAGTATATACTGTACATTTCTGCATGCGTGCCCTGTGATCAGAGTTGGGTAATTCAGGTCCAGAGAGTAAAAGTCCAGACCAGGATTTTGTTTCAACCAACCAGTTTAGTACTCTGTGACTCTTTATGCTTAACTGTTTGGTTGAAACAAAATCCTGGTCTGGACTTTTACACTCTAGACCTGAATAGCCCAACTCTGCCTGTGATAGACTGGCATCCTATCTAGGATTCCCCTGTCCTGTGACTCCTGGAATAGGCTCCAGGCTCACTCTGACTGGGATAAGCAGTTGGATGGATGGACCAACAGCAAAATCAATGCTTATTATTGTCCTCCTTAAGAAAGCATGTTGCCTGTTCTTGCCTGCCGTTTTCCTACATACACTCTCTCGATGTATTGAGAACATTAATTTCCCCACCAGATGGTAGTAATAGTCCACGCAAGCAATAACTCTCTGCTCCCTTTTAAAATGATGATCTGCATATCTAAATTGAAACAGATTGCTGGGCCATAAATGTGGCTTCTAAAATACATTTATACATATTTTTAATAGCTACGGTAATCTGAGGTGTACTTCACAGTAAGTTTATATGAGCTCAAGAGTGCAAGATTTAGGAAAATATAGGCTTAGAAGACTTTTCTCATTCGCAAATGTTTACACAGCCGAAGCTTAGCAAGCAGAATACCCAGGGCTTAAGCTACATGCAAACAAGCTCTGTTTATCGCATAAATATGACATTTTCCACAGTTATCAAGCCGTCTCTTAGTCCCACAGACACTGTCACTGAGTGGGAAGTTTATGCTAATTTATTGATTATCACGGACCCTCTGCATAATAATTGCGCTACCCCTATTGTAACGGATATTATTATTATCGCTCTCCTCCATCAGCGCGGAAAGCTGCACGTGTCGATATCCGGCACAGACGCCCATAAAGAGAAATGAGCCGCTCGATAGCACGTGACCTAATTTAGCGGATCTGCATATTCCCCAGAGTGCCTCGTGCGGCTACCTGTGCACTTTGACCCGAGCGGTGCCCCGTCTCGCGCTCCCTGTCCTTCTTAATGAGGCTGCGGTAGGTTCCCCATGACGGCATCGCTGCTGTCCCGATGACCCCAGCCTGCCAGCAGCTGCCTGTGCATTATAAGCGATGCTACATGACATTCGGTATTATAGCGGTCTCCGCATCTCTTTATGCAAACTAATGAAATACGGATTCTTCTACTGTACCCGCACCTAATACTCCCTGTAGAGGAAAGTCCTTAATTTTCAAATTGCACTGGGGGAAAGAATAAAGATATTGTGATTATAAATTATATAAATTATAACTGGGCATGCGTTGTGCTGTACTGGGCGGCTCTGTGAGTAACACTGTTGCTTCGTGCCTCCAGGGCTCAAGGTTAAATCCTGCTTTTCTGTGTGGGCGTGTAGTCTGTGTTTTCTCCCCATGTCTCAAAGGGATTCCTCTGGGTACTCAGGTTTTCTCCTGCATTGGGATGACATGCAGTTAGGTTAATTGGCATCTGTGAATCATCTGCTGTGTGTGTGTGTGTTCTGTGAGGGACTGAATTCCCATCCAGAGCTGTGCCCTGTACTGCCTGGGACTAACTCCAAGCTCCTCTGAGTCCCTGATCAGGAGAAGATGGATGGATGGGATATGCTGTGAATTTCTACCTTTGAGATGAGGAGGTGTCTCTCTTGGATGTGCAGTGAACCTGTCAAATAACCATAGAAGCAAAATAATTTCAAAGATTTTTTTTCAGTTAATTGGTTCACCCAGGTAAAGCAAGGAGCAAATCTCCATGCCTTTCAGCCAAAAAAGGGTAGAATTTTTATTTAACGGGTTGAAACTGCTGATTGTCATGGGTATAATAAGCTTGTTTTTTACTTCTCACTCTTCTAAAATGCAAGCAAACACCAGACTGGTACAAATCCCATGTGGTTGAATATGTGGTAATGCAGTCCAACACTCTCAGAAAACATGGGGAAAATCTGTACCTTTGCTTGACACTGGGGCTTTACCTTCAAGGGTCTGCCATTTGTACCTTTAGCAGTAGGTAATTGCACCTTTAAAGGTACAGTTGATGGTACATTAATGCTGTTGTACCTTTGGGATGAACCTCAGAGTCAATTTATGTACCATAAAAGGTACAATTATAGAGGTACAGCGCTAGTGACAAGCAAAGGTACAAATTTTACCTTTTTTTCTGACAGTGAAGCTGGGTTGGGCTGCTGATTCTTGTCATGTAGTTGTTTATTGTCACATGAATCTTAAAGGCATATGGATACACTGAGAGTTACGGGTCAGTTAAATCTCCTGGTTTAGTTCTTCTGGGTTTGATGTTTTCTTGTTTCCAGTCTCATTAATTGAGTAGCAGAGATTGCACCTGTAACTTATAGAGCATTGCCTATCCCAGTGACACATATCTTACAGGTGTCATAAGCTGAGTAAAACCAGGCTTGACGATGCTCTATATGGAAAGGGTCCAGAGTGCATGATGGAGTGGCTCCGTAAACTCTGGACATGAGCACTGATGAAGGTGTGCATTCTCACGTCTGCATCTTTGCACAGGCCCTTGATGTCTAATTATCTGTGTTTTTTTTTCTAGGCAGCCAGGCCTGGGGGCTGTCACTTAGAGCTTTCGCTTGATTAGCCTCAGAAGATGCTCTGCAAATACGGTCCGGGACAGCCTGATCTCGACGTCTCTTAGCAGTAAAACAAGGCCAGGTAACAAAGACCTGGGGAAGTGCCCCCAGTCTCTTGCACTCCTCCTGATTCAGGAAGCAGAATGTCCCATCATCAGCAAAGCTGAGATCTATTTCATAACATGGCCGTCTTACACTTGTCCACTGTAGTAACCGATGTGTCTTAAACTCTACGCTGCTAGGTGGTCAAAGCCTGGCTTATAGTCGCCTGCCTCATGCTATTCTATAACTGTCATCTTCTCCCACATTCCCTTATTACACAGTCCGCTGGTAGAGTGTCAGCAGTGCCTCCGAAAAGTAAAGGTGAGCTTGATTTGCAGGAGAGATCAATGCGCGATGTGCCAGTGAAATAGTAGCTTGTGGGTGGTTCACCTCTGTGTAGGGGGTGAATCTGAGGCAACTGGGAGGCAGAAGTGGAGCCCTCATCCATTTGTAGTGCGAGGGGATGAGAGGGGGTCTGCAGAGAGCGGATTGGCTGTGAGTCTATGATGGACCAGAGCCCCTGGGTCCTAGAGGCCTCCTGTCTCTCATCATCATATCCAAACTCCTCCTCCGCTTCTCCCAACTTATTCAGGAGTTGAAGTAGAAGCTGTAAACAGTAACATATAGAAAAGCCATAGTTGTAGCCCTAAAAAAAAATCACCAGCCCCAAGTAGCAAAAAGCAAATTGAATTTATCGCAGATATAACAATGTATGAGTCATTTGTGCAGATATCACAGCAACCCTTTTGGGAAATGACCTGTGGTTAATTTAGTTTTTGTTGGCGTCAGGAATACGAATGCTTTGTTTCTGTTAACATAACGCAGACATCACTTTCTCCCTAATGACTCCTTCATGTCACTGTGTCACGATGACGGTAAATGTAGTAGGAACTGTAATGTGTGTGAAGCCATGATATCGCAGGGAAGTCAGTGATAATTGGAAGAACAATCAGTTTGACACGCTTGTGTTCTGTGGCAGTTTATGAAGTAATTCTTGTGTTTTTACGCACCATCACCGAGCGAACTATGTGGCACATCATGCCTTTGCTACGTGGCAGTTCACAAATAGAAACAATATGGAAAATCATAAGCGACAGACTCCGTTATGTAACTCTCATGGATATAATCTCCTACTCCATTTTGAAAGCACGTAGACAACTACAGTTTGGCCACTGAAAGCTTTAAACGCTGACCGTCCAACATTGATTCACGTAAAGCCTGGCGTAGGTCTGGAACCATCTGTTTATCATGCTGACCCAGTACACTGATGGGCTCACAAGGTCAGTGGGTCTTTTTACCATACACACAACTGAACATGAAAACCAAGCACGCCTGAAGTGTAGCTGGGCCAAAATAAGTAATGTGGAAAAAATAGGAATTGATACTGATGGACTCAAAATCAATTTTTATTTCATGTTAGTCCTGTAACTAGCTTGCAGAAGCAATGAAGGGAGCCAGAATCCATACATCGCTGGGCATCTACTTTTCGATTGAATGTCCTACCGTTTTGGGATTTATTAGAATTGTGAAAATTAAAGTCCTTGACTCGCTTCAAGGCATTGCGCAAGAGTCCCAGTCACAGATAAACAAACGCTTTACAAGGCACATGGTGTATGGTTTTGTATTCTGCAGAATATATTATTAATATTTTGAAATAAATTTGCATTTATAGCTGCCATCATATTCATCTAATTATTGTTTTCGTCTGTTTAACACACGCCGGGCCGTGTCAGTGTGTCTGGGGCATTTTCGGCGTTTGTCTTCGTAGGTGGATGATTATGCGGAGTGTTTTACCAACACTGCGGGCATGTTCGTGAAAGTTTGAGACCCGGTGAGGGATCTTATCCCTCAGATGGTGCTTCTGAGCTGGAGTGACTGGCAGCGACACCCTCCCCCCCCAGCCCGCCTTCCCCCGCCTGGCAGGAGCGTCAGCTGGAGGGACCCAAAGTGTCTCGCTGCTTTCTGAGAAGCCGCCCGTCACGCCTGCATGACAGACGAAATGAAATTCTCTTTTCAAATGAGAAGCCAGATGTTTTTGGGGTGGCTGGTGAACACCGGCCCGTTCACGCGACTTGGCGACGCGACCGTGGCACACGAGCGCATGGAGCACGGCTCCTTTCCCCGAGCGAAGTTTCTCAATGTCATCGAATGGCTCGTCACTTCGTCACCTCCCCGCGTCCCAGTTTGAGCCGTCCTCAATTGTGCTGGTGGTCCCTCCGAGGGACTGGGTCTCTGAGTCTGAGCCCCTATTAATAGACATATACTTGTCTGCACTACTTTGTAAGTCTTTTGTGGGACCTCCATATACTTTTAAGAAATTAGATTAGGAGTCAGATTGGAAGCTGACGGCAGCTCGCCTCTGTCTTGAGTGTAGGGTGCTGACCCCACGAAAAGTAAGGGGGGGTAAGGTTCTGATAAGGAGGTAAGGAGCTGATGGGCCCAGTTTTGCATTGAATACCATTGTATTGGGGAGGTTTCTCTTTTATATCACCTTTATGCACAGAAAAGAATCTGGGGTCACACTCGCCTCCTCAATTCTTGTCAGGGCATCCTCTTGATTTTGAGGTGTTGTTACCCAGTGCTGGTGACCAGATATTCTCCGGTACCACTGGCCAAACAGCGCTTGTCATCCCATTGACACCATTTGACATTTACCATTAGAGTCCCTCGATCATTCACCAACTGCCCGCACTTTGAATAAATGTCAAAAAATGTCAGATGCCCATGGCTGCCCCACTTATTTTTGGGGAAGAAGGGGCCTTTTTTTGCAGTTTGTCTGTATTGGCATGTCTGATGTCATAGGCCGGGCGTGGGCCAATCACGGCTAGCCAGCCGCGTGCCGTGGCCTCCATGATAATATCGAAGCATGGGACAGGACTTGGGCGTTAATGAGCTCGCTAAATTTGGACAGAATAGCTTATTACTTTCAGACATCAGGCACAGTCTGAATTTACTGCTGAAGCAAAACACATCTCCTTCCAGCAGAGCAGATTAGCTTTAGCTACCGCTAAACATCACACTGAAATGAAATGAAAATTATTGCTCGATAGACACCAGCAAGAGTTTAAATCATCTTCCTGGCGTAATGTAATCGGTTGAATTAGTTTGGGGGGAAAAAATGTGCGCCTAAAATGTGTCCCTGTCATGAAACGCAAGGAATGCAGAAGGGATGTGTGCAAGCACACTCTCTCACACACGTCAATCGTCACAGCGAAAAACAAACCAGCACACCACTGAACTTAAAAGGGCAGCTTAAAGTCTGATCTGTGTATTCTGGAGTTTAGACTTAACTCTGGTCACACTGCACCCCTAGCATTTAGAATACAGGGCATGATTGCTGCAAAAACATGCATTCTAGAATGTATTTTAAATATACATGCACATATATACAAGAATATTATATACACACTTATGTGTCTGTTACAGGAAGGTACTCGAAATGTTTAAAAGGGAGTACATTTGAAATATGCATTGCCTTCAGACATTGTGACAGTAGGGTAAACAGAACACAAAAAGGAAAGATGGCATCGTTTCCAGGTAGTACTGGGAATTTACATTTCAATGAGGGACGTGTTTGATACTCGCTTCCAGCTCCCAATGGGCCCTATTTGACTCACAGAATCAACATCAGGGGTCTGACGCTGCTCTTTCAGTTTGATGGTGGTACCAGTAAACAAGCAGTCGATCTCCAGCTATTTCCTTACAGTGTCCTAGTAGTGGGGGGGGGGGGGGGGTTGAAGATGGAGGGCAGAACCCTCTTCTGTTACATCCCCCCAAGGGTTCGCAGACAATCCAATCACCAAGGTCTGGACCAGAAGAGATGCATCTGTGGCTCGAGGGGCCGCCACGTAGCAATTCCCGAGGCAGATCTACCCCTTTCTGCAGTCCCAGTTTCCTGTCCCCCCCCCGTGAGCTGCATTAAGCTGCCAGCTACCCACAGGTCTTACACAATACTCCTGTCAATCATAAAGTGAAGCGAAAGTTAGCATTTAACAGCAGCAGGACCATGTGATGAGGCATAAATAAGGTCTGGTTACTTCCTGTTCACCCCTGACTGAGATGCTTGGCTTTGAATGTGCTTGATAGAGAGAGAAGCTTACTGTTCTCTCATCACATTGTCATGGAGAGCCCACAAGCCATGACACACACGTTAAAGAGGGACCCTCCCCCAGGCAGGGTGGGGTCATTGAATAGTGTCATCATCTGGAACCCCAGTGGTTTTGAGTTGAGGATGAATGGCAGATGGGAGTCCTACCAGCAAGCAGTCAGGTTCTCACATATGCTGGCGATGCTTCCAAAAGCTAATGAGAGATTAGACCTTCAGCAGCAAGTTCCTCGTGGAGCTCCAGCATGCTGAGTGTCCGGCGAACCGGGGCAGTAGCTCTGTGGTTTGCATTACGGACTCCTGCGCCTGTGTCTAAAAGGTAAGTGGTCCAAGTCCTCCGGCTAGAAGAGTACCCAAGTCACCGCTGGGCCTTAAGCGAGATCCTCAAGCCCGAAAACGGCTCTGGGGTGCTAAAGAAATAGCTAACCCTGTGCTCTGATTCCGTGCTTCACTCTCACCTGTGTTCCTGTGTGTCTCATAGGGCAGTAAGACAGGAGCAGAGTGTGAAGCCCCATGGAAGGCAGAGTGACACAAGGGGGCAGTATGGATGCTGCTATATGACCCACCCACAGCCTGTTCAGAATCACCAGCAGCCTTATTTATGGGGGACAGTTTCCCTGTGAGTAACAGGTCTTCTGTCTGGATTCAGGCACTGAGACTGGGCGGGGCATCCCTCGCATACGCTGGCTGCCTCAGGCACCCCCCAGGCTGAAGGCTTTACTGCTAACAGCCTCTTTGTTTATGTACAGGTAGGTCTGCATCGCCTGATCTCAGAGGGCGGTCTGCATGGTACGCTATGGGCAGATGTGTTTTGTGGCCCGGGCCGCGACCCATGCCAGTGGCAGGGCAGAGCCATTGGAATTAGAGTAACGTGTGTGGTAAGGAGCTGGAAGCAGGTCCTTGGTCTAAGGACTTAATATGGAAGTGGAACAGTAGGTCTGTGATGAAAATTATACCAAGGTTATGAACTTGGGTTAGCTGTATTGGGTTTCAGAGTTTGACCCCCCCCAACCCTACAGAGCTCCACACAGTGAATAATTACAGTAGATTGAGTTCATGTTGACATACCACTGTACAAGCCAAACTGGCTGCAGTCTGAGGCATTAAAGATTGGGGAATCATGTTGATGTCTTCTGACCAGGTTTCTAAAATCCGCATCCGTGTTTCTCAACCTGATCCTCATGGACCCCCAGGCCGTCCACATTTTTGCCCCCCCCCCAGCTCCA
>JAODLC010000100.1:24752456-24764207 GCA_026781145.1 Hippopotamyrus pictus | reverse complement strand
CCCCCCCCCCCCCCCCCCCCCCCCCCCCAGCCCCCCCCCCCCCCCCCCCCCCAGTGTCTCCCAATATGCCTGAACCAAACTGGTACAGGTGTGCTGGGAGCTGGGAGGGGTTAAAAACGTGGATTATCTGGAGGGCCCCCAAGGGAGGGGTCAGTAAACGCTGATCTGCATTACCTCAGCTGGATGAGACATAGAATATTCTTCAATGGTTCCTACAACATGGTCAACATTGATCTTTTCTCACTGTGAAGCTTCTTCTTCCTCCTACCTTTGCCCAGCTTGTCTGCCCTCCTACAGAGAAACTGACATACTGTCTTCTGGCCGCAGGACTCAGTCACACAGACGTTTGCGGTGAAGCGTGAGGCTAAAAGCTACGTTACATTTAAATCCACATCTGCTGATTCTCCTGAACTCCAGCATTGCTCTCCTGAGGCGCATGTTCTGTCAAAAAACAGTACATCTCTTTTTGTTCTCCTCAAATTGGGTTGTTCTTCCTCCATCTGTTTTTTTTCCCATTGTTAACATTTAATTTAACGTTAATTTAACGGTATGTATGGGGAAGCGTATAAATGTTTTATTTATGTGTTGTCTCTCTGTATTTTTATGTATTTTTGTGCAAGAGTTGAAAAAAAGGAATAAAAATAAATGAAAAAAAACAATGCGTCACAATACGAAACGGTCAGCTATAAAGCAATGATTATTCAATTAGCTGTACTCAAGTCTTGAAATACATGCAATTTGATTCTGACTGAGTAAATTAGCAGCCTGCTGCTTCCCTCAGAAGTATTTTCCAAAGAAAATCCAATCAAAAGGATGTTTCGCAGTCATAAACTTTGCTGACGCATTGCCATAATGTACATCATGCAAAAAAGATAGAAAAGAACGCAATGGATCTTAACATGAAAACTTTGCATGAGATTATGAAGATCCAACCACAGGGACCTGAACAGAAACCTCAATGTTCTTAAGAGCTGGTAGAACTGTGACCTCACGCCTTCATGGTCTTGTATCCAATCCGGACCCCAGTTATATGTGTGCGGAGTGTGTTCTCTTGCGGTTTGTGTGTGTTTCCTTTGGCTACCCCAGGTTCTGTGCCACATGGCACACAGCCTAGGTGAATCGGTGACAATGTTCTTAACATGTCATTGGGTTTGTTCTCTGTGACGGACTGGCATCCGGGTTCTGCTCACAGAACATGATTTAGATTTTGCACGACACTGCTTTTGATAGGTGATTCTGCAAAATTAGATGAGTATTATTTAACATAGATTCAGTGAGATGTGCAATGCATGTAGTACAAAATAATTCTGTGTAATTGGCATTTGACTGACTTGTCATGAAAAATTAGGTTAAATAAGTGCATGAAAGCTCAGCTATTGAGACCTTAGTTCAAACTGTATCAGTTGAGCAGTAATTTAAATGTTAATTTCCTTTTTTTTCTTATAAATGTTAATTTCTTAGCACCAGTGAGAAACTGGAGCCACGACCTCGCTAATGAGCTCCAGCACGCTAACATGAAGTGCAGGTAAGCAGTCTTTAGGTAACCTTTACCTGCAACGAGTGACGACAATGACTCATAAGGGCACTTACACCTGAGAGTACGTACAGTAAAGTGACAGTATACTTTTTGAACCCTGGTTTGTGAAGTTGGTTTGAGAGGGAGGATTTTAAACTCCAGTCAAATCAGCCGTCATAAATAACACATGAGTTACTCACACATGCTCTTGTTGCTACATTACTCCAGGTACAGGAGCAACATAAAACAAAACATGCAGTAAAACTAATAGGTGTAGCTACGAGTTGCCCGTGCTGTGCCCTGCAGGGGACTGGAATTCCAGGCCTGTGCTCCAGACCCTTGTGACCCTGACCAAGATAAGCACTGAGAAAATGGATGAGCCCACATATACGCTCAGTGGAGTTTTACTTACAAAAAAAATGTTCTGAGGGCAGAGTGAAAAACGATTTGTTCAGAGGGATAACCAATCAGATTGTAGAGGAGGTGGGTCCAAGCAACTAGAGGAGGTGGGACCAACCAATCAGATGTCTTGGGCCCGCCACGAGCCACATATGCAAATACGAGGAGGGTGGCCTGAAACACATGTAATTAATTGTGCCTGTGAAAGAAGCAAAGGCCACGGACATTTTCCTTTATCAAAGCTGAGAAGATGGCGTTGCTGATTTGTCTTCAAGGCAGTCGCTCAGAAAAACAGCCATCGATAAGACGGAGCAAAACCACAGAGATTGGAAGGCGTCTTCCTCAAAGGAATGAGCGCTTTGATGGTACTTGCAGCGTTAGCAGTCTGTGTAGAAATCTGCTCATTAATGTCTGTTATCAAAGGCAGAGAGATTCCCGGCTGCACACATTAGATTTCAATTAAAATATATATATAAAATAGTACATATACAGTGTACCAGGACACAAAGTTCATAATACTGAGAGATTGCCAGAGATAAACTTCATGTATTCATTTGTTTGTTTATTAAAATCCTGGAGCTTAAGTGTCTACACTGCTGATGTTAAGGCGGGAGAGTGGCGTAATATGAGAAACCGTAAGCAGAATCCTACAGGCAGTAAAATCTCTATTTCAGACGTGTGCAGCGCATGTGGTGGCTGTGATCCACATCCCTTTAAGCCCGTGTGCTGTGAGATGGAAGTGCATGTTCCCCAGGAAAGGGATGTGGCTCCGCTGGACGGTTTCTCATCGAACCCCCCCCCCCCCTCCGCCAGCAGACAGTAGTGCTCTCTGAAAGTCCGCCTGGCCGCAGTGCTCTCGGACAGTCTGGTGGAGATGAAATTTGTTCTGCATGGTGGGGGCTGCTCTAAGATCACAGGGCGCGTCCTCTCATTCCCCATGGCAAACACGGCGGTGCTTCTTGCCATGAGATTTCACAAAAGCAGCAGCAGCACAGCCAAGCATGTGGGGGGGGGGGGTCTGAAGGAAACCGGAATCGTTTTTCTGAATTGGATCCGTTTTTCTTAGACCCTAACAAATTTTGCTTTTAGGTGCAATTTAACATGTTGCGTCTGAATCAGATGCTAAATTGGATTGCATCATTGTTTGATTGTACGAAGCCCGGACATGGCGGGTTATTGGTAAGGCAAGCGCACGGAGAGGGGCCATATTCCCGGCATAGCGAGACTCATCAGCCACTATCAAGCCCTGACAGAAATTCTAGTCCAATCGAGCCACAGAGCTCTAAACTCCGAAGCTTCTGATTGGACGAAAAGTAGGTGCTGTTACTTCCCGGAATGCATTGGAGCCCACTGTGGCTGGTTGAGGAGGTGAGGCGGCCGTGTGGGTCGCCCAGAGGTGCCAGCGGCAACAGGGTATCATGGTAGCTAAAGAGCCTATTAGCAAAGTGGAACATTGAAAATGGGGCTCTTGCTAGCTCAAAAAAATACGAAGACAAGTTCAGCAAGCATTTTAAAGGTGCTAAAGTATCAAATATACCTTTGACAATACCTCTGATGTGAGCACAGGCTATTTACACTGAGGGAGGGGGCTTCTAGCATGGCTTCTGCATCTGCCCTCGTTCTTTTAAATACAACAGTTTGAAACAATCCAGGTCAGTCACACTTCATTACCAGGAAGCATGTTGTTGTTTGGGGCTTGGCAAGACGTTGTTGAAATGTCAGAACCGCGTCAAATGAACTAACTCCAAACGGAATTTAAAAAAGTACTCTTTGTTGCCCAAAGTTTACCTGCAGTAGACCGAAAAAAACCATACGTGGAAATTTGGGGCAGTAATATTACTTACTTGGGCTCTAAAGAAATTTTGAATACATCATGTTCTTTTCTTGGGTGTAAATAGGGGTGATGTGTGACTCTGTGGGTTAGTGCCAGTGATCAGAAGGTTGCTGGATCAAATCCCCCGGCTGGCAGAGTGATGTCACCACTGGGCCCATGAGCCTTTAACCCCTAATGCTCCAGGGAGACTCTAACCCTGCTCTCGTCGTTTTGGACGAAATCTGCTTAATGCATTAAAAATAAGTGTTAGGGTTTCAGCAGCACAGTTGTAGAGCTTGCAATTTCAAATGATTGTTAGAAGGAGGAACATCAGGTACTTCAAAAGAGAAAACGCCCCTCCCCCCCCCCCCCCACTGCAGTACACAGAGGGCTCACTGTCCAAGGCTGAGTGCTTCTTAAGAAAGGAGATGGGCTGGGGATTTTATGCAATAAAACTCACGGAGATGTACTCTCACTCCTGCAAACCAGGAATGCCAGGAACCATACTGGCCAATCTGCATAAGCTCTTTGCTGTTCCTGCAGGGGGGGTTAGCACTAGTGACGGTGGTGACATTATCATCAGAATGACAAGATGCACCCAGAGGCCTCCGGTTTGAACGTGGCCCCGGGACGGCGTCCACGTCCTTCCTTACCTCGCTCGCAAAGGACAGGAAACGAAGTCCTCGGGGGCCACACAATTCTTCCCACATCATGACGAATAAACCACCGGCTTTCATCCATTATTCACTGGAACAAATGCACTAACATAGTGTTTCCCACATTCGGTCCTCGGGGACCCGCAGACGGTCCACGTTTTTGTTCCCTCCCAGCTACCTAAAATGTAGACTGTTTGGCAGGGAGCCACGAGGGAGCAAAAACGTGGACCGTCTGCGGGTCCCCGAGGACCGGGTGGGGAAACTCGACGCTAACGCTTTATCGTGAAAGGCATTTAAAAAGGTCACTCGTCATTCCACACAGTTCAAATAATACGATCGGCTGTTTTGACTAGATCTAAACACGCAAGATGGTGAAAGCAGTATTTAAATGAGCTAGATGTGAAGATAACATATCCTGTAATTGTCGTGGTTTCGAGGCGAACATCACATAAGAGACGGGGGTGATTCTTTATACTGATCTTTATACTACGATTAAGCTCAGGTGTTAAGATGGGAGAAGTCTTCCTTCGGAAACAGCGGCTGACAGAGAGGAGGTTATGTAAGCCGTGCATGGTGCAGAACTGGCTGCAGCTTGTCGCTTTAACAACCGCGCCTTCTCGTTCCTCGGAACAAAGCGAGTCCAACATCCCTTTGATCTGACCACAGTTTGGCCCCTCCGGTGATGCTGATAGGCTAAGTCCCCCTTATGCACTGAACACGGAATTTCAGCAACCTTCCATTCTAAGATGATTTGATTTTCTCAGAGTTGATACGGTAGAAATTATTAAGCTAACTACAGTTACAAAGGAACTTCAGGGATCCTTGGTTTGTGTCAAAGTCTGTTTAATTCGGGAGGGGTAATTAAATAAGCACAGGGATGAAAGGTGAGGGGCCGGTTAGAGAGGAGGTCTCAATGGGAGAATGTTTAGTTTATTTCTAAAAAGCAAGGCTCAGAAGAGAAGGGAGGAGTGTTCTTTATGTGGCGTAGAGGGAGTCGTATTAATGGTGACATTTCCCTTGAGTGTAAATACCAGTGGGTTTTAGCAGCACTCCTGCTGTCTATATGCATTGTGTAAAAAATAAAAACAAGATTTGTTATTGCTACAATGTGAATTAAATGTTATGCTATGTTATGTTACTTAGTACATCTTTGTAATTATTTAGAACCTGGTAATAATATGCTAACATTCCATTGAAATGTGTTTTGTTTTTCACTGCTGATTGTAGTAAATGCATTAGATTAAATGAATGTTAAGGGTCTTTTGTGTGTATTTTTTTTTTTCATTTTTCACATGGACAGCCAGAACTAAACTATTTGCTTTGGGATGATATTTATGAGTTGCCCTTTACCACTTGATCAATCAATAAGAGCTTTTACCGGACTGGCATTTGTGGTCTAATTGTTTAATTATCTTCTTTACAAAATGATTTTGATAACAAATAGGTAAAAAAAAAACCCACCTATTTCTGAATACGTGTTTAGCTGAGTGAGTCCCAGCCAGATTCCCCGCAAGTTTTCGGACAAATCCTTTTCAAAACTTTCAGAAATAATGTCTCCGTCGCTGAGATGCGTTGCAGATCAGCCGGGATACGCTGAGGTCGTCGCACCCAGAGGCCTTGGCCAAGCACACGTGTTTACATGCACCTGACTCACATGTGTTTGAACCGTTTAATCAGAGGTTCCTGGAACGGATGACTCATAACATGACATGAAATGAGGCCGCACGCATCGAGGCTCTCTACTTCCGATTCTGTCCGAAAAAGGCATGGCTCATTTCGAGGTTTCCTTCAAATCCTTAAAAAAAAAAAAAAAACAGAAAAAATTCTTTAAACACTGCCGAATGTACTGCAGTTTGGCAGGGAGGATTCTGGGAGCTCTGGACATGCTCATTTGGGTCTGCTGTTACCAGATAGGATGTCGGCATTGATGGCGCACACCTCTGTAATTCTGAAAGCCCTTTTGATGGAACATACTACCGAAATTCATCTCGAGTTATACCTAATCATCCTTTCTGCACAATGACCAAGGAGTGAGCTAAAAAGTGAATAGACACACAGAATCATTCACATAAAAATGTTCGGCTGAATGTCCTGTATTTAACATCCTCCATGTTTTTTTAACCTACCCCATAGTGGTCTTATGTTATTCATTCATTTCACAAATCAGATTCATTTCCAACTTTAATGAAATATATATATATATGAGCAGGTATTTTAGCCCATTACATTTTTCTGCTGAACTGGTGTTTTGGGGTAACTCAGAGATATTTTGTATCTCCATTCTTCTGTTTCTTGAATTCCGTAAATGGCTTTGGGTAAAATATGTACCCAAATGTTTGTTCATAGTGGTTTTATCTCACCTATTTGAAATTCAGTCCAATGACTAATGAGTTGTATTTCCTGCACAGGGAGGGTATTGCAGTGTTTTGCACGGTGAGGTTTTATTCTGCTAGACTTCAGTACATGGGAGATGTTAATGCTTTCAAACAGCCCTGCCTGGTTGCATAGCAACTAACTTGTCAGACTGCTGCACCCCCTCACCCAACCTCCCCGCCCCCCCCCCCCCCCAAACCTTCCCATACTGACTAAACTACAGTTCCAGGTGAAACACTTCAAGGGAAGAAACTGAACAACATTCAGTTTAATGACCTTGAGAATAACAATTTGCCCTTTCCAACCATCACGTCGCATTATCTGTAAACAAAGATAATTTTACAGAGAAAGGAGGGTGCACATGAAATAATCCCTGCACATATTTCTGAGCTATTCTGACAAGGAGTACTGAAAATATTAACAAAACATACCGATGAATAATAAGAATGTGTTTTGAGGGTGTATTTTTAGGGTATAAAAAGTGGGAAAAGAGGTGCTGTAAATGTGTGCTGAGTGGCCACTTTGTTAGGTGCTCCTAGTTACTGGGTAGAACCCACATTTGCCTGAATTGTGTGATGACAGACGCCACCATGACCACACCACCATTGTGCTGAGCTGTTAGCTGCACAATCGTGGCCTTTCTGGTTGCTTTAATGAGCCTGGCTACCTCTAAGTTCTCTCATTAACAATGTGTTTTCTGCTATTGAAATGACTGGATGTGTTTGTTTGTTACACTCATCTCTATTAACTCTAGACTCTGCAATGTGTGAAAATCACAGGAGGGCGGTTGTTTCTGGGAGGCTGGTGTCTGGCACCAACAATCACGCCGTGTTGAAACTGCCTAGATCAAAGGTCTTAGCCATTCAAATGATCAGCCAAGCAGAAAGGGAACCTCCTGACCCTGTCTGTGTGCTGTACGTGTTCAGGTACGGCAATATGATTCCTGTTTGTATTAGCAAGCAGGTATACCCAACACACTGGTTACTATGAGTACTGTATTTTATGAAGGAGCTTTTTTCAGGTTATAAACAGATAGATAGATAGATAGATAGATAGATAGATAGATAGATAGACAGACAGACAGACAGACAGACAGACAGATAGATAGATAGATAGATAGATAGATAGATAGATAGATAGCTCACCCTGTTATCAAGGCCCCCGCACTTTGGTCACACATCGAGGCTGTGGAATCGGCTCAGTGGATGCAGTAACAGGGTCAGTGGGCAGGGGGCGTGCCTCTCTTTACAGCATGAAGAACGGTGACGTGGATGCACAGTGACACGCGTGTGTATGCTCCCTCCTGCCCGCTCCCAAGGACGCCAGCTCGTGTTCTCTATTTGTTGACTCTGCATGCTGACAGACCAGATCGTCATTGGGGGGGCGTGGGGGGGGGGGGTGTGAAAGCCCAGCAACGGAATAATCTCATTTAGGCATGACTGCCTGGGTAAGCACAGTGTCTCGGACAATGGCCGTGGGGAGACGCAGCTGGGGAGGGCAAGGGAGCTCCAGAATGCACCAGCCAGGCCAACAGAGAGTGCTAGTCCTACAATTTGCAGGGACACTTCGAACCGTGAGCTGTGTCTATGAATTGTGCCCCCTTCTGGCCATAAGATGTACTCACGCTCTCTTAATGACTGCTGAGTCATAGCTTGAAGGTATACTGTGTCCCCAATGTCACATGCCGTTCATGCGGGAAGCTGGTTAGCATATTATGACAGGGGACATTGCCAGCGATGGTGGCTGTCACCGAAAGCTTTATGAAAATACCAGCGTGTTTTTGGTCCACTTTAGCCCAGCTTGCTCAGATGCAGAAATGCAGATGTGGATGCATCTAAATAACAGGCAAAATAAATATACAGTAATGTGCAAAAGTCTTAGGGAGTCAAGGAAAATGATGTTTAAATTATATTCATGTTGGGGGAAAAAACTGATTTTATGTCTGTCACAGTGTGTCAGCTTAACCATTTCAAACCCCCCCCCCCCCCCCGTATTTGCAGCAACCATGCAATACATCAATGTATGTTTTTTGACCACTAGCATACCATGTTTAGGTAATGAACACCTCGCTGACTTTTTTTTTAGCTAATTAGCTAATTTAATGAATTAATTAAGAAAGTTGGTGGTGAAATTTAACAAATACATGAAAAGGCTGAGGTGTCCCGATGAGGGGTTTGCGAGCTGAAGTGACGTTCATCTAGCCGACCGGCAAGATACCAGTGACTTTTGGGAGAACAGAAGATATTCCTGTTAAATAGTGTTTTTGTTCTGAGCAAACATACTTTTACTACCCAGATAAATAGCTTTACATGTGTTCTTTGACTGCCTGAGACTTTTGCACAGTGCTGTACCTGTGATTTCTTGGCTATTATAAAAATGACTGATCAAAAAAAAGTTTTTTTTTTATTCTTTTTATTTAATGACGCATACATACATGTGATCAAGCAAATGAATATAATTACATGCATAAAATTTAAGCCTATTCCCCTGCCAAGTTAAATTGTATTCTGGGGTGTTAAAATGTGCAGCTCGATGCAGTGTAACACTCTCTGGTGTTGATCACTACCGCCTGCCGGGTATCTTCTGAACTAGTGTGATAGAGGTGGACAGGAAGTAACGTCCAGGAAGTAAAACTTAATACCAAAATTTATTTTGTTTCACTCAACTAATTGAGCATAAAGAGTCACAGCCACAGAATTCTCAGTTGGTTGAAGGAAACAAACGTTGGTCTGGATTTTCTCTTTTTGTACCTGATCTATCCGTGTCCGACACGTGATCCTTGTTCCGGGAGCTTCCGCTGGCTGCTGCCTGTTTCATGCCTTCGGTTTCGGTCGTTTAAACCTTAGCTGTCATTAGTGGTATACCTATATTTCATTTGTCTTCACGTGTCTTAGCAATAAATAAATACCCTCCTAAGTCTAATTGATGGACAGTATGGTTTTGTTTTGTATTTTGGTGGGGAAATTACAACTTCTATGGTCAATATTCCGTTTGTTAATGGCTTCCTTAGCAAACATACTACATAAAGTGACTTTAAATATGAAGGGCATTTTTATTCTGTACTCTGAGTTTCTATTTTACTGCTTTGGCATTATGTTAAAATGTATAACACTGACTGACAGATTGTGTGTTAATGGATTCACACCATGTGCAGTGTTTCTGTGGAAACGTGCTTTATAAAGATGGGCTGTAATCCGTGGCTGTTTGGTTCTTGTTGGTCATACAGCTTTTGTGGTGGGTGGTTGTGGGTTCATGCCCTGTGTGGCCTGCAGAGCCTAACTAAGGCTGCTGGGATATTTTTAACCACAACTGACTCTCTTTGTCGTCTTCAGTCAGTGTCAGTGAGGGGACTATTTTGAAGAGTCTCAAGTGAAACACTGAAAATAATATTAAGGTCTTTGAGTTCAGCAGCCTTGTCAAATTTGGTTTAGCCAATGTTTTCAGTTTGAAGAATATTTGAGATTGCAAAAATAAAGAATAATGGGTTATGCCAGTAAAGAAGAAAAGAAGAGGTGAAGAAAAAGAAGAGTTGAAGAAAGTTGGTATAATATGTCAGGAAGATGATCAGTCAAGGCAACAAATAATGAGGAATTTTTATATCCCATAACTGCTTATAGGGTCAAGCAGTCTCTGGGGCTTATTACAGAGAGTACAGGGGACAGATTATGAGGCAGGGGACCCCAGAGACTGGCTGGCAGTCACTCGCCATGGGTAACTTAGAGATATTTGTGGGAGAAAATCAGAGGGCCTGGAGGGGGTGACGTGTCGCCCCTCCCCCCTCCCCCACATGCACTCACACAGAGTTAATAGCAGGAATTATTATTAATACTAACAGTGCTGCAATGGTCTGTCATCACATGTGGGTGACACCCTGCCACGTGCCCCCCTGATAGACTCCAGATCCCCCCCACGGGCATCTAAAAGCCACGTCCTGATGGACACAATGATGTGTCCTCACCTGCTATCTTCTTCGCCACCCATCCTCCATAATACTCCCAGAGGTCCCCCCTGCCAGCCCCTCGATTCTCCCCTCGTGCCGATCGGAGCCGCAGTTTAGGTCCGTCTCGCCCTTCTTCATCACCCATGCTGCCAGCCTGATCTGGGTCCGGCTCGGCCGCAGTGTGAAAGAGCAGCCGTCCTCCGTTTGTGTAAGTGGGGGACTGGATTTTTCCCCCCCCCATTTTACTGATCTCTCGAGGCCCTTGTGTGACATTTAATAAGATTCTTTTCAGATCCGCAGACGTCTCCCTTCTCCGCTTTCATTCCGATCCGGTGTGTGCGCCGCCTCCGGAACAACGGCGCCGTCCATAGCGCTGATAACCCACAGCACGCCCGCGCGTTGTTGGCACGTGTCTGATGAGAGATGGCATTGCTTGTTATGATTATAAAAAAACACAACAGAACCCTGATCTCTCCCTGTACTCTCTGATATGACACAAAGCCTGTAAACACAGCAGGCAAGCAAAATCACGCGAGAAACACAGGGGGGGTGTTTGGCCAGCATATTGCGGAGCCTCGTGAGACATTATCCCATGTTGGTAATGTGTATTAAACATTTCACAGCTGTTTGTTTGTATTTTCATATTAATATGGAATCCTGTATTGCATAAGCAATTAGAGGATATATACACTGATCAGCCAAAACATTACAACCACCCGCCTAATATTGTGTAAGCCCCCCTAGAGCCACCAAAAGAGCTCTGACCCATTGATACATGGACTCCACAAGACCTCCTGCAGTATTAGGCACCAAGACATTAGCAACTGATCCTTTAAGTTCTATAAGGTGCAAGGTGGAGCTTAAATGGATCGGACTTGTTTGTCCAGCACATCTCACAGATGGTCAATCAGATTGAGATCTGGGGAATTTGGAGGGCAAGTCAACACCTTCTCGTGTTCCTCAAACCATACCTGAAAAATTTTTGCAGTGTAGGATGTCGTATTTTCCTGCTGAAAGAGGCCACTGCCATCGGGCAATACCATTGCCATGAAGG
>JAODLC010000100.1:24732890-24745061 GCA_026781145.1 Hippopotamyrus pictus | reverse complement strand
AGTCATCACATGCCTGTCATGGAGAGATTCATCACATGGCTGTCATGGAGAGAGTCATCACATGCCTGTCATGGAGAGATTCATCACATGGCTGTCATGGAGAGAGTCATCACATGGGTGTCATGGGGAGAGTCACCACATGGGTGTCATGGAGAGAGAGTAACCACATGGGTGTCATGGGGAGAGTCATGGTGTGTTTGAGTGACATGAAACTGAACAATAACTGCCATTCATGACTCGGTTGATTAATGCCAACACTTTCAAGCAAAAACAATGTCGTTTGTGGGAAATCAGTTTACAGCCACGTGACTTCTTCAGGCGTAGGGGTAATTGAATTGCAGGTGATGTAAGAAATGACACACACCTTGTCAAAGCCAGCATTTCTGACACACGAAAGGCTCTCATCACATTCCTTCTGCTACCAAGGTCGCACGACAACGTTGAAGGTCTTCCAGCATCTGCATCATTATTCAGATTAGTTTGGCAAAGATTCCAAGAATCAGTTTGCTTGTTTTGGTCGAAGACCTCATAAAATGCCTTCTCATAGATAATGTACTTTAATTGGTTGCTATGGCAACTTGCTCAAGGCAGTATATTGGGTTTAAAATAATGAGGATAGCCTACTTTTCAATGCCCAAGATCCCATACCTTTGAGGTTTTATAGGATATAACTGGACGATGAAACAATTGAATGAAACCAATCAGCACTGATTGTAAAGAACGGTTTTCATGATGACTTTTCTTTACTGGCTAAAGTCCAGCACAGAGGATGAACCTCACTGTTCTGCAGATCAGTTGTGAATCATATTTTTAAGGATATGTTTTAATTATATTCCTTGCTGCAAGCACACAGATCAAGTTTTATGGTTGATATGTTAATCACTATCCGACGATGCTCTTCTGGATTGCACACCATATTAACATTCTTAGATATCACGTTGTGTGTGGGTCTGTGTATTTGCAAAATCTAATCTGGTCTGGCTGATTCTTGCAATCTAGGAGCCTAATTAAGATTTAACACTAATCTTCCATACTGGCGTAAGCAGCAAAGGATCCACACCTGAAATCTGTTAGCTATTCACCTTCTAGAAAAGTTTTGCTCTGCTCATTCTCGGCTGATCTCCCAGCAGCCGTTAAAAACTCGTGCTTGTAGGAAAGTGGTTTTATGTCCTTTGCGTAACGTGTTTTCGGAAGCTGACCAGCCTCCTGTATTTGTACTCTGACTTGGCCTTTTGACGGTATGCAAACCATTCAAGTATAATGGGTATTATTTATTTAAAGCCAAGGTTCTGATCATTTCTAAGTCATGCCTGTCCGAACCTTTTGTGTGTTCATACACCCATGCTTTGATATTCTGTGGTAAAATAAGACCACAGGTTTTTGTTTGGAAATGGGACTAGCACAGAGCACACTTAATCTAGTCTTTACTCTATAACTCCCTCTTCAGTGGGGTGACAAAGCTATTTAATTATGACAGTGAGCCCCTGTGTGGTCACATAAAGTGGCCATGTTTTATTTCCTATAGATGGCCTCTGATGTGTGAGGCTGTTTGATGTGTGTCCTCTGTGTTAGTGCCTACATAAACTGTATTCAGTAAGATGTCAACATCGGGAGCAGCCCTGGCAATTCTGCCTTACATCAAGCCACTCAAGATGTGGTGCCTCGTTCTGTCTGGGTGGATCCTCTGACACAGTGTATGTCCAAGGGTGCAAAGCGAAAAGCAGACCTGCAGTAGACTTGCAGAGCGGTACGGGGGCCAGAGGCCAAAGCTGCATATTGATCCATAATGACGAATCACAGAAGCATGATCACCTTTTGCCTTTTATATCTGATGACTCTGAAGAAGACTGCTCATTTTAATTGAAAAGTAGTAAAATAGAGAAAATAGGGAATAAAGTGTCTTTTATTTAATTATTTAAATAATTAAATAAATTAATAATTCATTAACGCTTATAAAAATTAAATAAGGTACCAAATTTATTTGCTGCCTAACTGACATATAGGAATTTATGAAACATAGGCTATATTATGTGGTGATGACTCCGGCTGTGAATTAAAGATGTCTTTTATATAAGGGTAGATTTGGCTAACCAGTTTTCCACAAAAAAATACAACCAACAATGTTTCTAACTAGGCTACAGACCTGAATTAAATTATCTAAACAGTCTCAATAGAAACATTTCAGTCAAAATGTATGGAAATATAGGGAAACATTGAAATTTGTAGCGCGGCTCTGCGTTTATTCCAACCTCGGTCTGTGCGCTCATTGCTCTTCCATTCTGCCGGCGTCCCAGATAGAGGTCTGCGCGGGACTGATTTTTCATCCCGCTACCGCAAGTTTCTGTCCCGCTCCCGCCCGCTCCCGCTAGAAACTCTGAAATGTAGACCCGCGCCGCGTACCGCGGGCGTCCCGCTCCGTTGCAGACCTCTAAAGTAAGGTACACTTTAATACCAAGATATGTCTGTGTATGACTTATGTCATGTTACATGTCCAGTTGTGCAGATAGAATCTAATTATATTTCAAATAAAACTCCTTACTGATTACAGTAACTCCTAGCCTAAGATTGTGGGTTTCTTTATAATCCTTTTGGGGATCTTTGATCATATCTAGCTGGGCTAAGCTCCTCAAGCTGCCTATGACATGGATTTTGTGTATGCATGAGTTAATGGGCAAAACATTTACAGTATGTGAAATGCACTTGTGCTACAGCCATTCTTATGTGATAGTTCTATTTGCCAAAAACTGTAATCCCTGCCTAGACAATGTCTGGCATCCTCACAGTTTGGGGAAACACTCTCAAATCCTTTCAGTTTGTAGCAAAAAGAACAGTAACTATCTTGATGTTTGTTCATTCTGCAGAACTGCCAATTTAAAACAACTTTAACAATGCAGGGCTGATTTCTCCTTTCAAACAATGTCAATCTCTTTACATGATAATTGCTATTAAAGGAGTTTTTGATTAATAATAACCTATAGTCATAAATTCTGGAAGTGTTCCAAAAACAAACAAAATCACTATGTAGATATTCTAGTTCCGCAAACTGCATCACAAAAATTAATCAATTATTGTATGAACTGAAAAAAAATCTATGTTAAAATGTTATATCTATCCAGGAAATATGCATCTCTGATTGCAACAGGCTGGGAAGAGGTTACCACATTATATTCATACTGATGTAGGTCATCTTCATGCACAGAATTTTGATGCCTGTTATCTCAGTAAACATGTGATAAAAACTTAAATAAACATCAGAAAATGGATGGATGGATTGATGGATGGATTGATGAATGGATGGATGGATGGATGGATGGATGGATGGATTGATGGATGGATGGATGGATAATAAAACATTACAGTGCCCTTGCACATTCTAATGAAGTGTATTTTGTGGATGACATATTATGCAATTGTATCACCATTGTAAGAATAGAGGACCTGCACAGAGGAGAGATGGATATAGAATATGAGTTGAAGGTGAAGATGAGGTGAGATGCTACTTAGGATGGGATTTATGTCTGGCAAGCAGATTGAGATACCTTCAAGAATTTGCCTTTTCCTGTTTGGCAAGTAAGTAGTGCTTTGGAGAACACATGTCACAAAGTGCTTCTCGGGAAATAAAGCAAGATATTCTAACATCAATACAAGTCTGTACAAATAAATTTTCAGGTGTCGTTTAAAAGAGTCCACACTTCTGGCCGATCTAACATCCATAGACAGACTGGGGCAAAAACAGAAAAATCTCTCTTCTGGTGTAAAACGTTGGGATGATCAAAAGACCTGACTGTATGGGGGGTGTTCCACAAAGAAGGATTTCTTGCTTAACTAGATAACTTGATAGATTTGAGGTAGTCTGTGCTAAAAGTAAGCGAACAAAGATAAAGTCTATTTAGCCCAAACTATCTTAAATCCAACAAGTTATCTGGCTAAGCAAGAAATCCTGCTCTGTGGACACCCCTACGTGCTGATTATTAGGTCTAAGATCGTGGATGTAAATGGGTACATGTATATTAGAGTCTTATAAGTAAAAAACGTGACTCCTATATTTTACTGGGAGCCAGTTTAGAGAATCCAACACTGGAGAAACACAGTATGTGCACTGCTTAATAGTCTAGTGACATGGTCTTGAACCAACTGAAGTTTCTTTAGAGCTGAGTTTCTGAGCCAGGTGAAGAAAGGATTGCAATAATGTAAATGAGATTAAATCCATCCATCCATCCATCCATTTTCCAACCCGCTTATCCTACTGGGTCACAGGGGGTCCGGAGCCTAATGAGATTAAATGTAAACATTAATTATGGCCTCCGTAATAATGAGGGAGAATGTGACGTCGTTTGTAAATGTTTCTAAGTTGGAGAAAACAGGAGCGAGTCAATAACATCACATGTTCCTCAAGATAGAAGTGTTTGTCAAAAAAAAGGATGACTTCATAACTGTCATGGTCCACCATATCAAAAGCCACACCAAGGTCTAAGAGTATCAAAACAGGGCCCTGAGCAGCATCAGCACTCAGAAGGACGCCATCAGCAACCATTAAAAGAGCTGAGTCAGTACTGTGTCTCTTATGGAACTTATCAAAAATGTCTTGATCCTCCAAAACCACTAACAACTGTTCAGCTATAACTTTTTGTAATTTTTTTATATAAATTGAAGTTTGGATATATGTCTGTAATTTTCTAGGAGGGCGGGATCACGTTTAAAAGTTTTTAAGGAGAGGTTTATACTATAGCTCTTTTGAAATAGGCCAGACACAGCCTGAGGTAAGGGAACAATTAATAATGTTAAGTAAAAAAATGACCGATGGCTCCCAGGTTTTCAACGAAAGGTCGAGGAGTGATATCAGGTGGGGATGAAGATATGGGCATCCAGAGAACAATAGTTATGAGATCATGGAGGGAAATGGGAGACTATTCATTTTGAGCAGTCTACCTATAAAGGCTATAGTCTGCATTCCATGGATGACAGTGTACATATCTACTTTAACAATCGGTTAGTGGTCAGCAGCTATATCAACTGCCGTTAAGACTCGGTAATCCATCTGAAGCTAATCCGGTTTAGGCCTGACCATTACTTGGATGGGTAACCAACTAGGTAAGCTGTGTTGCTGCTGGAAGAGGTATTAGTGTGGCCAGCTGGTTAGCCCATGCTGTGGCCTGTGTGGACCCCGGTGCAGTGACAGGGATACTATGGTGCTATTCTTTGAATGAGATGTAAAACTGAGGTTCTAAACGATCCCTGGGTGTCCTTTGAAAGAGCAGGAGTGGTATTCTGATGTTCTGGCTAAAAATTGCCCACTGTGGCCCTGTCAAATCTGGCCTCCTAGTCATCCCCTATATTTAATTAGTGAATTCGCTTCTGCCCCTTCACCATAAGTCTTGAAAAGTGCTATACAAATGTGAGATGCATGCAGTAGATGTCCTAAGAGAGCCCTCCATTACACTGCAGCATGTTACCCTTACACTTATTTTAGTTTTGTCAATGTTTCTTGAAAGACCTTCAGATAAACAATGGATAGACCTGCCGGCTACTTACTGTACTAGTGGGGCCCTCATGTTACATTGTTTCTGGCGGAGTTTACCCTTAAGACATTTATAAGGGTTTCTGAGTCTGGTATAAGCCAGAGTGAGTGTCTTAGAGGGACGAGATGCAGACCTGGCTCATGCTACCAGGATGTTTGGCTTCCATATTTGTGGCCTTACACTTCCAGGGTCAGGGGTTCGAATCCGTTGCATTTTGATGCTCTCTCTGTGTCGTGCGGGTCTCCATTGGATGCTTTGGTTTCCTGCAACAGCCACAAGTTTTCTTGATTAGCACCACTGAATAGCCATAATATGTCATAAATTAAAACGTATTCCATTATATTGTATTACTCATGTAATGTAGATTTTTCCTGCGTTTTATTAGTTTGACAATTCAGTGCGCTATGCTTGCGAGTCTTCGGCGTTTGTAAAACCGCAGCCGAAGTCACATACAAAACAGAGATTTGCAAGTTCGCGAAGGCTAAGACTGGATGGTAGCTGATTAAAGGAGGGGCCCCCTCCCTCTTCGGGTCTGCCCATAGCGGGACAGCACAGGGCAGCTCAAGACCGGCGCAGTCCAAGTATGCAACTTGTATTAAATACTTGTGACATTCATTATAGGTGCGGCTTTTACGGTGCGCTTTCGTCGAAATCACTTAAAGCGTATTCAGTTCATATATAGTCGTTCGTTGCGTTATGATCGCATTGCTTTTCGCTGGCAACTTCTACCAAGGCGGCCACTGTTAAAAGAAACGTTTTGTTATGCAGGACAGTATACTGCGGTATCTTTCACAATCAAATTTCTATTATGTGCAACTACTTGCAGTTTTAGGAAGAGCCGTTTACAAATTATCTGGCCATTAAAAGTGGCATTCATGCTAAATGGATGGTTATATCACATGTGAATTAAATAGGCTATATATGATAAAATAATGTAGTCCTCTCCTGAAACTGTATAAGTGTGTTCTTTGCAAAACTGCCACATTTCATACGGCAATTAAATGGCTTTATAGTCAAAGAGGGAGTGATTATGCGCACTGGGGGGAATGCATTAAATAAGATATTTCTGGAGCCTAAAAATAACGGATTGTCCTTTTCATGTAAGCGTGCCTAATTTGCTGTTGATGTCAGTAAGTACTTTATGCGACTTGGCATTGTTATGAAAACCATGGGCGTATTAAAAAAAACCCAGGAGAAAAATGTCCGGCGTGCCTGTGGGTCGCTGAACTCGTATATTTATGTAAAAATGGCAAATTACTTAACATGGCAAAATGTGGTGTTCTGATTCAGTTTTGATTAAATCTGACGTCTAGGCTATTATCTGCTTTCAACGTTTATAATTTTCTGCAAAAGAGCTCAGAAACGGAAGACAGTCCGTATAGCAGGGTAATGCAGGAAGGCTCCGGGAATTTACGCGAGCGTCCCGTTCATTTCCGCAGGATCGACTGAAACATGCACACTCGAGTGACACAGAAACACCGTTACGGTACAGAAGCTGAAACCGCACACGTCAAAGTACTGTACCCCACCAGACTGTTATTGACTTACATTTTACGTAAACACAGTATTGCCCATTTGTCTATTAAACATACTAACCGTTTTACACGGCAGTCGCATAAAAACCGGTCATGCATGCAACTCGTTCAGTCTAAACTGTCCTTCTTGGCTGCAATTTGTTGAAAATCGTTTTGAAAACACTATTTCAGAAAGAGGCGAAGAATCCCGTTTCAATATTGAAAAATGAAACGAATAAAACTTAAGAGACAAACAGGGTCAAAAGTTGATCAAACAATAGACCTAACGGTGAGCGATTTAATACAATCGGTTAGTGTGCAATAATCTTCTTGAAAAACATTGGTTATATGCGTAAAGAGCCGTCAACCAGTCATATCCGTTCTCACGCTCCACGGCAGCAAGATTGTTAATAATAATAATAATAATAATAATAATAATAATAATGGTATTTGATTGCTGTTAGTGTGAAACGAGGCGTCTTTGCGGGGATGCTGGCTTTTTGCAGAGTGTCGGTGCTGATGCTGGAAACTCCAGGCGCTTCTTCCCTGTCGGAGCGGCGGTCACGTGTCTCGGCGCTCCCGGTAAAGCAGAAGTTTGGCGTCTCAGAGCAAGACGAAGCCCCGACGACCACGGACGCTCCGCTGTACCTCTTGGCATTTTAAAAATCTATATTAATCTGTTCCCTTTCTATAATGACCAACGGTGCACGTACTCTGTCCACGTACTGTTAAGTTTTTTCAATATTTTTTCCCCATCTGATAATTCCTCTTGATTGCGAATGCAGTTGGATTTGACTGAAAGCCAAAAGCGACAATACTGGGAGTACGCAGATGGATTTCGAGAAAACGCTGTTTAATTTCTGGAAGGATTTCTAAACTATACATTGGAAGTAAAGGAAATGCTTATGGGAACTCATCACACCTCGACTGTAAGGTAAATTAACAACTTACTTATCTGCTTTGCAGATTTTCGAATACTTATTTTAACCGTAAACTACATCTTATTTTTTTTTCTGTAACATTACATTTCCTGGTTATACTGTAAGAGTATGTACAATTTAATGGATATTACTGTAGTAATATTTATAACTTCTTCATATGGCTATACTATTTTAAAACCACATTATTATAATTTATTGCCGCAAACCCACTTGGCCACTTTCTCCAGTAGGCCTATATATTAAGCAGTATGGTTTATTTAATGAATGCGTTGCATGCGGGAGATGACCGTAAACTTAAATAGCGCTATCAATTGAACACAGTGCGCTGAATTTTAAGGTTGAATGTTGTTTTATTTAGTTGCTGGTGCACCCCAGAATTAATCTACCCC
Organism: Hippopotamyrus pictus; assembly: GCA_026781145.1. Taxonomy (NCBI): domain Eukaryota; kingdom Metazoa; phylum Chordata; class Actinopteri; order Osteoglossiformes; family Mormyridae; genus Hippopotamyrus; species Hippopotamyrus pictus. The sequence goes on along the minus strand of JAODLC010000100.1, from coordinate 24,736,698 downwards.
TCGGATATTTCCCGCAGGGTCCCGTTGTCAGCCGCGCTATCATGACTGATGGCGAGGGGAGAGAGCACTTTCATTTCCTGGAGAACGAAGAGGTTAGGGTGCCAATTTCGGGTCAGTGCGGCAACCTAAGGGATGAGAGGGACGGTGGCAGCGTTCCCAACCCGGCTCTGGAGAATGCCACTTATCGGGAGCCGGGCGGCCGCGGTCCGGCTCCGGACTTGGTGTCCGAGGATGAGGAGGAAGCTCCATACCCAGCAATGGCACCCGTAGTGTTCTTCTGCCTCAAGCAGACAACTCGTCCCCGCAGCTGGTGTCTTAAGCTGGTCTGTAACCCATATCCTTCATATTACCGCGCGTGTCCTTCATGTTCTCGCCTCACCTGAGCGAACGCGTCCATCAAGAGTTCGATCCTAAGTCTGTGCCGAGACTTCATGTTGTAAAGTTGTGCCTTAAACTGAATCCGCATACAGTCAATGATATGCCAGAGAACCAGGATTAAATTCCCATATTAGCTTCTCTTACGTTCTGAAAAGTTTTATTTATAAAATTCTGCATTTTTTCTTGCAATACCCTTGAAGTAGATGAAACCGCCGTATCTAAGTTGTAAATGACACATATAGGCTGAGTGGTCGTACCTTTATTTTAGCCTTATCCATATTTATAGGTTTATCTGTGGAAGATAGATGATGTATAACAATATCGCGGAGGAAACCGCACCTGAATATCTTGCCAGAAGGGCACCTTATGTCCTTATAACTTCTTAGGGCAGATCCCACTGCTTTTCTGTTTTACATAATATATTTTGTAATTGGACAATGATTGTAAGTGGACACATTTTGTATTTTGTAACTGGACATTGATTTAATTGAATTAATTTAGTCTACCAGATTAGCTGAATGTTGAACAATTTTCCACAGCAATTTTTTTAGACACGAGGTGATTAGCGTTTGAGATCTGCTTTGACATTTTCCTGCTCGGATTTCTCATTTTTCACATAGCTAAGGACGGCCTTGCCGAAATCACACAGTAACAAGTAGCCATTTGGGTGTTAATACGCAGTTCCATCGTTTGAATGATGTAACCTGCATTTCATTATTCAAGATATATGTTTGTGATATCTCTGTGAACATGACATCAGCTGACAGATATGGTGTGCAGTTCTGATGAAATCAGGGTGGAGGAGATCAGGCTTCTGCTCAGTGAGTGCCAGCTCTTTTGATCTCTCCCCCGCCCCCCCGGCCAAAAGGCTATACCTAGGCATTTCAGTAATGTTTGGTGCTATTACAATACGCTCGTACAGCTCCATTGCTTTATAGATCTTCTGCAAGTGTTACTTAGTCCTTGGAGGTGGTCTGAATGCTGTTTGAGTAAATATTTTGATTTTGCATAAATTTAGTGCTGCTGAAAGTAGTTGAACCTTCCTGTATTTATACTTACATGACGGGAGCAATATTTATGAATTACATACAGTATGTTTTCATAAGGTCTCCGCGACAGAAAGAGCACAGCAGATACATTAATTCCTGAAGTGGCGTGCATGTGTGTGTGTTTCGCCGCTCTGTCAAACTCATTGTCTGCCTGTATTTTATTGCGCTAGTGGAGCCATTTCCAAAGCAGCAGAGTTTACAGTTGCCGGCGTTTTCTGTTCTGTTTCCCAAGATGGCTTTTCCTGTTAGCTGGGGAGACTGACGCTCCCGTAAAGGCACTTTTAGTGTTTTGTTTGTTATATTCTGACAAGTTTATGTATGAAAGAATATCCTGCTAACAAGTGTATTGCGTGCCTCTGTCACCTAGGCACTTGCCGTTGGTCTGACCCTTTTGCCGAGGCTCCTGTGGAGTGGATTCTCGCTCGGGAATGAGAAAGTGTGCCCAACTTTGCGCTCCGCTGACCGTCTTGCGTCCAGATGAGACAAACGGCTTAGTGTCTTAACGAGATTCTGGTTATTTAGCGAAGTGACTGGTTTGGGGTCACGAGCGGATGGTGTTTGCGTGGTCTGTGGTGGAAGTTGCAGTAAGCAGCTAGATGGATGAATAAGCAAAGAACAGATAAATGATTAAAGAACACAGCTTAGGAACTGACTGGGCCACACGGAGGAAGTGTAAAGCAGAGTAATTGCTCGCAATGAAGATTATTGGGATTAAGGGGATTTGGTGCTATCTGGGAAGCATTGTTTTCCAGTTCACTTTGCCTTGATGCTTAAAGCTCCCACAAAATCGAATCCACGTTTCAGCACTTGACTGAAGCAAAGGGCACAATGATAAACAGCTGGTCTGAGATGGGAATGTGCCGGTATCCCTGAGAAACCCCTTAGAGTTACACTCTTTGGTCCACGAGCCAGACTGAGGTATATGTCAGTGCTTCCCAATCCGGTCCTTGGGGACTCACAGACATTCTAGGTTTTTGCTCCCTCCCAGCTCCCAACTGGAGCAAAAATGTGGACCGTCTGTGGGTTCGCGAGGGGTTGGGAGACACTGGTCTATATGAACATTCAAGTCGGATTCAGAGTCAGCTGAGCTCAGCCCCTTTGGAGCAAGATGAGCAAAGTGTTATTTTAATGTCATATTTGAACATGTTTTAAAATTTCTTTCCCAGCTATGTCACCGGGGAGACCGGAATTCTTGGTTTCAGGCCGTCGGAACATTTACGAGATCCCAATGATTGATAACGTAATCGCACAAATATAGTATTGTGTTTTTCTTTCGTTCTTTTTTTCATCGTAAAGGTGCTCGCTGGGCAGCGCTAAAAGGAGCCCGTCAACTTTGAGGCCCCCACGTTGCTCCAGCAGCAGCTGTGAGGTTTAATTAACATCTTGGCTGCAAATCTTCAGTGAACCTGTACTGATGTTTCCACAGGATGTAATAACAGGACTGCTGAGGTGTCCAAGAGTCATACTTTGGATAGCAATCTCCTGTTCATATCGCTCTCGACAATCAAAAGCGCTCTCGTACGTCGTGTTTTCGTCTTTGTCTGTGTACAGTGTATTGTCTGCCTCGGTTGTATGTCACTTTGGACTGAAGCATCTGCTAGATGAATAAACATGAGTTGGGTAAATCTGAGTCTTTCATGTTCTCAGCTTCCAGCAGAAGCTCCCAGAATCCACCAAGAAGCATCAGTGGTATACTGTTTGTGGTCCGCTGACATGCATTCCGGTAGACAGCAGCTATTTGTTACACCGTAAGCTACACCATGCTGTCGATCAGAAAATGGGCCAGGTCTCGCTGGAAGCATCCCCAGGAGGTGTTTGTGCTGTGGTCAGTAGGGATCTCCATCCTGACCAGTTCCATTTGCAGACTGGCAGAATGAGACCATTATGTTCCTCCACTGTAGAGTCGTCATTATGGTTGTGAAGTACTCTCTCTGTGGTTTCTGCCTGGGTTGTCGACATTACTATGAGTTTTTTTATCTCTAAATGTCAGTTGATTATTACAGTACATTACATTGTGTTCCGTGCTAGAATGTCGTGTCTTTTCATTCGTTTAAGCCACAAACAAAGTAGTCAACTATTGATTGTGTATGCGGGCAAACAGCAATTTCAGCTAAAGAGCACTCATTGATTGAGAGCCTCTCTGATGGCAGATAAATATATCCGTTGAACTTGCTTTCCAACCCATCTCTGGCTGTAATCTGCAGATTCTTGGAAACCCCTACAAGAAAGTGTGAGGAAGTTTGATGATGCATTCAGGTACAGCTGGCTGTGAGAAACCTAGTGATTCTAGAAGTCTGTTTCTCATCCATCCATCCATCCATCCATCCATCTTCCAGCTGCTGGTCCAGTACAGGGTCATGGTAAGTTTGTGGCTACACCTC
>JAODLC010000100.1:24715344-24729372 GCA_026781145.1 Hippopotamyrus pictus | reverse complement strand
GTGGGTTTACTCAGCACACAATGGTAGCTGCTCCTCCCCTGTAATAGTAGGGGCAGTGCAGTGGGTTTACTCAGCACACAATGGTAGCTGCTCCTCCCCTGTAATAGTAGGGGCAGTGCAGTGGGTTTACTCAGCACGCCCCACTCAAAGGCTCTCTACCAGGCGCCGTGTGGGGTGTCATGACCAGGGGGCAGAGTAAAAGGTGACGGGCAAACAAACAGTACCACAACATACCTTCATCATTGTTATTATTATTATCGTCATTATTATTAATAGTATTATTAGGTAACCATTTACATTAACTGCACCTTCATAAGGCCTTTATAATGCATTCGTAGAACATTCATAAGCAGCATGTAAGTGAACTTTGAGCTTTGAGCATTTAGTATCCATTAGTATCCAAACATACCTGAACAGTTTTAATGTATATTAATAACAAACATTATAATCGTATAATCATATAATGTTTGTTATTAATGCATATTAAAACCATTAAGGTATGTTAGCATGTTAAGGTATACTTACATGCTGCTTATGAATGTTCTATGAATGTGTTATGAATGCATTTTGACAGTACGGCTAATGTAAATAATTACCTATTATTATTATTATTATTATTATTGGTATAGCATTATACAGTATATGTTTTTTCATGCAGCGTTTTTATTATACATTTTCACATTCTACTTATACTCACGATGGGTGTTAATGTTGAATTTATGAGGTGGAAGACGTGAGTTCCTGCTAAAATCTGATACTGACACAACTGTGATACTTTATTTAGCCACGGCTATGTTCAGATGAACCCTGTGATAATGCCAGTGCGTTTTGTTCTGTCTGATGCATAAACAGGACCCCCCCCACCCCACGACAAGGAAGAAAAACACACAGTATTTATGAAAATGATGACATTTCCATAATCTAGATTACACAGAACCTTTCAAAAGTTGCTTGTCAGTCACTTTTTCACAACCTTCCTCAGCTTCTAAATATGATTCCAGTCAAAACTTTGAATCGGACGCAGGGGAACAGCTTTAGGTTGAAAGAGAAAATCTGCCAAGAAAAATGAGTAAAATTGCATCAGGCCTGTGCGCAGATTTAGTAAAGACCTCACCAAAAAGCCTCGCGGCTCTGACGACTGCCAAAGACGCTTCAAAAAAATATAGACTTAAGGCCTCGCAGTGTTTATGCAGGGAACATATTTCATTTTCTTGCTGTTTTACAATAAATGTCAGCAGATTGGCTTTGAGCATTCAAGTTTCACATTTAATTTTTTGCAATGCACATGCATTGTAATTATTGTGTACTTGCAAAAAATGGAACCTTTTAATATGGGTCTTAAAACTTTTTTTTTTCCAGTTACCCTTCATGCATATGCTAGGATTCCATTGTAAATCTCAAAATGAGGTTCTGACGGGTCCTGCTGTAATGCCCAGTTGGCTCAGGTTCTCCCTGCCAGAATCTGCAGTCTGCGATTAATGGTGCCCACCAGCTCAAACATTATACTTGTGGACACAGTAACTTTTTTGATTCCCTAATGGTTCCTCCCCTCCCTTAATTTAAAATGTTCCTCGCTGGTGAGGCTCAGTGACTTGTACTTATCTTTTGACTAATGCTAACGACCATATAAGGAAAGTTGTGTATATTCTGTAAGTTCTGTATACTGTGCTGTGCAGTGGAAGCGATCTGTGTATTACAATGCCGTGTCATGCAGTTAAGAGTCTGTTAGAGGTGTGTATTTAGAGAAGGATGTTATTTTTGTAAAATAACAAAAACTGTTTTCTCACTAAACATTATTAGTGAGGCTGCTGTTGGATAGTTGTGTTCGATCGACATGCTTAACCTGTCGTGATTTGTCTGCCTCAGACCTGACGAGAGCCATTAAAAAGTGGTGAATGTTATTTTTTCAACATTTTATTTTCCTCTTTAAGCTTTTAAAAAAAAAAAAAAAAAAAAAAAAAAGCTTTTGGTTAAATCATTAAGGTGATGCTTTTGTCGCAGTGCTGTTGTGTGATTTCTTGAACACACTCTCTTTGAGAACAGTAAGCGAGCCCTTCATTACATCCTTTGGCCTTTATTTGATCCTGTGTTAATTGGGCTAGACTGATCTTCTCCTTTTATGGATATGTTTAGAATCCTGTGCTTAACCTTGAATCTGCACCTGGTGAACATGAGTTCTGCAACTTACATTTCTTGAAAACTGACCCTATCGTCTGACAACCACTCTTATTGCGATATAACGGAGGGGGAAAAAAAACAATGACTTTACTGTGGCTGTTTCCATAGATACTGTCTCTAATGAATCTCCAGGGTTATTATTGTTTTTCATCAGTGTTCCAGGCAATATCTCAGGGTACCAGCAGTAGTTTCCCTGGCAACAAGAGTCACTAATACTCAGACTTCACTAGCTAACCCTTGGTGAACCTCATTAGCTGCTTGTCCTGGCTTATTGCAGGGAATGAGGCCCAGTGACTAAATAATACTCCCGTTTATCTCTTCCCGTGTTTCCGCTGAGGGTCATCATGCTTCGTCCTCAGGTTACCCATAATTGCAATATAATGTTATTTATTAGAACTTAAAGTAAAGGTGCTCTTCCTAAATAACTAAACAAGGCACTTTTGGTCATTTTAAGGTCTTATTACTTTCTACCTGAGAATGGCAAGACACGTGTGTGTTTGACCATGTATAGCTGACGACCCGGGCTGTCGTTTGCACCTGCTGAGTTTCTTTCCTGTTTTGTTTGGTCAACATGCTTTCTTCCCTAGTTTGAGAGGCCGCAGTGTTCTCTGGTCGGTTTTGTTCATTTTCGATTCGGAATCGTTTGGGAGTGATGTCAAAACACTTGAGAGTGACTCTGTTTGTTTATTTCTATAGCGGGTCACACATGCAGTAGGTGCTATCAGCCCTTGGAAGGTGCTTATCTGACAAGCATTTGCTTGGATCACCTGTTGCATTGGCCCCTTCCATTTTCCCCCGTCTCCGTTCCATGCCGTGCTCTCCCCTCTATCCCAGTTGGATGCTTTAAATCTTGACTGGAGAATCTTGCTGTCTAACCTGTGAGGGGCCTGTGTGTTGTTTGGGTGTAGGGACCTTGGCAGCTCCTATTTCAGCCTCCTCACGCTGGGCTTCTGGGACGAGCCCCAATGTGACCAAATCCCATATGGAGCTGAGCGGCGACACGGAGGATAATATGGCAGCTTTGTGTCTAAGAGATGTGAAGTAAACACAGACCCGGCTGATTTTAACATTGCAAACCAAGAATTATTCATTGCCAGTGGTGGTATCTTCCTGAGGTGTCTCTCTCTGGGTGTCCCTGACTTATTCTCGGTCTGCACATCTGGGCCGGCCTAATGAATTTCCACGCCGGCTACAGAGCGCGCGGCGGGGACGTGAAGCATTACTCACTCGCAGCGAGGTTGCATGTTTGTGGCGTGTCCAGCCCTGAAACGTGTGCGCCGTCCGGAGTTCGTACTCTGATTTATTCCTGGCTTTGATGCGAGAGCAGACCGTGGATCGCCCAGCTTTCGGATCACGTTTTCCCTCCCCGTGTGCCTGTGAAGTTTCGCAAAGGATGACGTTCCCCCGCTCAGCGGGAAGGCCTGGAATGAGCTGCCCCCATCTCCGGCCGGGCGTCCCGGCATAACCATAGACACTGTCAGGATGAAACACCATGGGAAAGATGAATGCTGAGGGTGCGGAGCCGCCAGGCCTTGCCGTTTGAGCTATGGACGTCGCACATGGTTTGCAGGATTTAAAAATATTGTTTCCAAGACCTGGCTTCAGAGGCGGGATTGCGGTATTTTACAGTAAACTCTCCTGTTTCTTGGTTGTGCTGTGCGATAACAGTGCTGAAAGTCCTTATCAGTGCCATTTTGCCACAGTTTTGTCAAACTCAGACTGCAGTTCTCGGAAGCTGGTGTAAACAGTAATCTGGTATAAACAGTAATCTGGTATAAACAGTAATCCAGTGTAAACAGTAATCCAGTGTATACAGTAATCTGATATAAACAGTAATCCAGTGTAAACAGTAATCTGATATAAACAGTAATCCAGTGTAAACAGTAATCTGATATATACAGTAATCCAGTGTAAACAGTAATCTGATATAAACAGTAATCCAGTGTAAACAGTAATCCAGTGTAAACAGTAATTTCAACATCCCACCTTACACTACTTATTCAAGAGCAACCTCATCTGAAACAAGTTTCTTCAGAGAGAATGCAAGACTGCTTTTAAATCTGAGCAGATAACAGTGAGATTATAGCAAATGATTTTCTATTACATTATGATTCAGTTGCTGCCTTTGAGATAGAGTGAATATTCTTAAACTTTGCAGTGATGTCATTGATTGTCCAGATTGCGCTGTGTTTGAACTTGGGTGACCTCACCGGTGCTTTTGGAGGAATAAAGAGAAGACTGACCTAAATGTATTGTGACACATTATTGTTATTCAAACAGACACATTTTATGAAGCTTCTAGAAGTATCTAAGGAGCTGGACAGCCAGGGGGTTAGCGGTTAGCTAACATGTTGTTGGTTTAAGGTGTGGGAGTGACTGTATCTCTGACTTTTAGCGGCTTGACATGCTTCAATTTGTGCTTAAATTCAAGGTTAATTTTAGTGCCCAAAGAGCAAAGTCCAAAACAAAAATATACAATGGTATATGAGACTGAAATTAGAAACTGTAAACTGAACGGAGTTAAATAAAACTGTTGAGGCATTGGAATGTTTTAAAAGTACTGTGCATTATTACAAGTGCCAGAGAACTTCATTCATACCTGTTTCCAGCAACACTAAATCTAGTGAACGGCAACCAAGGTGGTTTACTACGGAAATTAAGAATAAAGTCAGAAGGAAAAGGGCTCTATACCACAAATGGAAAATAACTAATGATGTCAGGATAAAGCAGGAATATCAAAGTCTACAGGAGTGGAATCTCGAAAGGAAGATTGCATTAGGGGCTAAGGATGACATTAAAAGTTTCTTCCAGTGTTTTAACTTCAAAAGAGCTCTGAAAGCTGAAATATGAACTATTCTGCAGGATAGTAAAGGTTTTATCGAATTGAAATTGAATTGAAAATTCAATTGATATAGGTAATGAGTTTAATGATTGTTTTGCACAGGTATACAACTAATCCAGTATCGGCTTTGACCAACATATGTGTGACTGAAGCTGGACGTGTTCCACAAAGCAGGATTAAGGGAAAGTCTGACTTATTTCAACAAGTCTGGCTCATTTACAGTAAGTGGGAGCCCAGTTCCATCAACGTGTCTTAAATGAATCCCCGCTGAGCTACCATGGTAACTTAGGTGAGTGAACAAGTCTGCTTTAGGCCAGATTAACGGTCACGCTTAGTTTAGCGTTGTCTCAAAGAACGTCCGACGTGTGGAAACAGATTCCCAAAAGATCGTTCCACTGGTCGAAATTCAATACTCATGTCATGTAATAAATATAATAAAGCCTGTAAAATATCACATCTCAGCATTCTAATTAATTCCAAAATAATTCAAATAAAAGCATACCCATATTACAAAGGTCAAACAAGAAATGCAATGACTGAAATTTTAAATAAACTCTGTTAAAATAATATGAACTGAAAGATGTTTTTATATTTTGTTTAATCACACTCTACTTTTAAAGTTTATTAGTAAAAAGAAAAGACAAGATACAGTTATTTGTGCAGAGCATTTCACACGGATGCGATTGAAAGTATTTTACAGAGATCAAATAATACAGAATAACATTATACAGTAAGAATGACACATGAAGGTTTCCCGTTGGCTATGGGGATCAAACCAGGAACTTTCTCAGTATACGGTGACAGCATAAACCACTGTACCATTGCATTAGGCACTTGTAACATTTACATAACATACGCATTTAGTCAGTCTGCAATTCTTTGCCAAGCCGACTCTCTGGCTTTATTTATGGCCACATTATTGCCTTTTTTAGTGATTACATCTTTGTATTTTTCATTCAGCTCCATCAGCAGCGTTTGTTCTGCGGCGGAAATAAAACACTGCTCGCATTTCACACGCTTTCCGACTCATTTGATCGATCTGTCGTTCATCCATTCATTTGGGCTTCTTAAATATCGCGGGTTTTATGCACTAAGTAAGACTATGCAAGTCTGTCTTGCGGGGCTGGTTCTAGACAGGCATATATGAGGGGGCAGACAGAAATGTGAAGGGGGCACATGGTGGCGACGAAGGCGGGAAAGGGGTGGGGTGGTGGTGGGGGAGCTCTGGATAACTGTTTTTGTCATGTAATTGGATTGCACTTTGTCAGGCCTCTACCCTAAGACCTGTGCAACTTGGGGGTCCCACCTGAAGGCTAAGCTTCTGCTGATGTAGCTCTTAGGGTCACTGAGGCACGCAAACCCCCTGACCACATTAAGGTGGCAATCCCTCAGGGGGAAAACTGAAAAATAAAACAACAAAAATAAAATAAAATATTCCTCATCAGAGTATAACAACTAAAATAAAATATTCCTCATCAGATTAAAACAACTAAAAACATGACATTTACCTTAATGGGATGGCCTATATCAAACATATTTGAACCCAACAAAACACTTTTCACTATTGCCGATATTAACAAAACTAAAAAGGGTAGGCTAAGGTATGAAAAAGAAAAAAATCAATTCACCAAGTCTTGAAATATAAAACTGAAAAATAGGATCGGTCAGGGTTCATTTCACTACATGTTGTACTTGTTATAACTATGGATGTGACGAATAAAGAATCTTGAAATCACAACGAACAAGTCGCTCAATGAGAATGAATGACGCAACCAACTGGCTAAGCTGCTTCTATCGCCGAGGTGGTTAAAATGGTACAGTCTGAAATAGTTTTACGTAAAATTTTCTTACAAGGTGAGGTTATCTTTCTTTCTTTTTTTTTTTTTTTTAAACAAAAGAAAAATGTTAAGATCCCCCCCCCCCAAACTGCCATTTTTGTCTATTTGGGGGGGTCTTGGTCGTCATCGGGGGCACTGTACCCCCCGTAATTCGAACCATGATCTCACGAGTCGCTATGATTTTGACGAGAGAGATTGCTGCTTCCTCTAAACCTCCCGCCCTGCCTACTAACAGTGATTGGATGTTTAGCTGGGGGAGGGTGAGTGGGGGCTCTCTGCCGAGTGCTGTGTGAGCCCGCGCACAAACAGAACGCGGAGGGAAAGAGCGAACAAGAAGTGAAACTTATCATCTCGTTTGTGCCTTTTTCAGTGGATTTTTCAACTACTGTAGTAAATCTTGTCCATATTCAGTCTGTGGGTAATTATTTTCTTCCTTAACTTCTAAGAGTTTGATTTAAGGGGGCAGGACGTTTGTTTAAGGGGGCGTTGCCCCCCTCTTGCCCCAGCGTAGAGCCAGCCCCGCTGTCTTGTATGAGCCTTGATTAGTTAAAGCGGAACTGTGTTAGTGGAACGACATGAGGCTAAGTTTAGAGATGGTGCTAGTTTGAGCCTGACTTTTTTTTAGGAAAGTCTGGCTTTCTTTAGCTACTTTTATGGAATAGCCCCCCCAGATGTGCTACAAAGCCTGGCTAGGTTCAAAATAAACAAATCGCAGGGCCCTGATGGCATCTTACCTGTAGTTTTAAAAGAGATGAGGGATGTTATTTTCCAACCTTTAACTTGGAAGCATGCTAATACAATGCCCATATTCAAAAAAGGGGAAAGAAGTATTCCAGCAAACTATAGGCCAATTAGTTTAACTTGCTTAACTGTAAAAGTAATGGAAGCTATAATCCAAGCGAAAATGGTAGATTACCTGGACTCTACTTGAGTTCTTTGAGGAAGCTACAACAGAAATTGATCACAAAAAGGCCTACGATGTGATCTACTTAGATTTCCAGAAGGCCTTTGATGTTGTCCCCCATAAACCGCTCCTGCTTAAGCTCAAAGCAGAACTGATTTTAGGTACTATAGCAGCTTGGATTGAAAACTGGTTAACAGACAGGAAGCAGTGGGTAGTTATTAGAGGCACAATGTCACAGTGGCCCTGCGTTCATAGTGGGGTACTCTATGGTTCAGTTTTGGGACCACTATTACTCCTAATTTCCAGTGAGATCTTGACCTAATTAGTAACTGGGCTGATACCTGGCAGATGAAATTTAATGTAGACAAATGCAAGGTAATCCATGCAGTGAGCAGAAATATAAAGTACAGATATTTTATGGGTTCCACTGAAATAAAGGAAGATGATTATGAGAAAGTCCTTGGTGTGTATGTTGATGCTTCCATGTCCCACTCTCAGCAGTGTGGGGCCAATAGGATGTTGGGTTACATCTCCAAGTGGGTGGAGTTTAAGTTAAGGGAGGTGGTGCTACAATTATAAGACCCCATCTAGAATATTGTGTGCAGGTTTGGTCACCTTACCTTAAAATTGACATTGCTGCCTTGGAAAGGGTTCAGCGTAGGGCTACAAGAATGATTCCTGGTCTTAGAGGAATGTCTTACTGTATGAAGAAAAGTTAGCTGAGCTGAATCTGTTCAGCCTCGAGCAAAGGAGACTTAGGGAGGACATGATCCAGGTATATAAGAATCTAACAGGTCTGGATGCTGTTCAGCCAAATAATTACTTCCATATTAGTTCAAATACAAGAACTCATAGCCATAGGTGTGAAGTAACAGAAGAACATTTTAAACTGGATTTGAGAAATCACTTCTTTACACAGCGTGTAGTATGGAATAGATAATATATTATAATAAATTTTAACAACTTTAAGCTATTAGTTGAATTCTTGCCAAACAGGCTTGATGGCCCGAATGGCCTCCTCTCAATAATACATTTCTTATATTCTTATGTTCAGTGTGAAGTAGGCAGCTGTATAGATGGGTGAAATGCTGAAATGCATGGCTCAAATATAGCCATGTGCTGTATATTTAAACTTCGCCTTTTCTGTGGGGGCTGGATTCAGTGACCTAAGGGTGCTAGGCCTACTGAGGAATTAATTTCAGTATCGTAATTGTGTCACCGTACTCTCTGTCCTTTTTAGTCTGTTCCCCTCATATAATTAAGGTGAACGAGTACCCCCGTGTAATAATGTATGTTGTTTGATGAGGTCGAAATGGGTCGCGTTCGCAAGTCTGCACTTTTAATGGACCAGATGGGGATTCTTCCATTTAAAGCAGCTCTGAAAAGCGTTTCATCACAGACTGCATGGGAGATTCAAAAAAGTGTCTTATCTTAATAGTCTTTCCCCCTGGAGGCCGTCCCACGGCATCAAAAGGACACGTATCTCTTCTCATATCATTTGTTGACTGTAAGGCAAATAAGAATACGCAAAATTACTTGAGATATAAGTAAACATGATAATATCACTAGTACAAGTTTTTTTTTCTCTCATTTGCTAAAAAGGCTTTTACTAAAAAAGTGGGTAGGTTCTCAAGTAAAGAGTTCTAGTAAACCCTAGGGCAGTTCATTTTCCCTATGATAAAGGGAGAGAGTGAAAGCCTTACCACAAATTACTCCTCTCTGCTCAAACTGTGTCTCCAGCACATCCCAAGTTGTGATCTTGATGCCGTATGGGTATGAAACAAAGTACCGTTTTCCAGCACTGTAAAAGCTTCTATGACCTAACTTGTACCATATATCAGCAGTCAGTCCATCCATATCTACCAACTGTCTGTACCACAAATACTAATAGATACTAACACAACAAGAGAAGGTAGCAAGCCTAAGTTCAGCTCTGAGGAACCAGGGAAAGCTTGTGGGAGTTTTACTTACACAAAAAAATGTTCTGAGGGCAGAACGAAAAATGACATGTGATTGGTTGGTCCCGCCCCCTTTAGTTGCTTGGGCCCACCTGCTCTGCAGTCTGATAGGTTATCTCTCTGAACCAATCATTTTTCATTCTTCCCTCAGAACATTTTTGTTTACGTAAAATCCCCATGAGCCAGGGGAAACAGTAGTTTTGACCAAATAAAATGAAATGTACCGCATTTGGCAAAAGTACTCAAAACCATAAAGACAATTGTAACGGTATCAAAGCATGCATGCTGGTTCCACCAGACAGTATAACAGCTTGTACCACAAGCCATCAGAATTCATGTTAAAATCTCTGCCTCACCAAATGCCATTCTAGTATACTGCCTAGCTGGTTCACAATAATTCCAATATAATCTCTATGGCACTTGCACGTTGCCTATAACACTAAACAAAAGCTGGTATAATTTCCATTTGCACAATAATCAATTGTCCAAAATGCTGTTCATTATGTTGGTTATATTTAAAATGTGTGTTCAGAAAGCCCTGTTGTCTTTGTCGTTGTGCAACTGTATCGTATTTTGTTATACGTTGTATGTTGCATCACGGTCCATGGAGAAACATTGTCTCATCCCACTATGTACGTGTACACAGCTGCTGATGACAATGAAGTACCTTGAACCTTCAACGTGGGGGGGGGGGGATTACAGAGTAGGTATTGTTCCAGTAACTACTGCTGAAGAGTTTGAAGGCATCTCATCAAAGATCCTTTATACGTGAACAAGATGCTCAGGACGTACCGGGAGTCTCCGGGTTAAGAATGGCCGACTGGATCTCGTTTGTAAGCGGGGGACTGGCTGTAATTGTAACTAAGTCCCATTTTATGGATTACAAAATTTATCATGTTTGACTTTTACCCGAGGGCTCATTTAGCACCGGCGTGCTTAGAAAACATTCCCTAAAACGAATGTACTTTGTGTTGTGTAAATGCCTTATGTGCGAGTAAACATCGCTGTGCTGTCGCGTTATATCTCCTACCTTCCCTGATAGCTAAAGCATTCCTGGGAGGCCCGGTTACCTCTTTCAAAACCAAACACTGAAGTATGACGGTTGACAGTTTGAAGAACGCTACACGGTCGACGCTGCTAAGCTACAAAGCCTCATCGTCGTTAGTACAAACAGATCGCCTGAGGGCATATTAGCATATCTAAGCATATTATAAGCAGCAGAAATGATGGCAGGGAAGCATATTTTCTTGTCAACAGAAGGCTTTACAATTACATTTTAAGGAACTGGAGTGTTTTTAAAAACGGCAGCATCTCATTAGCAAAATGATGTCTGTGAAAAGAGCTAAGAGTGACCCTACGTTTCTCGGCGAATTAATGTGGAAGCTGAGGCCTCGTTAGAAGGTGATGATTTCCATCAGACCCCATAACCGCTCAGCAGAATCCTGCCCTCATTGTGCTGATTATAGCCAATCGAAAGGGAGTCGTATTCCGGGATTGTTAATGTGTGTGTTTTTTTTTTTTTTTTTTAAATACTAGAATTTTCGCTCTGCTTCCTTCCTGGAGGTTAAATTCTAAATGTCAGGGGGAGGTACACCTGTCCCAGTGTTTGCTCAAATGTTTGCTTTAATTAAACAGCAGAGCAGTGCATGGTAGCTCCCACCCTGTCCTGTTGTGCCAGTGTGTAGATCCTTTTGGGTTGCCGTGACGATGCGGAGGACAGGGTAGAGGTGTCCCTCTCCTTCCCAGATCATCTGCGCTGTCCCCAATGGCCACGCATGGCGTCACAACAAGCTTCCGGAAAGCTCCGAGAATGCGACGAGGGAGGAGTAGATGGATGCGACCTCCGGGGCTGAGTCGCTTTGTTTTTCCTCGTTCTTGACCCCCCGTAATGATATTAGGAGGCGAAGCTTCAAGCACCCGAAGCTAACATTTAGGTGTTGTTTAATGGCCCATGACAGGTGGGGATTAGCACTTCTGACGCAGCCCTGTGTGTAATGTAAGGTCAACGCTAGTGTGCGTCACCAGCGTCCTCGGACGGCATGCAGATTTCCTGCAGTCGCTTTGTTTACGTGGGCAAGCTGATTCATCTTACGGGTACCCAGCAGATCCAGGCTGGTTCTGGAACTGAAATGTAGTTTTGTTACAGAAAAACACTCCCTACCCCTATCACAGAAACTAGATTCCACTTCCCTTCTTTTCTTTCTTACCAAAGGCATACAGTAACCATTTATAAAACAATGTAAAGGAAAAAATAATTTTTTCGAAAATATATTTCATTTATTTGAAAAAATATTGACCATATTTATTTAACTCTGTTGAAATTAGTTGTCTCAAAAAAAGATTTTTATTGGAGCATAAAAAGATTTGAAATTGTATCAGTGAGTCACAAGTGAATAATGTGAGATGGATGATCAATGGTTGTATGAAAAAGCTGTTATTATAATATCTTATTGCAGTAGTTATCTGAGATAACTGCATGAAGATGAAAAGGCTTCTCTAGAAGCCTACGTGGGCTTTTTAGGTCCAATTAATGCTTCAGTATGGCCATCAAAGACGACTCGTCGTGAGATTTCTGTTTGATTTTTACCTCTTAGAAACAGCATAGAAAAGTGGATCTGACGGCAATATCTTCTGTCTTTTGGGGTTTTTTCATTTAAAAAATACTTGTACAGCAAAGCATACCTTGAAATTCTGCCCCCCCCCCCCCCCTGACAAAATGTTACCTTGGGCCCCCCTGTCCAGTTTTATGTATAATTGTACGTATTCAAGGGCCCCAGTAAAGTGTTGGGTCCCCTGAATCTACCAGGGCATTCATGTCTCATCGACTTCCCTAAGTGCAAATCCTTACTGCAGGGTATGAGAGTCGCAGGTAGGCCTCCAGGTGACTTTGGGGAGGTGACAGAGTGGCTAGGAGAGACTGGAGAGATTCCCAGCCGTACCCAGCATGCCAGGCCTCGCTTAGACCTTGAGGGCCTGGTGACTGACTGTCGCCACATCCATCTGGGTGCTGATGGGAATCTGGGTGCTTTTAGAAATCTGGGTGCTGACTCGTGCCTTGCACCTTCGGTCGATCACGGCAGAATGGAACACGGGCTTTTTGCTTTCGCTTCCGGTGACTGCGGCCCATGATAGAGTGTCGGGCTCAAAGGAGCAGCGCAGTTTTGGAGGATAGCGCCAATTCGCGAGTCATAATCAGAGCCGGGCCTGTTTCTTGGTCCACTTTTTACATCACAAACAAATGAAGAGTCAGGCGAAAAGACACAGAGCTCATGCTGGAAGCTGGAGAAGTTTCCGGAAGCAAGGGCAGTATCCAGTAAAGGGCAGTATCCAGTAAACTGTAAACAGAGCTGAGCACTGTGGTTTGTTTTACCTGGTTATACTGTCATAAATCAAGGGCCCTTTAATGAGGAAAAAGGCCAGGCAGCAAACAGGGAGTGAAAAACAGTGGGAATGGAAGCGTCATTAACGGGCTGAGTGGCACGGAGTTCAGCGCCGACTGGCGCTCTTGTACGCCAAGAATCGATGACCGACTCTCTCGGAGACGCCGGGTGAATCCGTCGTCATGTTACAGTACCGGCCCAGTACCAGGGGGGACTGGAGGCGCGGGAAGGAGCGCACTCAGCACTCTATGACATATAAATACATAAACTGCTGAATAAATAAGAACCACCTCAGCCTACTACTGTACCGGCACCCAGTCGCGGAGGGGAGGGGGTTACCATGGCAATGCCATCATGGGCCTCCTTTGAAACTGGCAGTTTTATTCCTTGGCTGTCATCGGTAAACTCTCGCGTGCTTCGTGACGGTGGCTTTCGGGGAGCACATACCCCATAAGGGGGTGCGGCCGGCCCAAGTTGGCGGTAAACGGACGCACGTGGTCAGTGATGGTGGGAGGATGTATTTAGACCTGTTACAAATACAATGCTCCATTTTGGGAGGGCATGCAGCTGGATTGGATTGTACCTTCCAAAAAGATGCAGACACAGATTGGGGCTGAAATGGACAGTGCAATAATGAAATTGTAGGGCTGGGAGACGGGGTGTCTTTGGCTAGATTAGAGAATGTGGGGGATTCTCCAAGGGAGAGAGGGCACTTATAGTGAACTACCTGGTTGCCAAGCAACTGCCAAGTGTGAACTCTGCAGTTTCCTGCCAGACAGCGCAGGCCTGTCATCTCGCGCATCCTGCTACTGGGGCCAGGGGACAAACTATTCCTCAGGGAACTGGGGGGGGCACCACTGAATGGCTACCGCAGAAGGTCCTCCATCCACCCCCTCCCCCCCAGACAGGGTCATGGCCGAAGTTGTGA
>JAODLC010000100.1:24666998-24712496 GCA_026781145.1 Hippopotamyrus pictus | reverse complement strand
GACCATATAAGCCTGATTAAGGTAGGGTTGGAAGGAAAACATTCTGGCAGGGGGGGCGCCAGGAACAGGGTTGAGAAGCACTGGATTAGATAATTGCATTAATGAGAAACTGAGCAGGTGTTCCTAATAATCCTTTAGGTGAGTGTATATTGCTGCTGTTGATTATAATTCTGCTGAAGGTAGCTGCGTTTGTCAGCTGACCGAGCCTGTGACCATTTTCCGCAATGTTCTGTTGCATACTTAACCATCAGCGTTTTCATTTCGTCTCTTAAAACCCCGAAAACCGACTGTGCAGTATCCAAATGAGATCTGGACCCCTGCCCGGAGGGGGGGTGTTTAATTGTATGAATTATGAGGATTTCTAAGTTTCCAAAGGAATGTCAAACTTCAAAAAGGAAAAAGGGTCTCGCGGACACCGGGGACGTGGCACGTGGCTGCATTCCTGCGTGTGTCTACTGGGTGGACAGCCGCTCGTATGAGTGACAGGAATGTGGAATCCAACCTCCGGAATCTGAGACAGTAAGTTATGCCGTGCCCTGGTCTGCGTGGGGGGGGGGGGGGAGTCTGCTCCAGTGCCGGAGCCCTCTGCGGACACCCCCAGACTAAGCTGGCCTCCGCCGGGGGTGGAGACTCGCCCGTCTCCGAGGAACCCCCCCTCCGCGAGTGCGG
The DNA here is from genome assembly GCA_026781145.1 of Hippopotamyrus pictus. NCBI lineage: Eukaryota > Metazoa > Chordata > Actinopteri > Osteoglossiformes > Mormyridae > Hippopotamyrus > Hippopotamyrus pictus. The sequence continues at coordinate 24,711,827 of JAODLC010000100.1, read as the reverse complement.
TCATTTATTTTCAGCCTAAGAGAGCTTCGCTTCGCTCACCCTCGGGGGAATATTTTCACACTTCTGGAACATATTGGCAGGCTCAGCGACTTAAATTAATCAGAAATTTAATTAGAAGTTAAAGGAAATGATGTCAAATTAGAGGAAGCTCCAATCTGCTTTTTTTTTTTTTTCCTTAATTGCTAATGGTCGCAAATTGGGCTGTGGATGATGAGCATTTTAATTGAAGTCGCGATCGGAGTCGCTCACACAGACGCAGCGCTTAGCCGTGATGTCTGCCCGCCGTGTATAGCGGCGGCCCCCATGCCGGGTGAGAGCCACGCTGCGTCACCGTTTTCAGTGCTCTTAATGAAGCCATCAGCGTCTGGTGCCAGGTCCTCCCTCAGATGGTGACCTTGGCGGATGACAGAGCCAGACCGCCACACCTCTGACGCGGTGGGGAGACTCGCCAAGCCGCTTGGCCGAGGATGTCACCGCCTCAGCGTTCCGTAAAGCGAATACGGATTTACTACAGAAAGGGAGACGTCTAAAAATATATTTATATTTTTTGCATATAATATGTGTGTGTGTGTATAGTACATAAAACATATGCGGTACATGCAGGGAATTCTGACTCCCAGTTTCTGCTAGGGGGGGAGGTGGGGCAATTAACTGTGCAGGGGTGGACTGAAGTGGGTGACAACAGGGGCGGCTTATTATCCAGCAATGAGGTTAGGACGCTGGGGGGTGCGACTGCTTCCTGACATTTCAGATCATTTCCTCTTCTCGGGGAACTCGAGATACGACTTATTGAGGATCCGTCAGATTTCCCAGGGGTCCGTGTGCCGCTCCTCCATCAGACACAAACAGCAGAATGCTTTAAAGCCTTGCACTTATCGCTTTATTGAAAGGAAAAAAAAAATAAAATGACGAGTTGAGAGAAATGCTGGACAGGATGTAATGGAGGATAAAAACCAGCCGCACACCAAAACCCGTCCATCCGCCTTTGGTGCGGGGAGTTGCAGGTTCTGAAACGTGTCATGAACAATTAAAAAAAGTGGATCGGGATGAAAGTCGGAAAATGTAGCAGAGTCACAAGAGATCCCGAGGGCAGCGGGATGTGAGGCACGGGGACGGAGGCGGCCGGTCCAGGGGCATCGTTTTTGGAGATGATGCTCGACCGAGGGCTCAGCTTTCAGGAAGTACGTGTTTGTGAGTTTCCCTGCTGGGGGGTGGGATGGCTGGGGGGGTGCGCTCCTGTTTGCTCCCAGCCGTCAGCGGCGTCAAACCCCAGATATCTGCCGCTCATAATTGTGACGGGGGGTTCTCCACTCCCTGGAAATCCCAGAGGAAGCGATGCTAATTGGACCCCAGGCGGCCGCGATTCGAGTCCCGTCACCGGGGCGTATCCACGGCAACGGCCGCCGCAGTGAAAACCCAAGGATAACATGGGGAGGCGCCCAGCAGGCACGTGCGGGAGATGGAGGTGAACACAGATACAGGCAGAGTTTCACTTTTATGACCTGTACGTGTTTGGCTGTATGTGTGTGTTGTTTGCTGTCGATCCTGCGTGACTGTCCCCGGAGATTATACAAGCCAGGGGTCGGTCTAACTGGGAGACACTGGCCAGCTTCTGAAAAGCAAAATTAAGGTTTAATCCCTGATGTTTTTTCCATGATTTCCGTGGTCAGCACACTGCCCCTGTAAAGCACAAAATGGTATTTTTACCAAACAGGTTAAAAACTGAGGATAATTGCAGTCCTGATTGGACAGCTTATGTTACTTACAAAAAATGTTCTGAGGGCAGAAGGAAAAATGATTGGTTCAGAGAGATAACCAATCAGATTATAGTGGAGGTGGGAGATATCTTGGTCCCACCTTCTATAGTTGATTGGACCCCACCCCTCTACAATCTGATTGGTTATATCTCTGAACCAATCATTTTTCTTTCTGTCTGCAGTGGACACCACCTGACAAACAAATTACTGCTTTTTACAGACTATCTTAGGCTGTAACCAAAGTATCGAGTTGTAGGGGATCCAAGTTTTTTTGTTGTTGTTATAGCAGTATTTTATATTGTAGGTAGAGCCCCAACAATTACCCTATCCCCCCCATAAATACCAGGGCTATCTTACTTCTGACTGAGTGTATTCACTGCCGTAAGTCTTGTGCTTTATCCTTCCTGCTAATTTGAAACACCATCTCTGATTACAAGGCCCAGTTCCTGTGCTGTAGCTATGGCAAGGTGATTGGCATAGTGATTGGCAATCAGGCACTCGGCAAGGTGCTCCAGATGTTTGCAGATGTTGCTCGTAAGTGATGCTATTTCTCAGCTAAGGGCTTTATGCCAGCAATTCAAGCTTCCTGCCCCCAGCTGAAGTTAGCCGCTACTGCTTTTGCCTGTTCGTTTATCTCATATCGATCTCTGGTTCCGATCTGTGATGAGGTGTACGCTCTTCGTCCTCGCGCCTTCGGAAATCGGTGCTGCGAGGAAACCGACCCGGAATCTTCTCCATTTTCGTTACATTGCGCTTTAGTCCTCGACGATAGATGTTTGAGTGCCTAAAGACCCATGCTATTTTCTGTGGACGTACCTTGACATAAATAAACTGTACACTGCAGCCATTTGCCAGTGCTTGCAAATAGTAACAATTTTGCCACCTCTGGGCATTTAGCAAGAACAAATGCTCCCCGAGGTTCATGTAAACAGCAATTAATGTTGTTTCATTATTAAATCTAAATAGCAGAGCGGCAGGTGGGTGTGAGTCCCCCTGCGGGGGTAAGGTCAGAGCCATTTTGGCAGGTGTACGGCTGCTTAGAGGTCAGCGTTTACCATTCTTCTTATTGGGACTGGCTGCATGGATTCTGGAATGTTCTATATTCTTGTGAATCATGCACAAGATGAGCTAAAGGAATTTCGTTATTCATCAGTCCATGTGTGGGTGGCATGGAGGCCGCACCCCTCCAGGGTCTGGGGTACGAGGGGTGCGAGAGCTGGGTGACAGGCCGGCTCGCCAAGGGCCTGTACTGGGTGAGCCGTGTGTAAGATGCATGGAGTAAGCCATCACTGACAAGGACTGTTTTGTTTGTAACAGGTTACGTCAGCTGACACACCTGTCATTTTACCCGGGGTCTCCTCGCTGCACACGACCCACACCTACCCCCGATACCTAAATTCACACCCAGCTGGAGCTGATTACCCAACCCAGCCATGGAGGGGGTTACAGCTCTGTCCCCCACCTTCTACAATTACCATTGTGAGCTCAGCTGTTATGGTATGTTATTTTCTTGCCGTTTTGACTTAATCTGGACAGTCCGTGAGTGACAGGAGGTGTGGTGCCACCAGCGACCGCCTTCTCTACCTGAAGCTGAACCATCCTCCCTAACAAAGCCCCGCCGCTTCTTCTTCTGTCTCTCCCTCCCGACCACAGCGACTCGTAAATGCACACACACACACACGCGTAAAGTTTTAATTGGCCATTAAAGCAGTGGGCGATGGCCTAACGGTGTGCATTTGCTCAGAGCTGCTTCAGTAACTCTTTAGAAGCTGATATAAGCGCGGTGAGAGGCCTCCGTAAGCACCTCACCATTCAGAATCGTCCCCGAATGCCATACAGCCGGCAGCTTAAATCCACCGTGACGTCACCTCCGTCTGCCGGCTTTCTGGGGAGTCTGGAGTGTGTCGCTTTCGATTTGGGAGGGTCTTGCTGATTGGCTGCCGATGTTCCCCTCTTCCTTTCATGACATCACACCGGTATGAATCACAGAGCGAGTAAATGACAAGCAATATAGAAGGACCGCTTCTCTGAAAGGAGTTTGCTTCATGCCTTTGTAATAAACAGCCGCTAAATTATTCATCTAGCAAATTCCGAGTGTCATGTTTTCTGCTGCTTTCTGTTAGACGCTGATAGAGTTTTAGGTTCACCGTGAACTGAAATGGCAGGCGACTTTATTTCTGGCCAGTCTGTGTGGTGTTATGGCAAAATTTACCAGCGTTCTGTGTTTTTTTTTTGTGTCTTCTCTCTCTTATACGAGAATATTTGTTTACAAAATCGCGGGTCCCTGTGCAATGACAAAACCGTTCCCGGGCAACATGACACCAGGTCAGCCTGACATCAGCAGATCTCCTTAGATACCATAATAAGCTCAGATAATCCCCTACTGTGGAAAGAGTGGGTCGCTTTTGTCCTCGCTCTGTCATTTTACTTACACCCCAGCCCCCCCTCATCCCCCAGCACACAAGGCGATTTCACATTAATGGAGGACGGGATGTAAATAAGATATGAATAACTTTTCTGGTCAACGGCACAGACTTTTCCACAGAAAGTACCCTTGAGCGGGGTACTTAACCTAAATTGCCCTTGCGAAAAAATTCCGCCGTATGAATGGGTAGATGGGAGCAGAGTGGCCCGTGTAGATAAAGCATCAGCTACGGAGCTAAACGTAAATGCTAATTGGAGCTCGCGGCTGGCAGAGAGTCAAGCTCAGCACCTGCAGGCCCCCCCTCCACTGACGAGGATGGGGTTTAGCAGGTACATGAGTAGAATCCTCAACTTTTACAACGTTTTAACCTCATCTTTCCCTCCTCGTTTTTCATCCAGCAACCTGGATCGCGAGCTGGTTCACGCTATTACTGCACATCTATCCAGCGCCTACACCCCTCACACGCATTTTGCCATCCCATTTCGATCATGATGCCCTTTCCCTGAGTACTAGACCTGGCTGTTTCTGGCGTGTCTGGACTCCAGGGTCCCTTCCTGGGTTACGTCCTCCTCCAGGCGGCTGTGTCACCGGCCCGGGGCTCAAACCCCAAATCAATCCAAGCCGGCCCCAAAACCTTCACATCATAACCTCAGAGAGAAAGAATTCAATATAAGGACCCTCACACAGATTGGATCCCCTGGATAAGCACCTGAATCTCATGATCCTAGCAACGCCCCACCTCTCTGGTATCATGCATTTCCTCCTGCAGTAATGAGAGTTTGTCCTTCATATGCTGGCTGCGAGTTAAAGTGCATCCTGACCTGGATTAAGCGACGAATGCATGTGCCTCTTTTTACCGCCATCCAAATATAAAAGCACTTTAGAGTGAGACCACAGCTCCGCCCCCCTATTCTCGGCACAGCGTTGTTGTTTTGCTGGAAGTACATGATGATGTTCTGATTGCCGGTGGTAGCCTCTAGCTAGATGGTTGTAAAAATGATGTAACCTCATCATAATGAGACCCCCTCGTGCACGTTTAAGGCATAAAATGCTCATAGCGCTCTGAAAGGCATCCCAGTCATAGCAGCTATTATACACAGTGTCTGTGCACTTTATCTTTAGCTACATCGTGTCTATGTTAAAAATTGTTAAATACAAAAGCCTTTTATCTCGGGCTCGTCCCCCCGTGGGACTCGGTCTCGTCTCGGACTCGTCCCCATGTCGGACTCGGTCTCGTCTCGGGCTCGTCCCCCCATGGGACTCGGTCTCGTCTCGGACCCGTCCCCACGTCGGACTCGGTCTCGTCTCGGACCTGTCCCCCCGTAGGACTCGGTCTCGTCTCTGACTCGTCCCCCCGTGGGACTCGGTCTCGTCTCGGGCTTGTCCCCCCGTGGGACTCGGTCTCGTCTCAGACTCGTCCCCCCGTGGGACTCGGTCTCATCTCGGGCACGGGCTTATGTTCTTATGTTCTTAAAGATACACTCTCAGACTTGACTAGAGTGGACCCAAGCCCATCTCTCTTCCTAAGTATTACTGAAGCATACCAGGTACAACAGGGTGCAGTGAATGATGTTGCAATCCATCAGTATAGTTCAGGGGCCTGGAGTCTGTCCCAGGCAGCACATGACCAAAGCCAGGGGGCACTCTGGGCGGGATGTGGCGCACACACCCATGCACAGCCATACACTATGGGCAAATCCAGAGATGCCAGTTAGCCTAAGGTGTGAGGCAGGGCAGTGATGCTCACTGGCACCCTGGCATTATACCTGATGTGGCAAAGTTTTCCCATATAAAACTGTGAAAGATACGGTCAGGAGAGGAGGCTCACTAGGCCCAGTAGCTCTCTATGTGACAGGCCGTTTAAAGTGGATATTAAAACTAAATTATGCTGTTAGAGGCTCAGTAATGGTTTGTAATAACACTGACGGGGGATTTTGGCTGCATTTTAATGAAACATTCAGTCTTATTGCCTTGAAAGCTTGAGTAGAGGTTAGCCTTGTTAGGTTAGCCTGATTAACTTATCTTACAGAGGCTAGTTTAGCAACTAGACGCTGAATGTGTACTCTATTGCATACCTTGCTCACTATACTCCTTATAGCCCCATACTCCACTCCATACAACACTTACTATACTCCTTAAAGCCCTATACTTCACTGCATACAACACTCATTATACTCCTTAAAGCCCCATACTCCATTACATACAGCACTCATTATACTCCTTAAAGCCCCGTACTCCACTGCATACAACACTCACTATACTCCTTATAGCCCCTTACTCCACTGCATACAACACTCACTATACTCCTTAAAGCCCCATACACTGTGTACATCCCTCACTATGTTCCTTGAAAAGTTCTCTTCTCACGCTGGGCGTGGCATCAATCTGTTCAGCCTGATTCCTCTCTCAGGCTTTCAGACCGCTGAGCTCCGCGTGTGTGTGAAGGCCCCCGGGATTCCCCCGCGTGGAGCCGTCAGGATTCCCCATGGCAGCTTCGCCGGGTGTCTTTCCGCTCCACGGCCTCTTCCAGATCCGGTGTCCGAGTCGACAACTTCCCGCGATGTTTCCATCAATACGGCCCCAGATTTTCGCATCCAGTAGCTCGTAGCAGCTGGGATTTCCATTCGCGTTCTGGCGGCTGTGTGAACAGCTCATGGCTGTGCCCGGTTTCAGAGAGCACACCGTCGTCACAGCATCACCACACTGGGACCTTGAGGGCAAGCCAACCCACACCTGTCTGTGAATTAGACAGAAATATCTAACGACAAGCTGTAACCAAACTGCCTAAAAGAGACGCGTGGGAATCGCCTGTCCATGCAATGCGGACTTCAGCACCATGATGGAGAATTGGAGTGAAAAGCTCCTGACCCCTCCCTCCCCGCATGCCGCTGCTGCGCCCATCAAATATCCCCACCCCAGACGATTTGTCTTTTGCCACCGGAGTGTCCGAGTGGCCCCGTCTCTAGCCCGCGCCTCTTTAATGTGCGTCCAGCTCATTTGCTTTCATATTCCATGACATTTTGGCAGGTTTTAATTAACTTCTCGATTTCAAAAAGATTTCATAATTAGAATATCTCTTCGTTCGCTCCCCCGCATGGATTAAACCATGAACAAAGCAGACGAAAGAAAAATCAAATAGGATTAAATAATAAAAGGTTACTGTATCACATAAGGATAATGGCCATGCTGCTCATTAGCTTAGAAACCGGTGCTCTGAGCTGGCAGATGGCGAGATGTTCTCTGCGTACGTAAGGTTTTAGTCAGGCTACCTGTAGGGGGCGCCTGCACTCCTACACCTAGCGGAGGAGGCTCAGGAATGTAGCCCAGTGCTCCAGCTGATGTCTCAAGGATATGGAGTACTTGGCTAGACGCGACGGACAGGAAGCCCCACGGTGCCGGATTGTGACTCGGTGGGGACTTGGGACAGCACTTGGATGGGTGGTGGCTTGGGGGGGGACACTTCGTCATGCCCAGGTTGTACTCATCCTACAGTCCCACTGGGGGGCACTCCCACCCTCAAGATCGTCGGTGTCTTCAATTGCCCCCCACCCCAATCGTCCCGTTCCTGGGCTCTGGTCGCCACGTCATGCTTTCGGAACCTCGACCCCCAGGCAGATGTAGGCCTGCAGACCCATGGTGATCCCCCTCACTCTGGATCTGCCCCCTCGCTCTGGAACTGCCCCCTCACTCTGGATCTGCCCCCTCGCTGTGGATGCTCATACTGTTTCTCAGTGAGTCATGGACGCCCACACGTCTTCCTCTCTCGGCGTCTCTGTGTTTGTGGAACGCATGGCCGCACGCTAAGCCATCTGTACGAGTGGCGTGCGAGCGAGGACACGCTGGCAGCGGTAATGCCTTCCAGATGGTTCCGTGAGGAGCGCTGTCTGAGGCGCGCGTTCTCGTCCAGCATCTCGTCACGGGGACATCCTGCGTGACGTTGCACCTCTGACGGCGCTCCCTCAAGGACGAGGGGGCTCAGAGGACTTCTCCAACCTGCTGGGCTTCAGGCAAGGCCCTTAGCCCCAGCTGTTCCCGGACGCTGACTGACCTCTGACCCCAAGGTTTCCTCATCTGTCCTGTTTGGGCCAAAGCACCTGCTAAATAAATAAATGCAAGCATATTAGATGGAGATAAGGCCGGTATTTGTTTTGCGTGATCTATGTGGAGGGAACCAGAGGCACCTTTCGATGAGTTTTTTTTTTTAACCAAGCATGCCTCAGTGTTACACTGGAGCGCGATCACCGTCCGGCGCGTCGAGCTTACGGACTGTAGCAGGAAACACGGCTGATTCCGAGACAGCATACCGCATGTCGGGGTGTGATGGAGGACCCCCCCTGGGGAAAGGGTGGGGGGAGGGTGGTGGCACATCTCCAGGAATCACCGGTGCATGAACATCAGACATGAGTCGTATCCAGGCACTGAAAGGGAGACCGTTTGTTTTTTTTTCTTCTGTCCCCTGGACACATGCCGGAAATCCCTCACACTCTCTTTACAGGACTTCTGACCCACTCATCCTAACAGGAGGGTCGCAGTCTAGATTCCGGACTGCAAGATTTATGTCATGGGATTTAAGCGGCAAGATTCTTGATCTCCTCAGAATGACTTTTGCTAGTTAATGTAAAGTTCAGCCATTTGCAGAGAGGATTCTTCTATATCTAAGTCTAATGCGGCTGGGTCAAGGGTCAAGGGTCACCGCATTACCACGCCTGTTTAGTAATAGATGTACCTCAAAGTATCACGTCTTCCATGTTTAAAGTGAGGCCAGGAGTCGCTGGAAGAAGTTATTGCCATTAAAGGCCGTAATCCACGTTTCCCAAAGACATTAGCGGCGAGTAATTCTGTTTTATTTCAGATCAGGCGAATAGTGACTCACTTTGTTTATGCCGTTCTGGTGGGCTTTGTAGATGAGCCGTTTTCAGCGTGGCCAGTAAGGAAATCATGCATGGCTTTGGGAAGCTCCCGGGGGCTAAATAGAGTCTGACTGGCTGGGTGTTTCTTCACTCCCTGCGGCGTGGGCAGGAACATGCTTGTGTGTCACTCACAGACGTACGGGTGTGAGCAGATGCAGTGAGATCGATTATGATGTCAGCAAGTCGGACGGAGAGGATTTGTTTTAAGTGCGTGAACAGTCGTCGTAAGCAGACGGGGCTAGGTGTAGAGGGGCCAGTGAACTGGAAGCTCCCTGCATTTTCTGGAAGCAGGGAGAATCTTTTTCATTATCCTGAACAGTGTACCTCCAGAGTCACGCACTCAGAGCCCGAACCACATCGCCATGGCTACCAGGCACTGCATAACACAGCAACCCCCCTGTCGCTCCCCCAGTATTGATGATGCACCAGGACGCTTACACTGCGTATTTTAGGGGCAGGAAAGCCAGGACACTGAGGCGCAACTGCTGATCACCTGACCTCCTTTTTCAGGCTTAGGCTATGAAATGTGCTTCAATTATTATATTACTGTAGGTAACGTGTCAGTTAATCACACTAGAGTAAGGCGTTCAAATCACGGTCCTCGAGGCCCGAGCACTGCTGATCTGCCAGCCTTCCTTTGCCTGTGAGCCAGGTGTGAAGCCTCTGGCCAATCAGAATCAGTAATAGTTAAACTCACAACCTAGCAGAAGTGAAGACACGGCCTGGATTTGGAATCGAGGGCCAGATTTGAAGTGGCCTGCGCTAGAGGGAAGGGCTGGTGTGGAGGGTGTCTGCTTATGTCTGGGGCATTTCAGGTGGGGTTCCTATAGCCCCCGGTGGGCGAGGTTGGGTCATGTGACTCGTTCCTTATGCCTATGATTATATGGACCCTTGACAGCCGACCTACACCCAGCTATAGCCTTATAGCTACTCGTTGTTTTCTGCAGCTGCTTTCGTATTTTTGTTCCCCACCCCCCACTGGTTCTGTTAAACCTATTGCTGCTCCTGTCCCAGATAAAATTAGCTGCTGACTTCCATCCCCATGCCACTGGGTTCTGGTCCCTCCAGACCTGTAACCCTTCTCCAGCACCTCCCACAACATCCACGTACTACTGTCTAATGCTTATTCCTCATGCAGTTTGAAAATCCATGGTTACCAAAAAAAAAAAACATGGACAGCCAAGGACGCAGTGACTTGGTGTTTGATCTGTAGAATCAATTCCCCCCCCCCCCCCCAACTCTGCCACATGGTTTGTCCCTCCCTTCACCACCCCTGTGCCTCTCTGGCTTCCTGGTGTCTTCATGGACCCCATGGGGTCCTTTGCGAAGACCTTGGGCCCTTTAAGATCCGCTGAGTCTGGTTGCCGTCATTATTGCATTGTTTTGCTTTTCTGTGTTGCTGGCCTTAAGGCTGTATGTGCTTTCATGTTGATAATGACTATGATTGCCGGTTTAGCTGGAATCTTCTTCCAGTATGATACGACCTTTCGTAACATTCCCAGGAACCACCCATGATATGACTGACTGTTCAGACCGATGACTAACTATTCGGCGATGTCGGGAATACTTCTCTGATGTGACCATATATTTCCTTCTGGAGGATTCCACCAGCCTGGAGTTGGCGTCCCTCCGCCGGATTAGTTTGCTGACGGTTTGACGTCGTGCTTGAAGGCCCCCTGTCTCCACAGCAGCGCTTTCCCCGGTAATGTGCGCCGCGGTCGCGGGCTCCTTTGTTTCCGCACCTCCGTGGTCCCGCCAATGCCAGGGCGCCGTGCCCTCTTTCACAGAGACGCATCAGACAGCAGAGGATGGAGGAGGGTAGTGGGCACGGCCCACAGCCCCGTTACTGGAAATGACAGCCGGCGGGAGACGCAGCCCGGTTGCCTGCATACGATATAATTTGTTTGCTTAATCTTGTTTCTGCATTCAGCTTCATTCTGTCGGAATAATAAACGAGGATTATGGGTATGAAATACCAGCGGGAGTAGATGGTACTTTCCAACCATCAGAGCGCGAGGCCTCTTTACACTAATCACACAGACGCAAAGTGATGTTTTAGCAATCGAGAGGAATGGAATCGTATCCCTTAATTCGATTAGATTGACTTAGATTACCTTTAATCAGCTGCCATTCGGCTGCGACGTGTGGTGTTCAGGGCTGTATGGCTGGGATTGGCCAAAAAGGGCAGAGAGGCGGGGTTTTAACCTGAAGTCAGGGGTCAGGGCCCTTTAAAAAACAGCACAAAAGAATGCAAGGGGCTAAGTCTAAGAATCCCCGAAAGGAGGGTAAATTACTGCCCTAACCAGTCAATTTAAGCAACACCACTCTCCGCATCTACCACTGCTGTGCAGCCGTTACGAAGTAATTAGTCCAGACAGGGTCGGCTGGATTTGATTACCATGGAGCAATCGATGGCCGTGGAGAGTGAGAGAGCTCACTCACCACTGTTCTGCGTGCCATTATCTCCTGTTTTTTAGGGCCAGCTCGCCAGTTTCTTTTATGGATGATGGAAGTTTGATTAATCCTGAAAATGTATGGGGTTTGCATACAGAAACAAGGTTTTACTTCAGGGCCTGTAGTGAGGGTTTAATGCTACTGGTGAGTATGACATCACGCTCTCAGCGGCCACGTTGTTGGGTACCTCTGTGTAGGGCCCGTTTCTGTCTCCAGAGTCACTTAAAGGGCACATGAGTTGTGTGTTCAGGGAAGCCTTTCTGCATTCAGCAGTTGTACTGAGGTGTCATGTCTGCACTTGTGACCTTCCTGGTAGCTTTAACAAGGTATTTTCAGCCACAGAAATGCCCCTGACGTTTTTTTTTTTTTTTTTCCCATCATGCCATTCTCTGTAAACTCCAGACACTGCAGTGTGTGAAAATGTCAGAAAGGTGGCTCTTTCTAAGATGCACGGCGCCACCACGTCTAGCACTGCCAGGAAGGTCACGTGATCGCACCGTCGCTTAGGTTAGACGCCGTAGCCGTTTGAATGCTGAGTCAAACAGGACCTGCTTCCCGCGACCCTGCCTGTGTGCTGTGTGTATTGAGCTGTACCTATGGGTGTGGCCTCTGAGTGTAAGCATGCGGCACATCTCAGCACACTCTGTGGATCACTTTGCTGCACATTTTAGGCTGCTTAATCTTAAAGCTTATCGGGCTTGAGAAGACTCTCTGCTGAGGTAAACCAGCCTTCCTGAGGCACATAAATCAATTCCCCTTCTTTTCGGTTATGAGGATGGCTTTACAAGGGAACTCATCCCCGCACACAACAGCTGACTGGTTTGTACCGTTTCTGTTCTTCCCTGGATGCCCCCAGTGTGTGTGTTGCGGTGGCAGTAACCTGTGTGTCTGCAGAGCTTTTGAGAAGGGGGGGGGGGCCGAGTGTGGGCATGGGGGTAAGGAGGCGATCTGAGCAGCCGCCACCCTGACTAGGTGGATCATCCCAAGAACAGAAGTAACATACTTGGCTCATACACAGGAATGTTCTGAGGACAGAATTAAAAAATGTCTGGATCAGAGAAATAACCAATCAGATTGTAGAGGAGGTGGGTCTAAACAGCTTGAGGAGGCGGGACTAACCAATCAGATATCTTGGTCCCGCCTTATCTAGTTGGTTGGACCCACTGCCTCTACAATCTCATTGCTTATCTCTCTGAACCAATCATATTTCATTCTGCCCTCAGGATAATTTTATGTAAGTAAAACTCCCATGAGCACACACTTGCTTTATTGGTCCTTTATATCGGTCGGCTCTTAATAGCTGTATACATGTGGAGCAGGACTTTAAAGACAGGGCTAGGGCACCAGGAGGCTGCCAACACAATGACACCATCACACCTTTGTGACTTACTCACTCCCATTGCCATCTGCAACCCGAATTAATTAAAGTAAACCCACACAATTAGTAAGAATGAATTCTCACGCTGAAGCAAACTCACTCATTACTATTGGAAATCAGTAAGATCTTAAGGCAAATAATGATGATCTTCTTTTGACATTATCTGGGATGGAACATATGGCTTTGATTGAAACAAAGGACATGTCAAAATGAGTGGGTCAATCACCGGACTGCATCTCTGACATCTAAGATCATTACTGCTACAATTCCCCAAAAATGGAGATGCATACAAACTGGATTTTACAAAATGTGCTTTGAAGGTTTTCCCATAAGTATGGTCATTTTAAGCTGATGGACTTTATTTGACAGAACCAACTTTCTAATAATTCAATATCTGGCTCCAACCCATACCATTTTTAACTACTAAATGCCGGAACAACATCAGCAATATTTTTGATGGAATTGGCCTCAACTATCATCATGACATCAAAACCGATATATATTTCATAGATAAATCTTCTTTTTAAACCCTTTTTTAATCATTGTTTTTAGAATAAGAGAAGTTTGTTATGATTACCTACATTTCTGTTGAATTACATTTCCCTGATCTGTGTATTAGATATCTGAATATGAAGTCACACTTCAGCATCATTAATAAAATGATGCTGAAGTGTGACATCATATTCAGATCATATTGTAATACATAAGGGACCTTCTTTGGGAGCAGCTCTGGTTCTGACCTTGGACACGCTGGAGGGTCTCCCAGGGGATTGATAACGTCTGGGGATTCCCCATGTACAGTCCGTGTCCTCACTAAGAGAGGTCTGGGGATCCCCCATGTACAGTCTGTGTCCTCGCTAAGAGAGGTCTGGGGATCCCCCATGTACAGTCTGTGTCCTCGCTAAGAGAGGTCTGGTCTGGTCTGACCTGCTGCCATGCGACTCTCATCAGAAGCAGTGCGAAGATGACGATGGGTTGTGTATTCCTCTGCAAGTTAGGATATTGTGGTTATCAAAAGGTTGCTGGTTCAAATCCCAGGATTGGCTTTCCTGTTGAACCCTTGAGCAAGGCCCCTAACCCCCAATTGCTCTCGGGACTGACCCTTGTTAAAAAAATGTGCGTCACTTTGGGTAAAAAAATTTGCTAAATAAGTCAAATGTAATGACGATAATGAAGATTAAATACCCAGCTAGCCTCAGTTCTTGAGGTTCTTGAATTTTCATGAATTCAAATCTGTGAGGTGGGTATCGTCTTTATTAATTAGATTTACTTTATTAATTGAATTACAAGGCAGCCCGTTCTCAGCCACTTAGCGCACGTCTCGTGAGCGATGTAGTCGGTGGCGTCGTTTGGGCCGTAACCCGCCTCAAGCGGCACCGTGAGAGGCGTGGTACCGTGGGGGCCGGTCGCGGCTCCTTATCTCCCTCAGCCACATTGCAGGTAGTTATTCAAAGAGCCAATAATTGAGTGTCACTCTGTGTTTCGCCTCACTTTAGTCCACATTAATCATCTTGCTTGCCTGTAGCTGAAGACGCTCTATTGGATGCTGCAGTCAGGCTGTCCAGCTGTTTCTAAGCGACCAGAAAACTGCATCGTGATGTCACAGAAGTGTATCTTTGGGGGGGGGGGGGTTTGAGTAAATTTAATAGGAATAAAATGTCACTTTTGTTTGTTTCCAAAGCAATACTTAAAATTTAATACATAGTTTAATTAAATTATTTAGACTTTGACCATCCCCTCGTCGTCACTGTTATTAACATTTTAATGAAAATGTAAGGTTTACAAGTGCATGGCCTCTGGAGGAATGCCATACTAGTGGATCTGAATACTTTTGTTTATGCCGGTGTTTGTAAAGTCTCACAGTCACGGCCCCATTAATGAAGACATGCCGCTCTTTGGCGTGAAGGCCGGCGTTCCATATTTGCTTGCAGATGTTCCTTCTGGGGTGTCAGTCAGCTCTTGGTGCCGTAGTGAGATTGCTGCTCCGTGACGTCCGGCACCTGTCAGGTTGTGCCTCCGCTCTGAGGTAAATTCATTAGTCAGGTAGCATGATTTAGCGGCCACTTGTCACCTTTTAATTTATCAGTCACTATTTGATACAGAATGATCGTCAAAGCTCATAAACTAGTTTTTCTGTTATAATTGACAGGGTTATTACCAAAATATTAAACATTTCAAATATTTTCAAGATGGCCTGTTATTTCTGAGATGTGGTTTTGGAGAAGTTCCTGCAGAAATTTGATAATATTGGGAGAGTATTTTAGTACTTCATTACCACAGTAAGTTTTTTTTTCTTGCTTGCTATCTCTCCAGCCATCTCCCATAAGCACTTATGCAGTACAGAGTCTCACTGCCCCTGAAGCCAGTTCCAGGAAGCCCAGGGGATGATGCAGGGGAATCCCAGATGGGACGCCAGTCCAGTGCAGAGCTGCTCTTGGTTATTAATCATTGTGAATGTTTTTCAAGACGGCAAGCTAAAGTAAAAAGAAAATCAAATGACCCTCATTTTTTTGTGTTAGGCACACAAGGCTTTCTGTTTAAGAGTCAGGTATGAGTAGATTTTCAGATCTGGTCCGCAAATGTAGAGAGGGCCGCTTTGAAGGTCACAGAGGTCACCGTGAGTCATGTGCTGGAAATGTCAGCTTAAAAAACAGCTGTAACAGGACATATTAAATTGGTTTCATGTTATTTGATGCGTAGGTCAATGAAGATGTATGTGAATACTGGTCACCATGGACAGTTTTTTTTTTTTATCAGAAAGTTCAGTACCAGTGAAAAATCTGGGCACACATTCTTTTAATGCATTTGTCTGTTTTAGCTGTGTTCTTCACCTTATAGTAAAAGGGCTCGAAGGAAATGAAGTAATACTGCAATGACCAAGCGAAGTGTTCAACATCTCAGATGACAGCATTGCAGACTCTTGGCATTCCTTCAACCAGCTTCCAGATGGAGCCACCTGGAATGCTTCTCCAACAGTCCTGAAGGAGTTTCCACAAGTTCTGGGCACATGTTGGCTACCTTGCTCTTACTCTTCGGTCCAACTCATCCCAAACCAGCTCTATAGGGTTTAGGTCGGGGAGGGTGTGGGGGCCGGGTCATCTGTCACTCCATCTCCTTCCTTGATCTCTAGATACTTACTACATAACCTCACGGTTTAGAGTCATTGTCTTGGAAATAGAAATGATTTTCAGTAGATGTGTCCAGACTTTTGAGTATTACTATCACATATTGCAGTGACGTAACAATCTGAAAATGTGCTTTGGCACATTGAGTAAATTCATCATCTGTGCCCCCTTTCTTGAGATGTCATATTATTTAAGATCGTAATGAAGTCACTTTCACTCATCTCTGCAGATCAAGAGGTCAGTTTAATACGTCTCACTGCAATATAAACTTCTCTGTTTGATATATATGCAGTTTCAGGCCCATCTACTGCTTAAATCTGTTGTCAGTTAGAGGTAAGGGGCACATACTCATTATAGCACATGGCTGCACCCACCACACAACGAACCACTGCAGGGATAAGAACCTGAGTGCAGCCATGTGGCGGGTGATACCTCAGCAGCACACTAGTGGACCAATCCTCTGAGGCTGGAGTCTCAATCCTGCCACCAACCCCCAAATTTCCCTATAAGTTGGAGGACCTCCTTATAGGGCTGGATGTAGATTTATGTCATACTCTGGAGGAAGCAATCATTGGTTAAGGGCCTTGCTCAAGGGTCCAATGGAGAAGGATCACTGCTGGCATTTATAGGATTTGAACCAGCAACCTTCCGATTGCTAGCACAGATCCCTAGCCACCATACCACTCCTGTATGTTAATATGTATAAGTTAAGTTAATATGCATATAAATGGTGTTTATTTTATGTAGCATTTGATTAAAACATTTAATTTCTGCTAGAAAGGTTAATTGTTTGCACCTGGATCTGGATTGGTTATTGGGTATACCATATAAGGAAGTGGGGGAAAAGGGGGGGCTGGATTTGCTTTAGCAGGTCCTCTGCAATGAGAGGTTGGTCACATCAGCCCTATTTATTGCTAAAATCAACAACATGCTAATAGCAGTTCTGTATTAAGAACTGAAGCCCATTTCTTTCTTTAGATAGTGGAGTGATCTGGCACGTCTTGAACCTGGTTTACAGGCAGGGGGTGGCAGGTTCGAATCCGTGCTCACACAGACCATGTAGCCTTCAGCAGGGAAATAAACCTGGAATTTTTTTCAATGTGCATCCAGCTGTGTAAGTGGATAAGATTTAGATCGGGGAGAGATAATATATTTTAAAAATCACCTTAATATAAACATCTACTAAAGCTTCTATTGCTGTATATATAATGTAGTGTGTGTGGCCCTCATGGTTCAGAGGCTGCGGAGGTGATGATGTTCTGTCTTGGTCTTCACTGGATTCTCATTGTGTTTTTCGCCTTGCCTGAGTCTGAGAGAGTTTGTAGGAGTTTAATGAGCCAAATGCAGATTTTCTGACTCTGAGTCTCACGACTGTAACTAGTTCACATCCGCTGCTCAAGCCGGCCTGTTTTTTTTAACCTTTTGGGATTAGACTGTTTAAATTCAGGGTTTCCATTTCCAGGGTTTAGCAAGTTTTCCTTTTTTTTTTTTACCAGTTTTTGATAACATGACTATCAATCTGAAAACATTTTCACCTGTTTTGAATATTTTCTTTCTCTGTTGGGTTGGAGTATTTTTGTCGCAGGTTCTGTCTTATGTCAGTAGCATTAATTTAATAATAACTGATACTTTATCGATCCCCATGGGGAAATTCTATTTACACCTCCCCTAAAAGGTGAGAGTAGCTGGCCACGAAGGTCAACCACCCATTGTGGCACCCAGGGAACTGGGGGTTAAGGGCCTTGCTGCCTGTGCCCCCCTCATCCCGCCCCAAAAAAAAAAAAAATAAAAAATCAAAAGGTTAGCCTGTTAACCGACTCAAATAACCAGCTAAGATTAGCCTATTAACCTGGGGCATAGCTAAAAGTGGGCAGGATGGTCAACATTGTCCACCTGGGCACCTCCCAAGACCTTTGGCATAACCCAGACACTGGTGCATTGTTTGGCTACGGAGATACAGAAAGGCTGGGAGGTGAAAAAGGCTTTCAGATCTGAAAGTGGGGGAATTTCGAGGGAGGGGCTTTGAGGAAGATGGTAGAGTACAGCGATTCAGGGCTGTGCCCTCAATGCCCAGTTTACAGAGTCTCGAGAGGAGGGGAGGGTTGGCTTCAGTGTCACAGGCTGCACTCAGGTTGAGAAGAATGAGGATGGTGAGGGTTCAGGAGTCGGCAGATGTCAGAAGGTCTTTCATGACTTTAGTTAAGGCAGTTTCAATGCTGTGGAGAGCACAAGAGGCTGGGTATTTGAACTGCTTATTGATCTGGAGATGGGCTAGGAGATGACTGACAAGAGCTGAACAGGGGATGATAGCTCTAAAAGTTCGAGTCAAGACTGGCTTTTTAAAATGGGTGTGACAGCACCAGGCTTGCGGATGGAGGGAACCAGTCCAAGGGAGTGCGGGCAGGAGCCAGAGAGCTGTTAATGGTGAAGATTTTGTCTTCAAAAATCGAAGAAAGGATTTGCAGAGATCAGCAGAGGCGGGAGTCAGAAGGTCTTAGCAGTTTATTAGCCCTACAAAAGAGAAGATTTCTGTTTGTGCCATTGACAAGACGGGCGGTTTTGGCAGCGTGAATATTAATCACAAACCTTTGCATTGAATATGAATGTAAGTGCCAGTCTGTGATGGTGCAAGTTAAGATGAATTTCCTGGCTATTTATTAAGTCACCCAATGGCCCCTGAATGCCAGCCAAGACTATCCTTCCTGGTGCTAAGCCAGATCTTTTGTGGTATTATATCCATCGTGTCTTGCATTGCTTTGGTCAGAGAACTCAGCGGCACAAATGTAATGAGGTATGTCCTGTCTGAAGAAGCTATTAAAGCCACCATGTTGATTTTCCAATAAAGAAAGAGGCTTTCAGCTGTTAAAGTGAGGGAAAAAAGGGAATTGGGGTGATTATGGACCCCAGCCTGTGATCTGAAAGTTGCTGATTCAGGTCTCCTTAGTATTGTACCCTTGCCAGTCATACTACCCATAATGCCCCAGTAACACATTTAGCTGTTTTTGTTAGTTTCTTTGCATAGGAGCATCAGCTATCCAATTAAACGATCACGATGTAGTAATGGCCTCGTTTCAACAATGGGATTTATACTTAGATGCTGTGGTGTAATGTAACCTCCTTGTATGCACCTTGGATGCTTGTGTTTATTTTGTATAAGAGTTTTGCTACAGAAGACACATTTTAAACACTCAAGTCTTTCTCTTCAATTCTGGGGCTGCATCTGTTCTAATGTTAATTCAAAAGGGAGCATTACAGTACAAGTTTGAGTTGTGTTGATTTAACCAGATCCACGGTGCTGCTTTAATTAATAACATGGTGTGGTTTCCCTTAGCCTTGGTGCAGGGTTAGCTTTGGGTGAGACCTGCCTAATCTACAGAGGAACCTGGGAAGGTAGCTGAGCCTGAGTGTTGTTTCATCAAGGGGCCAAATGTTCAAACGCGTTACCCCAGCTGCCTTCTGCACCACAAACCTCCTTCCTGCTGGTGAACCATCAGAGCAGACTTTTGATGTCTGATTTTCGGCTGAATTAAAATCTCCTTCAAACGACTTCCATCTAAGTGTGTATAATGAATAATTAAGTTATATCAGTTACATTTTTACGTTTTTTTTAATTAATATAGTGTATGCATACAATACTGTCAGCTTACTTGCATTATAATAACTACAATAATGGCTGAATTCTTATGTTGCCATAGAAATCCATGCCTACAGGCACCTTGGGTAATGATACTGGGATGACCCTGATAGGATTAATTCCCTTTTCTCGGATGAATAGGGTCAGCTTGGTAGAATCACAGAGGCTTGTTCCTGGGGTCCTCTGCTGGATGTGAGCATTCATCTCTCTGATGTAGGTTGACTTGGTTCTTCTACCTTTTTAGCTTTTCTTAAAGGGGTCTTGACCCCATTTTATTTTTGCTAATTTTACAACTTCAAGCCCATACAAGCTGGTCTGTTCTTCTTTCCCAAAAGTTTGTGTACTTGTGTATGTGTGTACAGTCAGAGGCGATTGTAGGGACACTGGGAGGCCCAAGGCAAAAACTCCATGGGGCCCTGGGGCCTTCCAACACACCCCACC
The DNA here is from genome assembly GCA_026781145.1 of Hippopotamyrus pictus. Lineage (NCBI taxonomy): Eukaryota > Metazoa > Chordata > Actinopteri > Osteoglossiformes > Mormyridae > Hippopotamyrus > Hippopotamyrus pictus. Next base: position 24,691,703 of record JAODLC010000100.1, on the reverse strand, counting down.
AGACATAGTAATATCCTGCTGAGGTCCAGCAGTTCATCTCTGTCCCCTGTAGAGGACATTATGTTTTTGCTCATATCTCTCGTACTGCACACGCCACTCTGTAAATTCCTGTTGGTTCTTAGAGGACAGTTAGAGCTTTAAGGTGACGTTACATGTTTGCAAGTGTGACCTTGCCAACCTCCTCTTCCTGTCAAATCAAAATTTTTAAATCAATATGATTTATATTGCAATATAAAAGCATTATGTAGGTGCAGTTAACGTAAAGCGTTATTTATATCATATAGAATTATTTCTCTATAAGGTTGTTATAAAGTCTAATATTCTGTGTCTGTGATCTGTCATTCTTCTTTGAAATACATATTTTGTTGAAGCATTATGCCAATTTTTAGTTTCTTTTGGACTAAATGAATGTAGAGAAGTCTGCAAAACTTTGTGGTGTCAGACTATGGTTGGGGGGTGCGTGCAGAAAGCCAGAAAAGTTTATCAGCCACAGGTCCGCAGACGGCCTCCTCATCGTCTGTTTACCATGCAGACCGTGCTCACTCAGAGACATTCATGCTGGCTTTGCCCTTGCCTGTGATGCCTCATTAGAGCCACCATATTACTTTTTTCAATGACTTGTTTACTGGGGTTTTCAGTCTCCATGTTTGTGTGTGTCTGTCCCCCGTCAGGGATGCGCGAGCGATTCGGTTGGATAGATTAGGTCAGTGTACACAAAGGTGAATGTGAGACCTGTCCAGGCAGAAGACTGTGATAGACTTTCTAACCTAATCAATGAGTTGGCTTCATTAATCCATTTCTGTGTGGCAAGAGCTGCACAATTAATCAATGACTTTGAGATGAGAGGTAGTTCAGGGGAGGGACAAAACAAACATCTCCATTTCCGTTGCTAAAGCAATACTGTTTTTGATTCGACAAAGATAACGTCAGCGGTTTCTCATATGTCGGAATATTGTGATGGCAGTGTGGTATTTGTAGTTAGGCAAATATTTATTTTTCTATTTAAACACAGCTGAGCTGCATGTGGATGATGGTGGATGCAGAGGCAGGCAGTGGCAGGCAGAGGCAGGCAGTGGCAGGGAATGGCAGGCAGTGGTAGGCAGTGGCAGGCAGTGGCAGGCAGAGGCAGGCAGAGGCAGGCAGAGGCAGGCAGTGGCAGGCAGTGGCAGGCAGAGGCAGGCAGTGGCAGGCTCCACTGCCCATCGACTTGTTCCCTGTCAATCGCCGTCGCTCTAGCTCAGCGCAAACAGAGCAGATGGAGGGCTTCTCAATAAAATGCCTGGAGTCAACAGCTTCCAGCCACTAGGTTGGTATTTTTCGATTGTGGAGACAAGGTTCAGAAATGTGTCCATGTGCGCATCTTTAATGAACGAGCGACATCCTGGATACTCTGCCAGATAAACCTCATCTGTTTGATCTAAGCTCATGCTAAAGTTCCCAAATGTTCCTTGAGGCCACGAAAACCGCGGTTCAATGGATCATTGTTATGTATATGTCTTTACCATTTGGTGTCTTTGAATTTTGATATATTGAGTTTACGTCTTTGTAAATGCAAAGCTGTCAATGCTATATTAAGGGAAGAAATGGCTGCCTCGAGTACCTGCAGCCACAGCCAACCATACCACATGTCATCTGGATTATAGACAAACCCATTTCTCATTCCCTGATTAACTATGATATATCCTCTGAACGAGGCCCTTTTGTGAATTACTGAGCCTGATCCTTACTGAACTTGCTGTGGTGTCTGCTTGTCCTCCATTGTGTTCTAAACTCCTTCCTGTTTTGCTGGCCCTCTTTACTGACCCTTTTGATTTGCATCTGGTATTTATATATCCATAACTCTTTGTTTTGAGCCTGATTCCTGGATTATGTTTCGCTACTCGCCGTTTCGCAGTGTATAGCATTATCACCGCTCGCCCCGGACTTGGATCTCAGATCTTTCGTTCCAAATATTTATAGCTGAAAAATGTAAATTGCTGCCCTCGAATCTGTATTTTCTTCTTCCTTCATTTCAAAGCTCTACCTGGCGCTGCCATATCAGAATAACCATGTAAGATATTTTATTCTCACCTTGCTGAATTATTTTCCACCTCTCTAGTTATACAGAAATGTGTCCATGTTTCAATTTTGGACTGATTACTTGAGGTCAGCCTTCTCCCATCTGTCAAGACTACAGGCTGATTCCAACAAATACAGAGTTGGAGTCTTGGTGGGGGCTTGTCAACACTCAAATGTGACCATGTGGTGGTTAAAATGAATCTATGTGACACGCACCTAAGTCTCAATTAGCCAGGTGTGCGTTATTTTTTATTTTTTCGAATAGCACGAATGTTCTACTCCCAGCAAACAAAACAGAATTCTCCGTAAAGCACCACTGTTTGATGAACAGACCTTAATGTTTGGTGGTGAGTTCCGAAACGCTGTAAGGAAAGTGGATCGTTCCAACAGAACAGTCCCTGGGGTAAGGCCATACCAGATTTTTATAGTTGATCATTCGGTGACTTCCGCCTAGTGCCGAGATCCTCTGAATCCGGCGTTTTCCACATTAATCCTCAGCCGCAGCTTTTAAGACACTTACCAGGTGATATTTTTGTAAGACACAGCAAACAAAGACAGTATTAAATAAAAACCGGAGTTGTGTATCCCATAACAAAAAGAAACGTTGGTTAATCCTTGAATGCAAGGATACTTTGCTGTCCATCTGGGTAAATCCCTTTTCAGAGTGCGATGATGACGGTCAGATATTAGCAGATGCTTTTCTGATCATGTCCCGTTGGAATGGTGGGTAGGCGCTGCCCAGACAGAGGCTGCCGCTGAGTATTGAGCTTCTCTAAATGTCACTGACTGTCCACCTACTGTTGTTGTGTTCACAAGTGGCAGAATATCCCCACCATATTTGTTTGCATACTAAAACAAAATAGCTACATGTCAGAAAGCTGGATGAATATAAAATCACAGAATTCCCTCTCGTTGTCTCTGTAATAATTGGTTTTCAAGTTTGTTTGGCCTTAGAGAAAAGAAACATCAGTTTCAAAGATGCATAGTCTGCTCTGGCTGCTGTTTTTCCCCTTAAAGCTGGTGACTGTGACTCTGAAGGGCCTTCGGGTTCTTGTTACTGCAAATCTTCATTCCTCTGCAGCTGAGAACATTTGAAGTGGCTCTTTCTGGATCTCTCACGGCGTATCTCCCCGCAAAGCAGGTCGGCTTCTACCACCTGACTCTGGAATTATGGCAACCACTTTCAACGCTGTGTTTGGAAACGGTTTTTTTTTTTTTTTTGACCTTCTAACATTCCTTCATCCGTAACCCCAAAGTTTCCCAAGTTTGACCCACTGTTTGTAACCTTCTGTAGTTCTGAGGACTTGAGCTTTGGATATGTAAGGTGTGCACTGATGCGATGTTTGTGAAAGACTGACATTTCCTGGTTCCTCTATGACCTTAAAACCATATTTACCAAATCCCATAGGTTAGTCCTTATTTTAGACTTGATAAAACATATTTTGATGAGATGGGAGAGTTAAGCATTGGTAAGAAACTTGCAAGTTCAAATCCTGTTTTAAAATGGAGAAAACTCTCATAACCTTGGTAAAATTCAATTAAATGGCTTCCATAAATATACTGCTGTGTGAAATTCTGATAAGCTATGAATAAATCATGTCTTTTTTTTTCGGCGTGGCTCTTGCAGACGCCGCGTGACCTATAAAGCGTTCGCGATGATCATCTCGATAATCTAATATGGTTGGTAAAATGGGAGGTGAAATGTGAGACCGCTTCTCACCTCACCATCACGCATGAGTTACCGCCGGCTACCGCATTCAGCTTTGTTTACGGAAACCGAACCTTCCGGTATCGTGGAGCCTGGCTTCCTCTGTTCTTCATTACCAGCTTTGTTATTATGACCCCAAGGAGGTGTATGGCTCTGTTGTCTTTTTGAAGTTAATGTAATATACTGCACCACCATGCTTCTCTTTCAAAATAAAAGTCAGTTTCAAAATAAAAGTCTGGAAACTCCTGTTACATTAACTGGAAATTTCCAAGACGTTGGGATGGTGTGTCAAATGTGATGGTGTGCCACACGTGTTGTCACCCCCCCCCGGATGGATTGTCACATGCCACCTCCCCAGCCCCCAGATAAATTTTGTTTACCCTAGTGTAAGGTGATGTCAGGCCTGCCGTGTCACCCTGCGGCCGGATGACATACTTAGCAATGGCGGCGGCCCAAAGCAGGCACATGCTTGGCTTCTGTGTATCGGACGACCACACGAGCTACTCGGGATTAGTGTAAAGCCCCAGCCGGTAACTGGGCTCTCAGTTTTTTTAAATAAGTAAGGTCAGCACCTCTGTCACCCATCAGAACGCGGCCTCTCTCACCAAGAAGAGTGACTGAGAGTGTAGTCTGTGGATTTCTCCCTCTGCACCGGGTCAGTCATTTCCGACAGTTTGGCTGCTCAGCTGAGACCCTTCTGGGTGCCACTGACATTGAAATCAGCTCCGGGGAGGGGTCAGCGACGCTTCTGAGCACAGGGCCGCCTTGGGACATGTTCAGTGCCCCAGACAGTGACCTCAGTGGGATTTAGGGTCCCCTGTGTCGCATCAGACAGAAAACAGTCCCGCAACCTGGCAGACCACAGCAGAGACTACTCTATATTGTCCCTTTAACCATTAGCTTTAAATAGCACACAGTAAACAACTCCAAATCCTGCAGAATGTATGAGAAGAAGTGCATTTAAATGCTCCTGCTGTCCATTTCCTTTTGTAAATGCTAGTTCTCTGTTTTTTATCTTTATTTCGTTAAGACAGTTCAATATGTTACTGCATATTGGGTCTTTCCAATTAGTTTTCTTATAGTGAGTTGTTAAGGGGTAGTGCACAAGGACACTCCTGACAAAAACACATACAAAAAGGGACCTTTTAAACACCACAGACTTGGTTTTTATCGGGAAAAATATGCACATATACAAAATGAATGTACTGTGCTTAAACTGGGACACTCCACTGCAGAAAAGAACTAGCTTTAATCGCCCACAAAAACCATGAGCCTGTTGGAGACAGAGGTTTTGTTTTTCAAGCTCCTCGAAGGAGTATGTGAAGTTCACTGTGCCCCACAGCCAAAAAGGCTCTCCATGTCTGAGCTGTGTCATCCACCAATAGCTTCAAAGCGAGCAAACAAAACTGGCACTGTTTTGCCAGGGAAAGGTGGACTCCATACTCAGGTTATGAAGGACTCTGAAGAAGCACTTCCTGCCGGCATTGTGTCATGTGACCTCCACTCTAAAGGAACACACTGGCTCGGAAGGCACTGTAGATGTGAAATATATCAGCTTAACAAAAACGGGTGGAAAAACAAATGCGTAGTTAATACCAGGTTTCCTTCATACTACATGCTACATCACAAGACTTCTTTTATTCAAACCCTGGTAATAAGCAAAAGCTGCCAGTATCTGTTGACTTTCACAATAGGATTAGGAAAAACAAGGTTGAAGCGTGACAGCTATTGGCTTACATTGTTAGAGAAGCCTGATTTATTATTGCTAAGCTTAGATTTTTCAAGTTTATGCTTTCATGTTTTATTTATGCTGGTTCATTTAACAAATTGCTTTTAAAAATTTATTATTATTATTCTACCAAAATTCACTGTACTAGTTTATAAGCTTCCCAGCTTGTCCATTTTCGATGACATTCGTCTTTGAGGTGAGGAAACTGTGGATGTAACAGTCGTGTAGACACTTCTCATCCCTTAGGAACAGAAATAGACTCAGCCTCTCTTTCTGAAGGATAGACCCATTCCCCCAGACCCCCCACCTCCATATCAATATCCCCCAGAGTTTACTCACCTGTATGCTATCCTTGACTCTTCTCGCACATGGTTCGAGCATGTGAGCATGCTGGTTATCCTTCTGAACTGTGTAACCCTTGGAATGTTCCAGCCTTGCGAGGACGTCAAGTGCCAGTCAGATTGGTGCACCATCCTGCAGGTAAGCTGCCAAAGACGGTGGTTGCATGTGGGAGTGAAGCTTAGCTATCGAACTTTTTCTTGGAACGTTTCCACGTCTGCTTTGGAGAATGTCACGCTAACCCCAGATACGTGCTGTTTCTTGTAAAGTTAATGCTTGACATCATACAGTATATACAGATATCAGATACCCTGTACTGATGGCTGATGTTTATTTCTCAGCTAATGGCCACTAGCAGTCGGTACCAGTGCTGTTCTGACATCTTACATGGGACACAGACGACACGAAGCTCCCAGATGTCTTAGCCGGGGTCGGGCAGCCCTTTGTTCTGCCATTTAGAGTCCCTCGCCCCACACAGCTGTTTCTGGGCTAGTGGCAAAGACGTTGGGAAAAGCTCTGGTCCAGAAGGCAGTGGCAGTATGATTACGCACATTAAAGGGCAGGGTCGCGCGGGTCAGAGGCAGGAATAGCAGAAAAGGGAGGAATGTGGACTGACCCCGGGCTGAGATTAGCTCTCATTTATGGTCCCTGAGAGCTTATTTGCTCTCGGGATCTTTGCTTTGTATGGCTTTTGGATCAGCGCAGAAAAACACACGAGTGATTGAGAATGAGCTTTTGCACATCCAGCTTGTAAGCAGCCTGGATGTGTTGAGAGCCACGACAGCCCTGAACCATTCCATTTATTGTTGTTTTATTAGGGTCATGGAAACTTCTGAAACTCTTTGGTAAAACTGCGTGTAAATTGGGGCAATATGTAGCTCAGATGGTCACGGTCCAGAAGGGCATGGGTTCAAAACCTTTGCCTGGAATAGTAATCATATGTCCATTGGGCCCTAGGACATGGCCATTAATCCCAACTGATCCAGGGCTTCTGAACGCTAGTTGGCCTTGTACTCTGACTGCAAGTTTTCTTACTGTAGGCAAATACGGCTGCTAAATAAATAAATGCAAACTGCATGAGGTTAATTTGCCAGAACGCTGTTCACTGTGTATTTCTCTCCGCGTCTACAGGCATTCGATGACTTCATTTTTGCCTTTTTTGCTGTGGAGATGGTCATCAAGATGCTGGCTCTTGGGATATTTGGCCAGAAATGTTACCTGGGTGACACTTGGAACCGTCTGGATTTCTTCATCGTCATGGCGGGGTCAGTGCCTCGGCACCCTCACGCTCATTTAGGGGCCCTCCCACATCCTCAGCTCGAAATAAACAGTTAAGCAGGGAAATTCCTGAGAAGAGGACCCCAGCTACCGGCCTTCCAGAAGCCTCCATTTGTAAGCCGTAAATAAACATGTGTAAACTGCGTCCTCGGTATAATCTACCCACACGCGCTCTAATAATGTTTATATAGCTGTCAGGGACGGAAAGAAGGGCATTCTGGGTGCTCGATGATACAAGGGAGTGGCTACAACACAGGTCGGATAATCGTATGAACTTGTGACCCCTTCAGTGGCCGGTGCTGGTAATGGACAATTTAGGAAAGTTGTTTAATGTGAACCAAACTTCAAGTCAGCATCTAAACCCACAGTTAAGGAACACTGCAGCAGATTGGTCTCTTCCCTAGATTAGACATATGCTTTGCTTTCTGGCTTTCCTATTGACTATAATACTGAGATAAGATCTGGATTTACCAGCTTAAATTCAGAGTTTTATGGGGAATTTCAGGGTTACTTATGAACGCATATGTTCGTCATCGTATCCTGAGTGTGGAGGCCGCACCATGCTAACCGGGTGTCCCTCTGCCTAGGATGCTGGAGTACTCGCTGGACGGACACAACGTCAGCCTTTCGGCCATCCGTACCGTGCGTGTGCTCAGACCCCTTCGGGCAATCAACAGAGTTCCCAGTAAGTGCCTCCTCCTCATCGATCTTCACATTCCTGCACTGCGGCCGACAGCAGATGCATCAGATGCTGGATGCCTGCCATTGGAGAAAAGGGACTTGCGCTAATAAATGAGCTCTGCTTCAGCACGCTGGCAGTGATGGTGGCCGTCTTACAGAAAACCGATATTTATATCGCTGGAATGGAGGGACTGTGGGAACGGTGGACAGTTCCATTGTATACAGTGGTGTTTCAAATATAGTCCGTGATGTTTAAAGCTGCCGGCGCTGATGGATGCTTGTGTCCAGGTTAGGTTGGGCAGGAGTGTTGGGGCTAGAACAAAAAAAAAAAGCTGGAGATCAGTTTTGGTTTCTCCGTCCTTCCTGCCTTGGTGAACAGTCAAAACAAAGTCAGCTTGACCGGGAGCCAAAGCAATTCCAAAGTTTGTGTGGGACGGTGTTCCTCGCTAAGTGCTTTGGGAGGACTGTTTTCACGCCGCAAATTTCTGACCCTAAGTGTTTGAGTAAACAGCGAGCGGCGTTGCCAGTGTAAGAGCGGAGTATGTGAGGCTGCCGACCACAGCGGTGCTTAATGCCATGAGGCACTTGGCATTTGAGAGCAATAAATGAAATTAATAATAGATTTATGTTTTTGGATACTAGTGTGGCAATAGAAGGGTGGAGAACAGAAGAACTGTCAAGTTATGCAGCTTGATACATTACCTCAGAAATTTATGATTTAAAGATTTTATGGCTTAAAGATGTTTCATGTATAGCTCTAGGCCACAATGCTGTGTATTTCCTGAATTGCAGGAGGAGATGCTTGGAGTGGCACCTTTGACCTGGTGCTCGCTGTCAGAATACTGGACCCTGAGTTTTTACAGAGCTGTAAATTACAGCTCCGGATTGTCACCAGTCTGAATTTATCTAAGTGGCTCGGCTCAATAACCAGGCCTCAGACCTTCAGGTTATTCACCGTGACATGTGGCAGTGATGCTTTGGCAGCTGAGAATCACACTCTTACCGTCTGTTAGCCTAGTTTCAGTCCAAACGGTCTCGCTTTGGGGGGGTTGTGCTCACTGAGGCTGGCCTCTCTGTCTCCCTCAATGCTGCTTGGATGACTTCTGTTCCTCTTACAATTCAAAGCTACTAAAATGAACTGGCGCCTTTTCAGCGACAAAATTTCTCTTTGATATTGAGGAACACCTCAGGAGGTTAAGAACGGCCTTTATGAATTGTGCCTAGAGAATGGCAACATTACCACCACCTCATTATGTTAAAGTAGCTCCTCGTACATGAAATTAAAATACTGGGTCAGCTCATGGAAACTTTGTGCATTTTACTCCTTTCAAGGAGACACCATTTTTTTATACGATGATTTCATCATTCTCTCTCCCCTTCAGTGGCAAAAGTGACATGAGTTCACACTCACCAGTAAAGAAATAGCATTTTAGCGTTTAGCATGCTAAAATGCTACAAGTACTGTAAAAATTGAAGTCAGTGTACTTTGAGAAATGGATATGTCAAATTCTGATACCCATGTGCAGCAAAAATGTAAGGAAAATGTAAGATAACAGTGACTGATGATCAGGCTGCTGACCCACAATTTTAAGTAAACTAGCTGGCCGTCACAATCTTTCACTTAAAAAATCGATCTCTTTCATGCACATCTGAAAACCCAGGATCAGCTCTAATCCTGAAGCAGGTAGAGGCTTGAACTGAAGGTTTCTCAACAACAATATCTATAAACTTCTTAAACCACTGTAAACATTTTGGCCGTGGGGTGAGGTGAAAACCACTTTTTGAGACCCGATACAGAGTCAATAGCTAACAAAGTTTTTTCTCTTACTCGACAAAGACTGTGTGTCAAGTTCTCTTGATGTTGGATCAATACTAATCAACTCGGCAAGTTAAGGCTCCGATTCCTCACAAATTCAGCTCCGACTATTATGGCCTTACAGTTTCAAAGTTATAACATCAGGCTGGAAGGGAGATTTTGAAGTCAGATGGTGTAAAACTTCAGGGCCGTCCTCACACCTCACGCCACCAGCTCTCTACGCTAATATGGTTACCAGCCTTTGTTCTGCTTGACGACCAACGTGTTGCTCTCTCAGTGTGCCGTGCGCTCTCAGGAGATTGGCTCACGGTCTCATCTCTTTGCCAATAATTTGCCAAGCTTGAGAGAAACTAATGATTTCTCCATTCACACTCTTCCATTTGTTATCACTGTTTAATCCCATTATTTATCATGTTCATTTACATGCGCTGTGATGATTTAGCAGTATCACTGACAACTAACAATCTTTAATCTCAATTCCTATGACAAATTAAAATAATATTGTTTTAATAGCAGTGTTTAAGGTACCATTTGTTTTGTTTTCTAGCCTGCTAGCCTGATGATATCTGGTAGACGCGCATTGCATGAGTGGTACACGTAAAGCAGTATTTTATTTCTGATTGAAATGTTTGCCGCTATTTATTTTGCCTCTTCGAACTGAGAGTGCTGTTTGTGCAGCTGGGCTCCATGGAAACACAGAGGGATTTTGTAGGAGAGTCGCGCCTACCTTTAAGAAGCCCTGGAAGCACTAGCCTTTTCCGTAATGATCATCCACGCGGGTCATCTTTCCCACATACCATCAGAAAGGGACACTCTAGCTCATCGCCCATCCACCTGCGATACAGGTGGTCTCTGTGGGATGGGTGGCATGACTGGCAGTGTAATGTCCTATAGTAAGGTACAAACTGTTGTTTCTGTTTACTCTTCATGCTGCAGCTTTTTCATTGGTCCATCTTTTAACCAGTTATTCTGGTCATGGTCACCTGGAGCCTCAGGCAGCGCAGAGCACAAAACTGGCTTGTGGGAGTTTAACTTACACAAAAATGTTCTGAGGGCAGAACGAAAAATGATTGGTTCAGAGACATAACCAATCAAATTGTAGACGAGGTGGGATCAAGATATCTGATTGGTTGGTCCCGCCTCCTCTAGTTACTTGGACCCAGCTCCTCTGCAATCTGATTGATTATCTTTCTGAACCAGTCATATTCCATTCTGCCCTTAGAACATTTTTGATAAAAGTCCCATGACCAAAAAGCTTGAGGTGCACCCTGGATGGGATGCACTACATGCAATCATGCAGATGATAGGCGCCATTTAGAGACAATAATTAGCCTAACCGTTGGAGGAAGTCCACGCAACAGGGAGAACATGCAAACTGAACACACAGAAAGCAGAAGTAGGATAGGAGGCAGCAGTGCTACTCACTGAGTCATTGTGCCACCAAAATTAGTGTTTATAATTGAATTTACCAGATGTAATGTAATAGTGTAACAGAGTGGAATTGTTTGATACATGAACTTTCATGCTGGCAGTTTAATGGGGGATTTTATATCTGAATTTTATTAAACGCATAAGATGGAACATGTTTCTCAGATAATTTTATTGCAACTATTCATGACACTGGTAAAGATTATCAGACATTTGGGACACATTTAATGTCGTGTTTCTTTAGAGACTGAAATTCAGTATAGCGGTTATGCTTAAGTGCACAGATTTCATATTCAACAATTCATGGATGTTCCCATAAAAATGAATAGATGTCTGTGACTGTTTTTTTCTGAAGAAATTAAAACAATATCAAGTTTATTCAACACATCAGGAAAGTTACTGCTGCTCACACTCAAAAAAATAAAAACTCAAGTTAATTTGAAATGCAGTAATATCTCACCATGAGCTTTTGCAGAGGACTAAGAGACTTTATGCTTAAACCTTTGTTGCGTTTCTTACTCTGCTGGAATTAATTTTAAATTAATTCAATATTTAAAAACTTGGTAGCCTGCACTATTAGAAGAGGCAATTTCTGTCAAGCAGTATAAGTTGACATATATTTAAATAATCAGTGTTCAGACTTCTCTGAACAACTTCTTCACGTTATGTTTTTAGAGACGTCATTTTTATAATATTACCCCCAATTCCTATGTCTAATGTCAATATTCCACTGGTTTTAAAATATGTCTGTTCGAAGGTGTATTAATCTGTGTATCTGTTTAATAAACACTCACAGCTGCATTTTTACTTCATATACACATACCAGCTGATGTATACACATAGACATACCAAACAGTACAATGAAACCCTTCTCCTAAATGCACAATGCTTTTTAGCTAGAAGTGTATTGATGTGAACTTCAGAATGATGTATGCGGAGTTTATTTCTGGCTTTCTTCTGTCCATCCATTTTTAATAATAGCAGGTTCACGGTGGTCTAGGACTTCACATGTAATGCCAGTGTGTCGCCGGGCAATTCATGCTTTCGCCCGCACCGTTACGGACTAAGGGCATTTCAGGGTTACTGGTTTTATGAGGACTGTAGGAAGAACCAGAATCTTCTGTCTACGGTGCTGGGTGAGACTACACGGTTCGACAGTACAGGCTGCGACTAACAGCTTTCGAACATATGACTTGGGATGGTAATGTAATCTTGATTTAGTTCATATATCTAAAAGCCATCATGCAAAACTCATAGTAATTCTGAAGACATTATTAGACAGAATCAGTATCTAGAAATATCTAGATCTAGATTAGCAATGCACTACCACCATCCTCAGGAAAAATGTCTCGGGCATCTAGTACAACAGCGGTTGCCATTCAGTCGGTCGTGATTGACAGGTTGATCGCCAAGACTTGTCCCAGGAGGCTGTCAAACCCCTCCCCTTTTGGTAAAATGCACCAATAGGGACCCACCACTTGTTCCGCAAAAGACAGCGTGGAAGCTCAGGAGGTCCCCAGACTATCCTTCCATCCATCAATCTGGAATCACTTGTTCTGTTCTATCCGGGGTCACAGGCGGTCCGCAGCCTGTCCCGAAGGTTACGGGGGCGAGGCAGGGAAAACCCAGGATGGGGCGGCGACTCATCGCAGGATCAACAGAATACTTCCCTTGCGAAAGTAGCTCGCACTATAAAAAAGGTTGGAGACCGCTGTTCTACAGGATCTGTAAGGGAGGTGACACTGTCCCCCGGTGTCCGGTGCTCAGCTGGGTGCATGTGGATCCAGAAACTGCAGCAATCCTGGACTACAGCCATCGTCATTTTCATGCTCGGCACACCATCCGACGGCCGCCTTCGCACGAGGGCTTTGTTATTCTGGGAGATTAACGGGTGAACGTGATCGCGGTGGTGTCCATTAGTATTCATCTTCCCGTGCGAGGGATTGAGTGGATCTAAGAATGCCAGAGGAACTGCACGTCACACTAGAGGAAAGAGCCCAGAGCCGCTCACAGTGCTAAACAAACACTCCAGGCTGTAGGGTTCATTAGGCACACGCCACACGCGCACTCCTGGGTGACCAAGTGTTGCCCTTTTCACCGATTTACTGGAAAATGGGTCATCTTTTATAACACTGCAATATTTATGCACTCTAACCTGACCATAGTACGGATCTCTGCTTATTTCTCAGTGGACTGCACCGTCGCATTCGGGGTCCAAACGTCTGTCCTTCTCTCGTCTCTCGAGCCAGTGCACAGGCGTCACGGCCAAGGAGAGTCTCCCTCAGCTGACGACGTCTCACCCTCAGAACTCCATTCCAGCCTCACCTTAGCCAGAAACATCAGAAATCCATAATCTCTCAAAGACAGAGAGAGATCTCTTTTTGTAGCCGTGGTAACAAAAATCCTTGGCCTGCCCATAATTTTGCCCTGAAGCGGGATGCCAATAGCTTATTTAACTCTGGAACTACACCTTTAGAAAATCGCCTGCTTTCAAAATACTCTTTATCTCTCATTTACAGAAAAATATGCCGTGATACTCATAATTACCTAAGAATTTTATTTTTTTTTTAATATGTGAAGAAACTAATTTTTTTTTTTTTTAATTTAATTTGTGTGTTTTGGCATTTTTTGTTTTATTTCGTTTTATCTAAGACTGAGATTTTTCATTCAGATGTTTTTTAATGAACAATATGCTTATGAATAAGGAAAGAGAAATAATTGTTTATATCGATGTTTACAAATTATATATACAAGCATGTTTTTACCCCGCATGTGTTAAGTGTTAAGTGAATGTTAAGTGAATATGTTTGAAAATATGACGTGAAGACAGCATTTTCAGGTGGAGGGTGGCTGGAAATTAATTTTTTTGTTTTGTGAAGATTTCAATAGCTATGGTCAGATTTGGGGACACTGGCATTCAAAGACAGCAAACATAGTTAAAAACGAAGGGGGGGGTTATATCTGTGATAAGCATCTGCAGTAGCCCCTGACTGGCAAACATGTCAATCTGGTTTAACAGCTATATATATATAAAGCCATACTTGTATTTTGTTAGCTTGTTAAAGCTGTCAGTTGAGGTAACAATCCAGTGTACCCTCTGGCCTTCACAAAGCATGATCAGCTCGACAGAAAGCTCGCCTGGGCGCTATTTTCGGCACCGTAATACCTAGAACTTTCCATCTCACCCTCTTTTGTGAGGACATTAAATTGAAAAGACCTTCGTTTTGTTTAAATCTCCTCTGCAGCATTTATCGTGTTTAGCATGTCCATTTTCCATTTTATTCATTTACTGTAGATGATGCTTTTATCCAAAATGACTTACAGTACAGTAGAGGGAAGGGTTACAATTTACCTGCACTCCCCAGTATTTCAACTCACAACATTTGTGTTGTTAGGGCAGTGTTTTACCTAATGACTTATAGGAAGTGCCCGCCTGTCTTGGTTGGTACTTGGCTCGCCTTGTGCCATGTGATTGCAGTGACACAAGTGTGCACCTTCCGCTCTTTGCTCGTGGGATTTTACTTGCACAAAAATATTCTGAGGGCAGAAGAGAAAAATTTGTGGTTCAGAGTGATAACCAATCAGATTGTAGAGGGGGTGGGTCCAAGCACCTAGAGGAGGCGGGACCATGACATCTAATTGGTTGGCCCCGCCACCTCTAGTTGTTTGGATCCACCTCTTCTACAATCTGATTGGTTATCGCTCTCTAAAAAAAAATATTTTTTTTGTTCTGCGCTCGAACACTTTTGTGTGTAAAACTCCAACGAGTCCGCTCTTCTCTCCGCAGGTATGAGGATACTGGTCACTCTTCTCCTGGACACGCTGCCTATGTTAGGCAATGTCCTTCTGCTCTGTTTCTTCGTTTTCTTTATCTTCGGTATCGTCGGAGTGCAGCTGTGGGCTGGCCTGCTGAGGAACAGGTGCTTCCTGGAAGACGATTGGAAGATGTAAGTACCGGGTCTGGCTGATGCAGCATGGTGGCCGGGCTCTGCTGACCTCGGGGACGAATGTGGGGGCTGACAGCTTTGTCAGAGAAAACAGAGAATCTCACCTCGCACATGCAGACTGCTGTACACACTGCCTCCACGCTGCACACACACACACACACACACACACACACGGCAGGGTATAGAACTGCTATTCTGACATACCCTCCTGTGAGTGAGTCATTAGCAACTCTGGAGAAACCTTGAAGGCAACATAGATTGTTTGTTGATAGAATGATGCTGACGCAGGTGTCCTGCGTCTGATTGGCAGTTGTGAATTGCTTGTTGATAAGCTGTGTAGTGCTCTTTGTACAGCGGAGCCGTGTTGGGATCTTAAAGTTAGTCACACAGTATGGCTGCTTCAGCTGTTCTGTTAATACCTGGTTTATATAGAGCTGCTTTTTCCAAAGTGATGAATTTTCACGATTCAGGAAACCTCAGAGTGCTGACCAAATTCACATGTTCCCTTATTGCACTAGGATATATGGAGTGTGCTTCATTAACTTGCCTGATCAAAAATGACAAATGCCAGAGTATTTTATTTAAAAAATTCTATATATACAGTAAATATACATGTATATAAAAATATAAATTTGATCCTTCTGCTAAAACATGAAGAAAATGGTATATTAAAAGCAACACAGACCTGACCATTAAACGTTTGTTTCTAAAGGCAATTAAATGCCTTCGAAATTATTTACGGCATCCAGATCAGTGTCCATAAAAGGAGAGGCATGTTGTGTTTAATTCTGAATTATCTAAAATAGGTACAAGGCTAATATTTGTAGCATAGAACAGATGGTTACCTCTTAAAAACAAGGTGACTACAAAAAAACAGCAAATAATGTCTTTGGTGTCCCAAACCTGACGAGAGGATGGTGGCTCCACCCCATCCGCTGTGTCTTTTTGCTCAGAGAGCAGCAGTAATATTTAACAGGCCCAAAGCACCAAGTCAGTTTTGTCAGTGTTTTAGCAGGAAGCTTTCAGCCAGACTGTGGGAGACAGTCTGTCACTTTAATTCGCCAAGAATGCTGCTTATGTTAAATGTCATAGACATTTTATAATTGCTATGTGTTTTGTTGCTTTTAATAATGCTTTGGCGAAATTTACTTGGGAGCCGTATGATGGAAATTGAGCATAAACAAGCTTTGGTATGGAGGTTCTGCCATGCAGTTTTGGTATTTCGTGTTATCTCTTACATGAAATGTGACAGCAATCACATATTTCCATTTAATCGGCAATAAAATGTGGCTGGCTCCCTGGCTCGCCGTTTCCGGAGAACGTGCACTTCTTCGGTGCCACAAGCATTCACACGTGCCAGAGGTTCCCCGTCATACGACGGGAATGTAGATTTAACAAGCCGAGCACATCAGCGGATAAGGGACAGCTTGTAACGTTACCAGCAGTGTGCAGCGGCACGGCGCCTCTCTGTGGAAGCGCGGGCGTCCCCGGGTCTGGGTGCCTGATGTCATATGAAACAGGTACACAGGAAATCACCCAAAGGTGGATCAAGGAGTTAGCTTCCATTTTTTGGTGCAAATCAGTAACAAATGTTTGAAATGTTTTGAATATCTTCTTTCAGAAAAGCTAACCCCACCTTGAACATTTCTTGTGTTTTAGGGAGATAAGTGTATTATTCAATTCGAAAGAAAATGCCCCCCCCCCCCCAGTGTAAGGATTATCCCACAGCTACATGCCATGGGGCTGAATCGTTTATTTCACTCACTTTTTAAAATGCTACAGTAATCGAACGACTGTGATAAACACAATGCACATCCAGGCTTATGCACTGGGTGAAGGGGATTTGACATACGGAAAAACAATAAAGAATTACATAAGCATGCCTGAGGGCTGGGGGGGCACCCTGACGGATATGAGTGCTGGGAGACAGGGGCCCCCGGGCTGCTTCGTATCTGTAAATATTTTAGGAGGGCAGCCGGAGATGCTGCCCAATCACCGGCAAGTGCAGCCAAGCGCCTCTGAGTCACATGGCGGCCCGGTGACTGTGGCATCATGGGAAAGTGCGGCTGCGGTACAGGGCAGAAAGGCCACCGACGGGGACACCAGTGACATGGCAGCTGTGAGCATAAACGTGCCCGCGTCGCCTTGGTGGCTACATGAGTTCTGGCTGCGTAAGCACTCTGTACATGGATGGATTAAGACTCCGCTTGCTGTACATGATATGACAACTCTAATTCCATCCATCCATCTTCCATAACTGCCAGGAAGTCACCGGAAGCCTGGCAGCGCAGAGTCAGGGTGTATAATATGGCAGTTTGGGGTAACCTATTTACCTAACCACGTTTTTGTAATGTAGGAGGAAATTTACGCAGACACAGGGAAAACGAGCAAACTCCACACACTCAAAAGTGAGATTTTGAACCTTGAAAGATGATGAAACTGTTATTTTATTGTTACCTAATAAACTAGCATCCTGAAAATGGCTGCTGCTTGTTCTGTCCTTACTGAGCAGAGTGCCCTCTGGCATTAGCATTTCTAGCCAATCACCTTTGAGTTCTCCCATGCTGGGCGGGCCCTCTGACTAACTGGCCAGCATTTCTAGCCAATCACCCCTGAGCTCTCTGCTACTGGGCGGAGCCTCTGGCTCACTGGCCAGCATTTCTAGCCAATCACCTTTGAGTTCTCCGCTGCTTAGGCGGGCTGTCTATCTCACGGGCTTCCTTTCGCTCTTGACAGGATGCACAACTTTTCCTTCCTGAGCTCCTACTACAAGCACGAGGACGCCGAGGACATCCCCTTCATCTGCTCCTCCCACCGGGACAACGGCATGCTGCACTGTCACGACCTGCCCCCGCTGAAGGAGGCAGGGCAAGAGTGCCAGCTCGGCGCGGACTTCGCCAGCCCCGCCCACGGCGCCCTGGAGGGTGCCAGTAAGAATGGCTGCATCAACTGGAACCAGTACTACAACGTGTGCAGGCCTGGGGAGGTCAACCCCCACAAAGGGGCTATTAACTTTGATAACATTGGGTACGCCTGGATCGCTATCTTCCAGGTAGGTCTCCCGCAAGCCCACTCGTGTGATTAAATGTTATTAAAAGAACAGCACAAACCCCATGATCATGTGCTCTGGTTTATTAGCCTCCTGTGTCCATAACATCCACATGCCACATTCTGAAGGCGTCAGGGCTTTGGAAGAGGCGTCCTCGTCTAGGACTCTGGGCCACGGTGCGACCTCGATGGCTGGTTTCCATTAATAAATTAATTTCGGTGCCATCTAGGACGAGGGCCTCGTATATACGGCTCTAATCCCCCGTCAATAAAGGCCCGTCTGTTCCGTCAAACACGTGAGCAGATTCCGCCTGAGCGTGCGTCTCCCTCTATCTAGAGCCTTACAGCAGCGAGGGGAAGTTTGGGAGATTGAAGCGAGGTGTTCTCAGAAGCAGGCATACTCCCACACAGGCTAATTTGTCGGCCCCTTTCAATCCATCCCGCCGGATCCTCTGGCGCGGCGCCGGCGATGAAGGTTCCGGCCGAAATGTCGCAAGGGGCCGTTTAATATGTAGAGGTTCCCCTCGGGGTCAGGCCCCCCCCCCGCAAAAGGGCAGCAGATTGAATAAGCGATGAGGCTGAATTAGCCTCCCTGTAAGTTCCTCCTCTGAGCTCCGCGGAGGTCACCTGTATCGGTGGGGGAGGGGGGGAAGGCTGGCCTGCTTTGCAGATCTCTGGCAGGGTGGGGATCTCAGGGACGTGAGGGCTGGGGTTGGTTAGACCACAGGTGCCCATTAGCACAGACATGACCGGAGTTAAGTACAGAGCCTCCCCGGGGTGGGGGCAGCCACCGTCAAAGCACACAGCTATTGGAGGTGACCCCGTGTTTTCTGTGACCCCCCCACCCCTAGAAGGAAGTCTCTGAGCGCCTTGCTGATGACCGCATGCAGCCTGTCTCTTAACTGTCCTCAGATTTATCTTTCCACGTATCTATTTCAGATTTCTTGTGCGTCTTTTTTGAATCTAAGAAGGACGGCCATCCTCAGCGACAGCACAAACAAGCGAAAACCTGAGGATATTGTGTGGGGATTAATGTCGGTGATTGTGGTCTTCACAGTAATGGCTGTAATGGAGGCATTCTGCCAGTTACTGGGCAGATGACCTTTCGAATGTGAGCACTGGCAGTGTGTAGGCTGACATTGTCTAAAGCAGCGCTTCACTGCACTGAACACCCTGGCCCGCTTTGGCCTCAGAACGCGGCGTGCTCCATTTAAACGAGAGCGGATTAAACCGCGGTGGAGCGCTCTCCTGGCTACACGGAAGTCCTCACAGCAACACGATATTGAATTGATTTTGAAACAAAATGCCGGCAAAGTGTGAGGCACCACAGGAACAGGTGTCGAATGTATTCCCGTGAACGGCCCAGCTGAATTATGGGTACACTCACAGGAAAGTGACCATAATGGCTCGCAGGATAAATGGCAAGGTCATGCTGTCTGAACACTGTGACTTCACCACGCTAAAACTGACAAAACTATGGTATGATTGATTCATAATAGAGAGGTACTCAAGCCCTCTATGGTACGAAAACGGTGTGGTTGAGATTAAGGGGCTGTTTCATGGTAAGTCAGGTGCTCAGTAATGAAACAAGTACCTGCCTGAAGAAAATTGTCAGTACGCCATTTAATCTTCCTACTGCTTGGCCTGCTCTGATATGAATGAATCTCAATGACAAATCACGAGCCTTTCTTTGGTCATGTGATGCTATTGTCATGTTTCTATTTGACGCATTCAAAGTGCTGCCCATTGGTCTTCCTTTAGAATGTTTCAATGATGTAACTGTTTGCTTTTGAATGTATACATTTAGAATATCTGTTGGTACCGTAGAACATTTTGGATGTCACATACAGCCTTTTGCTATTGGTTGTGCTCTGTCATAATTCAGGGATGTCTAACCCACGGTCGTCGTCAACCTCTATGCCTCTCAAGGGTTTTCCCTGTTATGTTTTGTCAGAGTCAGAGTGCAGCAGCGAGCAGCAACATGAAAGGCTAACAGGGCCTTGTCTCTACACCAAAAAAGTTTCCGCAGAGGATCGATGCTGTGTTAGCTTCGCCGGCTGTCTTGTTCTGAAGGATGAGTGTTTATGGAGGGAAAGACTTTGTGTCTGTTTCTGCGTCTCCTCACCAGCAGAAGATAATAGGACTGTGGCCTGCTTTCGGATCAGTGCTCTTCTCCAAAAGCAGGGAAGCCGCAGCAATTATTCTGTCCAATTTAACATTTCTTTCTTTTTTTTTTTGCAGGTGATCACTCTGGAAGGATGGGTGGACATCATGTATTATGTTATGGATGCACATTCCTTTTACAATTTTATATATTTTATATTTCTAATAATAGTAAGTATGTTCTTTTTTCTGATCCCCTTGTTCAAAACGCAGCTGCAAGAGTTGTTACTCGTGCCAGAAGATTTGAACATATAACGTCTATTTTAGCAGACCTACACTGGTTACCAGTCTCTTTTAGAATTGATTATAAAATACTTTTATTAGTTTTTAAAGCTTTAAATGGACAAGCACCTTTATATATTTCAGAGTGTCTGACCGAGTATATTCCAAATAGATCCTTAAGATCATCAGGCTCCACCTTGCTGAACTTTTCAATGGCAAAATATAAGAAATATGGAGAAGCAGCCTTTTGTTTTTATGCTCCTAAGACTTGGAACAAGTTGCCCATAAATATTCGTCAGGTCACCTCCCTCAATATTTTTAAAAAGCAGCTAAAAACATACTTTTATACTCTGGCTTTCAGTTAGAACTTACTGTTTTATATTTGTCTTATTTGTATCACTTATGTCTTGTTTCTAATTGATTGTTTTTGTTTTAAGTGTTGCTTAAATTTGTTTTATTTTGTCCTTATTGCTAGTTTTTACTGTTCTCTTTTATTGTCTGTTCTTTGTAAAGCATTTTGAGCTACAAAGAAATGTATAAAAAGTGCTATATAAATAAAATTTATTATTATTATTATTATTATTATTATTATTATTATTATTATGTATCACGTCACACTTGCGAGGCTTTACAGTAGGTTCATTATCAATAAGTCATGAATGGATATCTTGAGGCTCTCCCACCAAGTACATACAGCTCAGATCTTGACCATTCCTACATTCCACACTGCAGTTCTGCTGAAATATTTTCACATGGTGCGTTATATCAAACATGTCACACTGCGTATCATATTACAGAAGCCTGACTGAAATGAGGTACATGCAGCGGTGCTGCTGTATAATTCTTATGGAAATGAGAGGCCTCTGCAGGGGCGAAGAAAGTTAAACATAGATTGGTGCAGAAGAGTGTCATCCAG
Organism: Hippopotamyrus pictus; assembly: GCA_026781145.1. Taxonomy (NCBI): domain Eukaryota; kingdom Metazoa; phylum Chordata; class Actinopteri; order Osteoglossiformes; family Mormyridae; genus Hippopotamyrus; species Hippopotamyrus pictus. The sequence continues at coordinate 24,670,370 of JAODLC010000100.1, read as the reverse complement.
GTGTAAAAGTAATGCAGAATATTCCAGATGGTGGTCAATAGAGGGTAAAAAATATAGGATGTTCCAGAAGGATGTCACTAGGGTAAAAAAGGGAGATGGAATATTCTAGAAGAGTATTACCAGAGTAAAAAAGTGAGATGAAATGTTCCAGGAGAGAATCACCAGGGTAAAGCAGTGAGATGAAATGTTCTAGAAGAGTGTCACCAGGGTAAAAAAGTGAGATGGAATGTTCCAGAAGAGTTTCACCAAGGTAAAAAAAAAAGTGATATGGAATGTTCTAGAGGAGTATCACCAGGGTAAAACGTGAGATGGAATGTTCCAAAAGGGTGTCAGGGCAGGATATTTTGGAATCGCCGCAAGACTGTTGAGGTAACGTGATCTGGTTGCTTTGCTTCTCAGGTGGGCTCTTTCTTCATGATTAACCTTTGCCTGGTCGTGATTGCCACCCAGTTCTCAGAGACTAAGCAGCGGGAAAACCAGCTGATGCAGGAGCAGCGCGAACGCTTCCTGTCCAACGACAGCACGCTGGCCAGCTTCTCGGAGCCGGGCAGCTGCTATGAGGAGATGCTGAAGTATATCAGCCACCTGTATCGCAAGGTGAAGCGCAGGGTGTCACGCGCATACAGGAGCTGGGAGAGCAAGCGCAGGAAGAAGGTGGACCCCAGCAGCGGGGGGGCGGGCAGAGGCCCTGCCGGGGGGGCAAACGGCTGTGGCAGGAGACAGAGTGACGAACGCCGCATGCGCTGCATCCAGCACCTGGTTCACCACCACCATCATCATCATCACTACCACATGAGTAACGGCGGCCCAGCCGGGGGGCCCGAGATCGGCGACATGCTCGAGATGAAGGCCTTAAGGCCCCCGCCCCAGCTTGCGCTGCCCTCCCCCATGCAGTGCCCCTCCCACGGGGCCGAGTCGGTGCGCAGCGTCTACCACACCGACTGTCACCACCAGAGGGCGCGTCTCCAACAGCCGCCCACCGGAATGATTGGGAGCCTGCAGCTGCTGAGTGAGCTCAACGGGGGCATGAACTACCCAACCATCACGCCGTCCGTCTGCAGCCGGCCGGGCGCCGCCACCAGGGCTACGAAGGCGTCCGGCCACGCCCTGACTCTGAGCAAGGCCTCTGCGCATCTGAACATCCCCGACCCCTACGGCAAGCTCAGTCAGCTGGTGGGAGATCACGGTAATCTCTGCCGGTCTCTCTTCAGGTTCACCTCTCAAGGTCTGGAGAGCTAAATCCTGTTCTAAGGCGGCGTGACGGAAGGGCTGCCCTCTGAGCGTGAGGGTCGTTAGCATAATCCCTGCGGAGACGCAGGAGCCTCGGTCCCACATTAATGCATGAAGGATTTCACAGAGACATTCGGAAGCAATAATGGTGCAATTCCAGCAATGAAGCCATCTCAGAAGAATCTGACTTCCGCGCGCCTGTTAGCCTTACAAAGGTTAAAATTGCAGCTCGTTATAGAGCTGAAATGTCACAGGATGTGTGGCCTTTCAAAGTCATTCCTGAAAGACAATATAATAAGACTTTTTTTTTTTTTCCTTGTACATTGGAAGTAAGACCTGATCATAACAGCTGCTCAGCTATTGAAGTGCAGCTGAGTTGTGAAACTAGATCACGGCGCATCTCTCAAGCCAGAGAGAGATGAAAGATGTGTTCTTAATTTATTTAATTAGCACTTCTCAGCAAATTTATGGGTTCATGAAGTCAGTTTTCATAAGAGATGAGCTCGTTTTTCACACGTTTTATTTTAATAAGTGCAGAAGAGGGATATTATGTAAAGACTGGGTTTCCTTGACATGCTGGTTAAACTTCTAATTATTCTGCTCATTTTGAGAGGGGCAGCGGCATTAATCTACTTAACAAGTCAAATTTAATAAAATGAGTCATTTAGTGGCGCGTGAGAGCCCCATACGTTTGGCCACAGGGGTGCTACAGCCAGGATTACCGTAAGTTTTGTAAGAGTGGTGCCCGAAAATCCTCTCCTTCCTGTGTCTGAAGTGCTGTTCTGCCCCAGCAGGCATGTGCCAGGCCAGGAGCTGCCTCTCAAGCCTCAGTCTGCCCTTTCAAACGTCGGGCGGCGTGCCGGGCCACCTGTCCTGCGAGCTAATGAGCTGCCCCCGCTGCGCCCGCATCCTGGAAAACCCCGAGTTGGACCCGAGCGACTCGGACAGCGCCTGCTCCGACGGCGAGGTGGTGTACGAGTTCGCGCGCGACGGCCGGCACGGGCACGGGCACGGGCACGGGCACGGGCACGGGCACGACAGCAAGCCGGGCCGACACCACCGCTCCCCACGGAAGCGCAGGCCGAAGAATTGTCTGTCGCGGCGCTGCGACCACTTCCAGGAGAAGCTGAAGAGGATCGTGGAAAGCAAGTACTTCAATCGCGGGATAATGATCGCCATTCTCATCAACACCCTGAGCATGGGCATCGAGTATCACGAGCAGGTGAGCCAGATTTCTTCCCCAGGAACCCGTAGTCCATGGAGGATGGCTTTCTGGAGTCCCCTCGGAGATCCGCTGATCTCCAATCAGATAATCCGCAGAAACACAACTAATGTGTTTAACTTGCTATGTTAGCAACCGCGGGAGCATTGAAACATTACCGAACGGCCAAAGTTTGTGCGACGCGAGCCGGGTGGACTTTATTTAAATCCTTGGCACCAGATCGCAGCGCTTTATTTATTTCTGAAAGGCACGTGGCGCACACCTGCACAGCGTCTCGCTAGCATCTGACGCCAGACGATTCGCCTGTCCTCTGATTGCCGTCGCCTGGGAATTTGGTGTGACCTCGGAAATGTCCGTGTGCCCGGGAGCTCCTCACGTCTCATTGCTCGGCGGCCATCTCACTTTGGGAGACATTGCCTTATTAGGGCTAACGGGCCGAGTCGTTATGTAACTCCGGCCGTGTGTCATTCCTCAGGACAGCGCCTCCCCTGGAGCTTGCAGGCATCGCAGGCTCTGTTTAGAGATCTCATGTTTGTGTCTCCCGCTGGAGAATTTCCCCATCTGATATCGGTGGCGATCTCACAGAGGCGGAGGGCTTTTTGCACTTTGGTACTGTGTTATGATGTTTGCCAGGGGTGGGGGGGGGGGGGGGCATCCTGAAATTAGCCTGTCCAGTTACAGAATCATAATGTGGTGCTTTTTCATTGTCTGTTTTTTTATAGTATGCAGTTTTTGGAGAACATGTTAGACTATGTGGAGAAAAGCGTGATGTGAATGGATAGGCAGGGCTTAGGAGCCTCAAGGACCGATAGGCGGGGCGTAGGAGCATTAAGGACAGATAGGCGGGGTGTAGGAGCGTCAAGGACAGATAGGCGGGGCGTAGGCGCGTCAAGGACAGATAGGCGGGGCGTAGGAGCGTC
>JAODLC010000100.1:24624294-24661885 GCA_026781145.1 Hippopotamyrus pictus | reverse complement strand
CCCCCCCCCCCCCCCCCCCCAGAAGGCATTCCTGCTTCTCATCGTTTTGGACCCGGTACTTATCAGCTAATCTTGAGAGGAGTCCCCCCCCAACCTGGTTAATCCGTGCCTTGGTTATATTGCTGCAGTTTTCCCACCTGCCTGTAATGTGGTTTAATGCATGGGTGGGGGTGAGGTTCTCTCTCTTTTTATAGCCCCCGCTTCTGTACTCACTGAACGGTGGACACTAAACTGCTGTCACAATGGCATTCAAAAACAGGTACCTGCTCAAACAATCAGGCAGAGGACCCCATCTGTCTGGCCCTCTCCATTATGGCACATTGCAGATTGTCCTTCGGATAAGCCTGTAAGCAGAACACTTCTTCCCCAAAACTGACGGGGTTTTTTTTCTCTTGCTAGTTGGGTTTGGAATTCTTTGACGAGTTTAGATCGAGCCCCGTTTTTTCATCCTGAGGAGCCCTGTACAGGTGGCGGGCTGGATTTCATCAGGAGACTGCATCTCCCTTTTGATGTCTCTGTTCCTATGCCCCCCCCCGTTCACACTAATGGCCTGCTAGGTGATGCAGGCTCCTGAACCAGAGCAAGCCCCTTTTTCCCAGTTTGTCTGGGCTGGTGTTTATCTCCAGTGAGTTTATCTCCGGGTCTCTGGCCTCCGCTACTTGCTGTGATCCTGAAAGCATGAAAGTCTCACATCTGCAGAGCTAACAGCTGCTCACGTTATAGCTGAGTCAGAGCCTCAACAAACACCTTTTAGGATTAAAATTTTTTTCTGGTCGTCTGAAAGAAATATATCTAAAAATGTATTATTTGATATTCATTTCCATTACATGATTTATTTTTAAGGTTCCTTTAAATGTTTAATGATGACCTGCTTGATAATGTATCTATCTGTCATCAGAGTTTATATTCAGTACCCAGCTGTAATCGAATGTATTACTGGCATTCACGTATGTATTTTATTTGATTAGTTTTCATTTTTTCCATGAGTGCAGGTGCTGTTCTGAGATGTAGTAATCCTGGATAAGCTTTGCTATAACAAGTGTGTGTGTGTGTGGTCCAAGTATACCTTACCTTGTGGGGACCAAATGTGTTTCCTGGGAATTCAAATGGGAAAACTCTATTTAATAAAAATCCATAACTGCAATGAAAAAACTAAAAACGCGAAAGCTCTTGTGTATTGTTTGGCTACTTATGGTTATGGTTATGGTTGGGGTTAAGGCTGTCATAGTTAGCATTAGCATTTTTCCCATAGAAATGAATGAGCAGATATGATTACACGACTGAATGTGTGTGTGTGTGTGTGTGTGCGTGTGTGTGTGTGTGAGGCCTGGGCGAGCCCTCACTCACATGTACCCCACTCCCCCCGGCAGCCCGACGAGCTCACAGACGTCCTGGAGATCAGCAACATCGTCTTCACCAGCATGTTTGCCCTGGAGATGCTCCTCAAGCTTCTGGCCTTCGGGCTCTTCGGCTACATCCGCAATCCCTACAATATCTTCGACGGGATCATCGTCGTCATCAGGTTCGCCCGTTCCCTCCTCTGCCCCCCCGTCCCCCCGCCCCCCAAAATCACCTGTCTTTATGAGACGGCAGTATATGAGTTTCTGCCAGAACAACACAGTTAGATGTTGATATCCGGGGGAATGGTGAAACTCTGAGGTAACGGACACTGACCGTCGCCTCCCGATGTCTGAATCACCTTCAGGATGGTTTCGCCTTACAGTATCGACTCATCCCGTGGCTTTGTTTCTCCAGCATAAAAGCACTGTACAGTGGGACACGGTGACATTTTGTTTGTCCGCTTTATCCGTTATTCCCCGCAGTATCGCCGTTTTCAGTTAGTTGATCATTGTAATTGGCTGTAATGAATCCATTAGCTGCCATGCACGTCACGACCGGGAACAGGCTCGGCGAAATCCATTTGTGAGAAAGGGCGTGCGTGGTAGTGTGCAGGCTAACGACCCCCCCCCCCATCCCCCCACAGCGTCTGGGAGATCATCGGCCAATCGGACGGGGGCCTGTCCGTGCTACGCACCTTCCGTCTGCTGCGGGTCCTCAAGCTGGTCCGCTTCCTGCCGGCCCTCCGGAGGCAGCTGGTGGTACTGATGAAGACCATGGATAACGTGGCCACCTTCTGCATGCTGCTCATGCTCTTCATCTTCATCTTCAGGTAGCACCAGTGGCAGTTTATGGTGGGGGCTCAGTAGCCTCGTGGCATGTTCTCCCACATTGTGTGGGAGTACTTTAGCTTCCTACTGCAGTGCAAAGACTAACTGGTGTCTCTAAGGTGCCCTTAGCGCGTTGATGTATGTGTGTGCCTTCTGATTGGCATCCCATCCACGGTGCCCCCCGTCTCAGCGGGTATGGTGGGGGTATGGATGTATGGATGGCTGAAAGGTTGTTAACACATTCACCAAGGAGAGAGTTCATCAGGAAATAGCAGAGTTCACTTTCTGTCTTGGAGAAAGTGCCATGACATCACGAATTAGACACCAGGCTGTCTCACTGATTACACCGCAGCCTGGGTGAGCTCCATCCGCTGACGGCTTCCCGGTGTCGTCCACAGCATTCTGGGGATGCATCTGTTCGGGTGCAAGTTCAGCCTGAAGATGGAAAATGGAGACACCATCCCAGACAGGAAGAACTTTGACTCCTTGCTGTGGGCCATCGTCACCGTCTTTCAGGTTTGACGCTTCCCAGAGGCTGGCTAGCGGATAATGGCTCTGCCGGGGGTCCTCAGGGTGACCGCCTTGCCGTCTGCCAGCGTGAGACCGTGATTACTGCTTCAGCCGTCCCCTCGGAGCTGATGGAGATGATTGCTTCACTCAGTGTCGTGCTGGTTATTTGACACCACCTATAGGAGCCCGGCTGGACGTCTCCATAGTAACAGTAGGAACTGGTTGTTTTGTGCAGATGAGCTCATGTCATATAGGTGGCCCATTGTCTGCCTGTTTCAAAATGAATTATACCCCTCATTAGTACAGTGATATCCGCATTGAGGTTATATTTTCTGTGGTTTAGTACAAGGAGCGATAATAAGATTAGATTAACGCATACAGTGAACAGTTTTTGATGTGTCACTTTTGTATGTATTGCACTAAAAACCAATAAAAATTTGGTTACAAAAGAAAGATTAACGCATACGGTGATACTAATGGTACAGTTTGATATAATACGGTATGATATATTTAGGGCCAATATTTTCACTTACAGTGACTATAATATGACTGCGTAGAAGTTGGGATTTATTATGATTCATAGAATTATGATTAATTAGGATTCATTATTTTAATCTATCTTGCAAAAACTGATTAATATTTATATTTGTAATGGACTGCAGGCGATGGGCAAATAGTCCAAAAATGAAAAAGCACCAGTTTTACAAACATGTCCATCGAGTCACAGTGAAGTAAGGCTATGGATATTTGTTCAGTGTACGGTAGAATGGTTTTGTTGTAGAGTTTCATCATCGTTAATAAATACCTCTGATGGTGCATCTATAACAGTGGTAGCACTATTAGTGGTTGTGATAACAATGGCTTTCTGACACAGTCCTGTTAACGTGACCGAAACCAAACGCGTTCAGTCTGCCCGCACGCCATTCCTCACGCTGTCTCTTCCCTGCCTGACCTCCCTGTTGCAGATCCTGACCCAGGAGGACTGGAACATGGTCCTGTATAACGGCATGGCCTCCACGTCCCCGTGGGCGGCCCTCTACTTCGTGGCCCTGATGACGTTCGGCAACTACGTGCTCTTCAACCTGCTGGTGGCCATCCTGGTGGAGGGCTTCCAGGCCGAGGTACTTTCCAGGCCCAGTGCCCCCCCCGGCCCCTATTCCCGCTGCCCCCGGTCGCTCGGCCTCACGAACGTCTATTACACCTCACAGGGGGACGCCAACAGGTCAGAGACGGAGGACGACAAGATGTCGGTGCACTTGGAGGAGGAGGAGAAGCTGCACACTGCAGGTGATCGCGGCGGTTGCTGTCCCCGCCCCCCCAGAGAGCCCTCCCAAGCGGCCCGGGCCCTGACCTGTGTACACTACCCACAGACCGTCTGTCGTCCTCTAAGAGGCGGCGGCCATGTTGCCCGGGGGACAAGCCACTTTGTGATGATTTTATGACACATAAAAGAAACATTAATGGCTGCCAGCCCCGGCTGCACCCTCTCCCTTTTATGTAGCTGTAAATTAGCGAGCGAAGGCTTGGCGACCCGCATGTCTCCCTCCTCACAGACGCTTCGCTTCGATCAGTTTACACACTCCCATTCCAGAGAGCTAATCTCTTGGCAGCGGGGGCGGGATGCCTAAATACCCCAAGCTGACCACAGGATTGGCGGGAACCCAAGCCAACTGAGATATCGGGGGGGTTGGGGGGGTCCCGGGCCGGCCGTGACATCGACGGGTCCTAGACTGACCTTTCTTTTCTTCCCCATGACTCGCAGAGCTGAAAATCCACTCGCTGATGGTGACACAGAACGGGCACCTGGACCCGCGGGCCAGCATGCCCCCGCCCGTCATCATGCGCACGTCGGCCACCCCCATGCCCACGCCCAGGCCGTACGCCGACCCCATCCACGCCTTCTGCGAGTCCCGCCGCGGTAGCGGTTGCTCCATCGAGCCTGGTGCTGCTGACCTGAAGTCGCCGGTAAGCCAAGGGCCACCGTTTGGTATTAATGGGCTGAGACGGTCCACACCTCTCAAGCGAGCCTCTCTGGTTCCTCCCAGTCCAGTCACCGGAGCTCCCCATGCCCCCCGTGGGGGGCAACCAGCAACTGGGGCAGCCGGCGTTCCAGTTGGGCCAGTCTGGGCCGGGGGCCTAGCCTCAAGCGGAGGGACCCGTCCGGGGAACGGGAGTCACTACTGTCGGGTGAGGGCCGTGGCAGCCTGGAGGACGATGACTCGGACGGGGGCGGCTCCAGCCGCACAGGCAGTGTGAGTGGGGGGTCCCCGCGCCCCCGCGCCGACTCGCTGGACCTACCCGAGCTGCTGCAGGTCTCTGTGGCCCGGCACGCAACCGACCACCACGACTGCAACGGCAAGAGCCTGCGGGCCGCACCCGACTTTCTGTGCCCAGCCCTGGGGAGGGACGAGCCGGACTATGAGGATGACGGCGATGTGGAGGAGGTGAGAGGAGGGGAGCAGATGGGCAGAGAGCCTAGAGGGCGCCATGGCGTCACTGCATACAAGGCTGGCTGACCCAGGCTATAGCTGGGGCCCCACGTTTTTACTCTGCTTATTAGGTAGGGCCCCAACAAGTTCAATCCCAGGGTCTCCACCCCCCTAAATTTGACCCCGGCTGTACAAATGACTTCCCAGTGTCACCACGGTCGCCCGTTACCGAGTGAATTATCACTCTGTCTTTATATCGCTTTCTATGCGGAGCGGAGATAACGCTAATCGCCGACGCGGGAGCGATTAAGACCCCATAATCGTCCTCTGTGGATGGAAAGTGACCCCCGCACCAGGCAACCGTATCGGAGAGGTGGTGAGGGGGGGGGGGTTTGGAAGCTGCGGCAATGGATTTAATTTTCGCTGTGCGCAGATAAGACGGGGGGCACTCTCTCAAAGAATCGACGCTGCCCTCTCAGTCTCTGCATGCCTGTGAGCAGAATTGCTATTCTCTGTTTTGTTGGGTTGGGGGGGGATTAAGGGAACAATACAGACCCTGTCAGGGGTGGAAACTTCCTCTGTAAATGACCCTTTCTTTTAAAGACACGGCGCAGTAATTGCGGCGTCCTGCCAACCAGAAGTGTTCGCCCTCCTGTTATAGATGCCAGCGGCCTGTGTTTATAGAAGCTCTCCTTGCTGTGGTGCGGCGTGCGGCCATGTTTCTATGGCTTCAAGCGTCCTCTGTCATCCCCAACAGAGTTTGTGTTACCGAATCAAGAAGATGCTGGACCCCTACAAACCGCAGTGGTGCCGAGATCACGAGGACTGGGCCCTATACCTGTTCTCCCCCCAGAATGAGTGAGTGACCCCCCCCCCACACACACAGAGTGCTCAGGCATTCAGCTGAACGAAGGGTGTCCGTGTCTGCCCCCCGTCCAGGTTTCGCATAATGTGTCAGAAGGTCATCGCGCATAAGATGTTCGACCATGTGGTCCTGGTGTTCATCTTCCTCAACTGCATCACCATCGCCTTGGAAAGGCCAGACATTCTCCCCAGCAGCACGGTAACCCACTTGGCCCCAGTAAGGACCCCCATGTCTGAGGGCCTGGTGTGGGATTCCCCTGGGGGTTCCACTGGCTTTCATGCCCCACCATCGTGTGACATATCCCCAAACCACGGCATGGAAACACTCTGTTCTTTTCATCTTTCAGGAGCGAGTCTTTCTCAGCGTCTCCAATTACATCTTCACGGCCATCTTTGTGGCCGAAATGACCGTAAAGGTATTTAACTCCCTTCTTTTTAACGTGGAGTACTTTTGGATAGGCTTTGGGCCCCGAGTGAATAACGTAGAGATCCTTCTCCCAAACATCACATGTTGACTGACTCTTTGCATCCTGGTGTTTAATATGTGTATAGCAGGGTTCCCCAACAGGGAGTCTGCAGGCCCAAGCCAGCCAATGAGACTCAAATGTTTGTCCCACATGGATGATCTACCAAATTTCATTAGGGGCAGTAGCCCTTGGCTTTGTGTTGCTGGTGGAATTTGGGCCTTGGCGAAAAATAATTGGGAAACCGTGATGCACAGTTATATTAGTCATTCTGCCATTGGTGTTATTATAACATTGTATTGCAATATCTAGGAGATGTGAGGCTGTATTCAGGTGTGACATTTTGCCAATAGATTAAGCCTAATAAATTACATTAGGAACCCTGAATTGCCAGAATTGAGAAGGTGTCGTAGTGTGTCTTAATGATTATGTCACACATAGCAGCTGTCCATTGATAGAGCCAGCTGACCGTCCTCGTACATGATTGGCTCCTGCTCCCCGATGTAGGTGGTGGCCCTGGGCTTCTACATAGGGAAGAACTGTTACCTACAGAGCAGCTGGAACGTGCTGGATGGGATGCTGGTCTTCGTCTCCATCGTGGATATTGTTGTGTCCTTGGCATCTGCCGGTGGAAACAGGATCCTAGGAATCCTGAGGGTGCTGAGACTGCTAAGGACCCTACGGCCCCTGAGGTCAGGATAGGTCACCTGGGCGATTGTGCCCACCGATCCCGTGCCCCTACCGAAACTCCCGGAAACTTCTGTGACGATGCCGGCTGAACGGGTACGTGTGTCCTCAGGGTGATCAGCCGCGCTCCAGGTCTGAAGCTGGTGGTGGAGACGCTCATCACGTCCCTGAGGCCCATCGGCAACATCGTGCTCATCTGCTGTGCATTCTTCATCGTCTTCGGGATCTTGGGGGTGCAGGTAGGAGGCCCTGCTTCGCTGTGTGGGAGGAGGTGGACAAGAGGCACAGACCACCACCGTGGAGACCACCCGACTCTCACCGACATCAACGATAAAGCTTCAACATGAAAAAAAAAAGACTAATAGAAAGAACGCAGGTTATCCTAACGATACGTTGGTGACGAAAGGGGGAATTTGTCAGGTTAAGAAAAACAAGCGACTATCCAGCAGTGTGTAGTGTGTGAGAAAGCTGGCAATTTAATGTGGGAGGGACGAGGAATTGATTCTTCAGCTCTGGTGGCCTGATTTCTGCTCTGACAATAAGGCCATTTAAAAGTCCATATAAATCCACTTAAACCTTATTTATATTTTTCAATCTTGCCAGAGGCAAAGGAAGCCCAGCCTCCTCATCTCTAGAACATTGTGAGACTTTAACGAGTTGACAGTGTAGGTACTTAATAGATAACGAGTGGTTAATTGAGGTCAATCCCATCCCTACATCGTCCCATGTTTACTTGCCTAAAAACTTTTCCTTCAAGACGGTGTTTCTCAAATCGGTCCTCAGGTACCCCAGACAGTCTATGGACCGTCTGGAGGTTCCTGTGGACCGGGCCGAGAAACGCTGCTCTAAGGAATGTCTTCCCTTTTTTCAAAGTAGCAGTCTGGCACAGTCCACCACATTCAATGTGAAGGTCACCCCCCCCCCCATATTAAGAATTATTTGCAACTCCCTGATAATTCTCAGAGCGGTCCCTTCTCATTTAACCTGGGATGGGAACTTATCACGTTCTGTTATAGCCGCTTCGAGATGGTGGGGAACAAACCACAGCTTTGTTCCCACATTCCTGTCTCTGTCATTAACGTTTCAGGCCATGAAGAAAGGATTAGAATGAAATGATGTACTGTACGGTTCACTCTAGCCTTGGCTGGCCGACAGGCATTCCGGGAATGACTATGTTTACTGTCGTAAAAATGTAGGACCCCAAAGTCCTGGTTTAAACACGGGGGCTGAGATCGATGTTTTCTATCACATAACTATGCAGTACGAAATCCATTTGCTTAGATGGTCACGGGGTGTTTCGACCGCTGTCTGAACTACAGCTTTTCAAAGGGAAGTTCTACCACTGCGAGGGATTTGACACCAGGAACATCACCAACAAGTCCGACTGTCTGCAGGCCAACTTCCGCTGGATACGGAGGAAGTACAACTTCGACAACCTGGGACAGGTGGGCAGGAAGTGAGGTCGCCTGCAGCGAGTCATGTGATCGGAAGCTAGCCATGACCGCCAGTGTAGGGAGAGGATGGTAATCTCTTTGTTTTCTGTCATCACCTGTCTTCCAGGCCCTCATGTCACTGTTTGTCCTGTCCTCCAAGGACGGCTGGGTCAACATCATGTACGATGGCTTGGATGCCGTGGGAGTTGACCAGCAGGTGACACAGAGTAACTGCCCGGCTGAATCATTTGGCCCCGGTAGCCGTAGACAGCTATTAAAAGTGTTGGGCCGTGCCCCGATGCGTGACGGAGGAGTCACACCCCCCAAACAAAAAGTGCCCCACTGAGGGTGATCCATTGCACAGCCCCCAGGGGGCATCATTAGCAGAACCAGATTCACAAATTATTTCAAGACATTCAGCACAGTAGAAATTGTTTTATTGCTGACAGAAAAAAATGTATTATTTGGTCACTAATTTGCAGAAGGTAAAGGATAAGCCTAAGCATGGTGTAGATATAAAAGAGGAGCTCACCTACATTCTCCGGCATGACCGTGTCCTGTTTACCTCTGGAGAAACGCAGGAATTAGGCTGCATGGCACAGGGGGGGTGAACTGGGACACGGATCCTCTGGAGGCCTGCGTAGATGGTCCAATTCTGGGGGAAATGAAGCAGGACTTCTCTGCTAGAGCTTTAGAGCTTTAGAGCTTTACTTGGGCCCCAGCCACCCCCCCCCCACTAACCCTGGATGACTTGTTCTTGTCTTCCCGCCCTAGCCGGTGAGGAACCACAACCCCTGGATGCTGCTCTACTTCATCTCCTTCCTGCTCATCGTCAGCTTCTTCGTGCTCAACATGTTCGTGGGCGTGGTGGTGGAGAACTTCCACAAGTGCCGGCAGCACCAGGAGGCGGAGGAAGCCCGGCTGCGTGAGGAGAAGCGGATGAAGCGGATGGAGAAAAGGCGGCGGAGTAAGGAGACGCGCGGGTCCGGTCGGTAGCCCAGCCTCTCCGAGCCCTGCCTGAGGGGGCGCCCCCCCGGATGCTGCATGAGGGCATGGCGAGCTCGGCTGGCTTGCGAATCGGCAGCTGCGGTGACGGCGAACGGTCCAGGGGAACCTCAGAGCGCTCGAGGCGCCTTCTGTGCTCAGATCAGCTCCCACCGTCCGGGTCGTGCATTTGTTACGTTCACCGGTCATGACCAGCAGGGAAAGGTGGAGGGATCACCAAGTGAGGGACTCGTGAATTCCGACGGGGGCCCTACAGTCATATGTCGCCGGAGCATAGACCCTTCTGTCGGCGCTTAGCTTTTCCCAAGCGGTGCCAGCTGATTGGTGGCATGTAGAGTTGGCAAAATGGGCATTTTACGGCTCCCAGTGGACATTAGGCTGACTACTCAGAGCAAGGAGTTAGCTGGCCCCGGCTAAACTGGCTGAAAATTCAATAAAATAAAAATAGTGCAGCAGGATGATTTGATGGGCAAGCTGTGTATTTTCAGGAGGGACCAAAGAATCAAAATGCAGTTCTTGAATCTTTAATGCAGTTTTCCTCATTGCAGTGTGGCACACTGGCACTGGGAGGACATACAGTATCTGCAGTGTAAATGGTTAATGCAAATACACCAAATTTCTGTTGTTCATTTAACTTTACATCATCTACTGTTTCTAGTTCATAAATCACCCCAAGGTTAACATTTATATCTGTCAGCGACGCATTTTTTTTTGTTTGTTTTACTGAACCCTGGATGTGATGCTGTTGCATTTTCACACAAAGACATTGCACCTTGAAAGGTCTCCACTCTTGACGTATCATCTATAACTCGCAACTTGACAGCTATCCACTGGCAGGATTTACAGTAATCCATTTTTTTTTCCTTTTACTGTTGGGGAAGTGATTGAATCATATCAGCGAATCGACGTTAAGGCTTTTATTGTTGGACAGAGAAGCAGCTTTGAGTGTTTTCACATATGTGGGGGGCTTTTTCGAGGAGAATTTGCAACACGCCAAGGGGAGAGGGGTTGTGATTGTAGATTAAATTAAAACCTTTGTTTATGAGGGGCAGTTGGGAGGGGGACCCATGGACTGAGGAACTTGGGGGAGGTGGGGGGCACCAGGGTCTGTGCCTGGGTACCTTTTAGAAAATCATTAAGAATGCAGTGATGAACAATCACAAAATAATTACAGTACCTACAAATAACTGGTAACCCTTTATATTAATTGCACCTTCATAATGCCTTTATAATGCATTCATAGACCATCCTTTCATACCTTAACAAGATGCAGTAATAACTAACATTATATGATTATACGATTATAATGTTTGTTATTAATGCATATTAAAACCGTTCTGGTATGTTAGGATGTTAAGGTATACTGCTTATGAATGTTCTATGAATGCGGTATGAAGGTATTATGAAGGTGCAGTTAATGTTCTAGAATACATAATGAAAGTGCAGTTAATGTACTGTATTGTTACCAAAGAATTTAGTGCCACCAGGGAGTGAGTCCCAAAAGGTGGGGGACCTCACATCAGAGTTGCATTCCCATTACAGGGTTTGGACCCCATCACCTGCCTGATTAACCGACGACGGGACAATTTCTTACTCTGCATTCACACTGGATACGAGCCACCTGGGATGAGACACAGACGTGTTTTTCTTAGCATGTATTGGATATAAATGAATGTATGTGCATAATACTCATTAAGAGGGTGGTCTAAAGCTACTGTACGCTGAAGCACGGACAGACTGACCTGAATCTTTCAGTGATCGTGACCGAGATTTTGCCAGTGGGCAAACAGAAATAAAGTAAAGCGATGCCAAAATAAACAAATGGACTTTTGGCCCAAATCGCCTCGTCGCTCCACTGTTGGCTCTTAAACCTTTGGCTGGCAAGTTTGTGTTACGCTGGCTCACTTTAATGATGCATTTTTATTTATATATAAACCATACGCCAATGTCACTAAATTTATTACTGATATGGAAAAGGGATTCTTTGTCTTTATCTGGACCAGTAAGTATTTTTGAAATGACAGGCGCTGAAAGAAACTGATTGGAAGAGCTGTATGCGATCGTCTCAGCTCTCACATTTATGTCGACAAATATGGCTTATGACATCATAATTTTCTTAAAAAAGCACCTGGAGATTGCTGGTTCAAGTCCTCAGATGAATCATGCTGGACTGATTTGGCTATTTAACTTGGATATATACAGGTATTTTCAGCAATGTATGTAGAAACTTCTAGGGAGTAAAATTTATTTGCCTTAAAAAATGCGATCTCCCAGTGCCAGTGTTCCCGAATGAATTTTGTCGGTGTACAGTTTCTCTTTAAAAGAGCCTTGTATTTTCGGTTAAACATGGGCTCTGGCTGACTCTGCTCTCGCCTGAAAGCTCAGCACTATGGAAATCTAAAGGGTGCTTTAGATAATGACAAAGCACTCCCAGGGAATTGAATCAAAGTGCCAAAAGCCAGCTGCAGTCCACATTTCAGGGAACAAAGTCAGAATGCTTTACAAAAACCAAAGGCGTTGAATAATTTTATTATTGTCATTAATGTTGTCAGCTTGGTGGGGAAAGAGAATGGATTCTAGCAGAACTAGACTTTGGTACAGGGGTCAATAACATGGTGAATTCTGACGGATGTTTTGATCAAAATGCACTTTTTACCACAGACATGGTATATAAAAACTTGGCCTGCATAGTTTTTTTGTCTCAGGCAAAACATTTTGCCACAGACATAGACAAGTGTTGCCATGGAAACGTTTGTCCGTGCATGGACAGGTTGCCAATCCCTGATCCATATGCATGTCCAACATCCATAAGGAATCTTTAGAACAAGTTCAGTTATAATATTTTAGCTTATATGTGAGTCTACTATGGTTTTACATTAACAATTTATCCTTCCAAAAACGTTCCAAATGTAGGGTCAGCATGAATAGAAGGCAGAACACACAAAATCAATAGCAAGGCTAAAATTTGTTCAATTGTTTGCACCAGGACCCTCAATTTCACATATTCATAAATAAAATACATCTCTCAGTCAGGATGAGAATGGGTGAATTTACAGTAGGAGCTACCCTCATCCATTTGCATGCAGATTAAATATTTATCCAGCAAACTTTGAAGACTGACCAGCTGCAACCCACACTGATCTGATGATTTTTAAAACTTTGTTTTAAAAAAGTGAACTTCTGCATCAACTTTCCAATTTAAGCCGTTCATCAGGCACTAGAGAAATTCTTCTGATTAAAATCCCACTGTTTACGAGTACGTAAGCTTATCACCATTGCAGCTTGTTAACAAGTCTTTAATTTCAAAACGCGTGCCTTGTCTAAATGGATATTTTGCTGTGCTCGCATTGAAACAGCCAATGGAAAAGCTTCACCAGAGACCAGACGTGTGTACCGGTCTTCCAGACACGAGGTGGTCTGTGAACGGCCTGATTTGAAGACGGTCGCATTTAGTGTCGCATGCTCAGCATGTCGAAGCATGAAACAGGCGCATGAAGAGACAGCTACCAAATACCTATTTCAAACTAAAACAGAAATGTAGGGCATCTAGTCTGCAGCAAATGTAAATGCGTTTTTGATTCCATTAGTAATTTCCACAGAAGCCTACCAGCCCTCACTCTGGTTAGCCGATTTCCTTTCATCTCTTTATTTACATATTCAGCACTCGAATTTTCTCAGTTCTTAAAGATTTTGAACCATTCCAGTCACTTTTTCTAACCATATTAATTCAGCTTTGTCTCTCAGAAACATCCCAAAAGTAAGATGGAGCCGCCTAAATTTGTCACTTCAACAAGGATGGGTTCCGAGTCGATAACTTTTCAATTAAACAAAACATGTACTAACGAACGCGATCGCTGTCGGTTTTGCCGTCGTCAGGCTACGGGGGGGGATGTAGAGGTCTCTGTGCTCGCCGGCATGGGCTGGAACCAGAGACCCATCTGTCTGCCGCTCACGTGTCACGTGACTGTGTCCCACAGAGGCCCAGCAGCGGCCCTACTTTGCTGACTACTCCCCTGCCCGACTCTACATCCACACGCTGTGTACCAACCACTACCTGGACCTCTTCATAACCTGCATCATATGCATCAATGTGGTCACCATGTCCATGGAGCACTACAACCAGCCCAAGGTGATGGAGCCCCGTCTGTGTACAAGCTTTGTTTGGTCTGACAAGCTCCCCCTAGCTTTCAGTCAGTTAATAAACCATATTAAACCATATCTGAGCAGAGCAGCTGTGCTCCGCTGAAGCTGAAAGGCCTTTGGCTAAGTCTGCTGCTTGCAGAAACATCTCTACCAGCAACTTTCAGTAACTTTTACTAACTCCTATTACCCAAATATATGCCATGAACATAAATTAATGGGATGTGAATCAAGCTGTCTATGCTTCTTTACAGGAGGGAAGATTAATTATTTAATGTTCGACAGGCGCATCCGTCACGGAGTTGAGGATATTGGCAACTGTGTTTAATTCTTTCGGACCGGATGTTGTATAAAGAGTTTGGCGAGAGGTTTGAGGAGTTTAGATCCCTGTACACTTCCAAGTCAGTTCAGAATTACAGGATGATGTGTCTAAAAAATCCACAGGTCAATATGTTTGTGGTAGCTCTGTTATTGTCGATGCTTTTAAGCATGTGAAATATCAGCGGTATAAACGTAAATAGATCGGTCGCTCATCCATCCTGTCAGGCTCACAGGCGCCTCATGGAACAGCCTTCTACCTAACACCGTGACAGAAAATGGCCTGTTCTACACCAGACGATACGTGCTCAGTCACTGAGCCTGTACTGAGCCTGCACATGCATGTCTGTGCTCCGCAGTACCTGGAGGAGGTCCTGAAGTACTGCAACTACGTCTTCACCATCGTCTTCGTCTTAGAGGCACTGCTGAAGCTCGTGGCCTTCGGCTTCCGCCGCTTCTTCAAAGAGAGGTACCTCGCTTGATGCCGTTGTTCTGGAGCTGACGAGAAACAGTGGCTGGAGTATTACTGCTAGTGTTATTATTATTATTATTATTATTATTATTATTAATGTAGATTATCATAATCATAGGCAGCATGGTGACTCGGTAGTCCAGCATCTCCAGGCATGCATGTTCAAACCCCACCTGTGTGTGTCCTGTCCTTCTCAAGTTTGCAAAGGTCTCATCTGGCACTTGAAAGATTTGCAGTAGTGTATGTGCCATGTTATGGACTGGCATCCCTTCCAGGGCGGCCCCTGTCTCGTGCCCTCTGCTTCCTGGGATGGGCTCCAGGCTCGCTGTGAACCTGAGCGTCCTATTTTTCCTGTCGTGTTGTCCTTTTGAGGGGCTTTGCTCAGAGACGTCCATTCAGTGGTCCGTGTAAGAATCTGTGCAAATACTCCATAGCTTAACCTTGAGTTGAAATGCAAAAAAAAAAAATGTGTATTCACTCCATTGTTCATGCAAATGAAAGAACATTGCATCTGTGTAAAACGGCGTCCCTATTATGTGACGGATCCTTCTGGAAATCCTCATTTGATTAATTTATGCCTAAGGTGTTGATTACATTCCCTCTCACCGAATGCTGCAAACAAGTTCTTCAGCTGAACGTATCATCTCTGCTGTTCAGAGCTGCAGGAATCGTCAGGCTTGTTATTGTTAACCTTCCTCAGTCTCTCGTTCATTTCCGTCCATGTATGTGTGCAGACGCACGTGTGGGTGGCTGGGTTTCCACTCGCCCGCGAGCAGCTAACCGCTAAGTTTGCAGGCACCTTTCATCATAGGGGAGACCGATCGTTCTCCTTCAGAGTTCAGAAAGGTTGAAGAAATACTTCATTGTTTCAAGTGAAGCTTCAGTCACGTGACGGATATCTGTGACATTTAAATGTGACTCCTCTTGGTATAAAAGTATGGATTAGAGCGTGTAGATGTTTTGGGGAAGGGACAAGGGCAGGAAACAAGGCCCTCTATTTACCCCTGATTGATTGACTTGAGTATCCATGGCTTTGTGAGTTTGCTTGTTTGAGTGTGTAGTTTTCCAAGCTGCTCATTTGGTCTGTCTGGTGCATCTGGAAGGTGGAGATAAATGAGCCTCCAGTCCTTCAGTATCCGTGTCCCGTGGGTCTGTCTGCCCGACGTTACAAAGGACCGACTCTGACACATGCATGTTGCATGGAGCTTGCTGGAAATAAGGACTGTCATCTGTATGAAACCTTGTTTTTCAGATGGAACCAGCTGGACCTGGCCATTGTCCTGCTGTCCATCATGGGAATCACCCTGGAGGAGATCGAGATCAACGCGTCCCTCCCAATCAACCCAACCATCATCCGCATCATGCGGGTGCTCAGGATAGCCCGAGGTAGGTGTGGCATATATGAGACGCTTTGCCTTTCCCCGTTCGGTCAAAGAGCCTCACAGTCGTACTTGTGAAGTGGTTGCTTTGGAAAAAACAATCCGAGATGCTTCGCTTCTTCATTCTTCCCCAGTCGGTGAGCTGGTAGGGCCCTCACCCTAAGTGCGTTAAACGTCGCACTCTGCCCGCGCTGGTAATTGTGGGTAGCTTAGGCCCAGACACATGCCATCTTCCTTTGCGCCTGCAGTGCTGAAGCTGCTGAAGATGGCCACAGGGATGCGAGCGCTCCTGGACACAGTGGTGCAGGCCCTGCCCCAGGTCGGTTCCAGATATCACTCTTCTGCCTGCAAACCTTCATACCCGCATGTCCTTGTCTTAATAAGTGAGTTGCTCCAGAGTCATTCTGTTGTTATTCCGTATATTGAGCATAATCTCATTGTTCAGAGTTCTTGTGAAAGTGGTTTCATTTGGTGAAGTGCTGGTATTTGTTTTGCATCTGTCTCGCTTACGGTCAAATCCTTTAATCTCCCCGCGATCGTCTTCCTGCGTGCGCCTCACGCAAAGCCCTCTGCAGTGACACATGGAGTCAGGGAGGGACATTAACCCAAGTCTGACAGATGGAGATCTCTGGGCAGGGTGACTGGGGACAGGATCGTCCCAAGAGCTGTATTATCCCCGAGAGGATGGCTGCTACCCTCTGGTCTGTCATCCATCCCCCGCGAAGGGCAGTTCTCCAGCGGCTTGAGACGATTGGCGTAACTCTCTTTCCCGCGGTATCACGGATGACCCCCCGTAGCCGTGACATCTGCTTTCGGGGGTCACCAGCATCCCCCAGTACCGACTTGCCACTCACCTAGGTATCGGCGTGACATTGTGACATTGATGCTTGGGAGTCGAACCTGTGGCCGTCTCCCCCTGCAGGTGGGCAACCTGGGGTTGCTTTTCATGCTTCTGTTCTTCATCTATGCGGCCCTGGGAGTTGAGCTCTTCGGCAAGTTGGGTCAGTGCCCCGCCGTCCCCGTCTTTTCTGAAGCCCTCCTGTCCAACAGATTTTACACTCAAAGCGACTTCAGAAGATGTACTGTTCTGCCCAGAGAAAGATCTTGTCCATGACACTATACCTCTGCTGTGTCTGTGGTATGAATTTGGCATTTGAAATGCTATGAACCAGAACCATAACATGCAAACATGCAGCCAGCGAAAGGCTACACAGAAGGCAGCTTTAACCCAACCTAACCCTAACCCGAATCCAACTCTAACCCTAACCCTAACCCTAAGCCATACACATGCAGGGCAAGAGTGAGTTCCAACTCTAGCTATCTATGAGGAGTTCATGCATCCTCCACATATTCCCATTGCTTCCTTTGAGTGCCCCCCCCCCCCCCAGCTCGAAGGCGCATGTATGTGAACGCCCTGCAATGCATTACTGCAATTCAATAACCCGCCGCGGTTATTGGGAATGAACAAACAGACAGCAATTTTGAGGTTGCGAGTAAGAGCAGCAGAGTGAGTGTGTGTGTGTGTGTGTGTGTGTGAGTGTGTGTGTATGTGTGTGTGTGTGTGTGTGCCTCATTTGTGGTTATTCTACTCAGAAATTGCAAGTGGAGACACAGGAAATTGCATCACGACTCGCTCCTGTGAAAGCCGCTCTTGCTCCAAGATGCCCTTCAGCTAAAAGTGGCATTTTAGGCCTCATGGTTTCTACACTGGGAAGCTTTCGTCACTTGTGACACCACGTGGGGGGTGGGGGGTGAAGGGGTTCAGGCTCATAGCTGGTCCTGCCAGTGCGGAATTAGCTTATTTACAGCTATCAACAATAACTAAGAACATTTAGAGTAATATAATAAATGTTTGTGATTCATGCTCCGTTAGGATGCTCACTGCTAGATCTGTGGCATGCATTTATTTTACCCAGAATGCAATGACGACAATCCGTGTGAAGGCCTGAGCCGGCATGCCACTTTTGAAAACTTTGGCATGGCCTTCTTGACCCTCTTCAGGGTCTCCACAGGTGACAACTGGAACGGCATCATGAAGGTGAGTGAACGGACAGTCCCTGCGGCAGGCCTCACCCGGCCATGCCCATGCTCCGCCCAACCCGCTGCTCCCCCTACAGGACACTCTGCGGGAGTGCAGGAGCGAGGACAAGCACTGCCTGAGCTACCTGCCACTCATCTCGCCCCTGTACTTCGTCACCTTCGTGCTGATCGCCCAGTTCGTGCTGGTCAACGTGGTGGTGGCCGTGCTCATGAAGCACCTGGAGGAGAGCAACAAGGAGGCCAAGGAGGACGCTGAGATGGATGCTGAGATCGAGCTGGAGATGACCCGCCGCCTCAGTGCCAACGCCGCCGCCGCCGCCCTGGGGCCTGACGGTCAGGATGGCTACTCCGGGCCGCACCCAGACTCCCCGACACGGGTACGCCGGGGCTGCCGGCAGCCCATGGGGGTCAGGAGGGCCCTAGCAAGGGGTTTAAGCCTAGGAGGTGTTCATTTCCCAAGACCACTGGAACATTAGAACAAAGAATATTGGTGACCTTTTTATTTACCTTCGAAGTATTGGGCATGAGGCGATTTCTGAAAACAAACCTGAATAGGACACAGCTGAAATAGCTAGTCATACAGAAACAGCTGCACGACGCTCCCGTACAAGCGTGATACATGTCACAGCATTTGGGACAAATAAAATGGAACAGGGTCAGTGATTTGGCCAGAAGATTCAATTTGGGCGGGCTAGGTGAGGGCCCAAGCTAAGCTAATAAACTAGCTTTGGACTGAAGGTTCACGGCAGGTGGATGATCAATAAACCCCGAGCATTAAGGGATATGATCCTGAACTGATGAGGTCACCGGTCTGAGACACACCCCCTCCCAAACAGAGGCAAAGCAAGCCAGCGAGCCATTGGCAGTGGGGAGAGGGAACATTTACTCTGGGGAAGGCACCGTGTCTGAACAGGAAGCGGAGCAGTGGGGAGGCGGGGGGCCATCGGCCTGCAGCTAACTGGCAAAGTCACGTCACAGGACTCGGTCTGGAGGAGACCTGGCTCCCCACTTCACTACGGCTCTGCTTTTTACCTTTTCAGGACAGGAGACAAATTTTTGGGTCTTCCCTGAGACAGGATAATCTCATTAATTCTTTCAGTACCTCATTAATCGTTAACCCCCCCCCCACCCCCCGCCACACACCGAAAGCAAGAAAACTGTTTTGGGGAACTTAATTAAACCACTGTTGCAGAGGACTGGCCAAACCAAAACCCATTAGGGGATTTTCTTCTGTGATTCGCTCTAAAGGTAGACGGTTTTATCTTAATTTCTGTTTCGGTGAGAAGTTCTGCAGAGAGAGCACTCTGTCACTCATGCTGAACCGAGGCGCCGGAGACCAGCACACCGTTCCTTAATAGCTTATTTAGATAAATCTTTTTGACTGCATTCAAATGGGATGCCATCTATTAATTTACTAATGCATGAAGTCAGTGAATGAAATGTACATCATAAAGTTTTTCCGTGACTTTGTGGCCTTTGTTGGCTTCTTTTTTTAAGTGGGCTAATAGCAACGTTGACTGTTAGATGGATGGCACAAATCACCAAATATACCCCAAAATGCCTGTGAGAGTGTTAACAAGCAGTGTCAAGCCGGACACTACCAGACAGGTGCCTGCCTCACTCAAACATCAACACAACCCGCCAGAGACTATATCACATGATCTTACCGGAAAGCAGCACTTTCGCCTTAATAGCGACTGCTAATGATCTTCACCTCGACAGAGATATTTGGTGGGATGGCAGCTGGGTTTGTCACATGCTTAGTCTGATTATATCCAGTTATTATGCTCATTGAAAATGCATTAAAGGTGTGCCTCCCAAAAGCATCGTGGGCTTTTTTTTACATTAAACGGTACGCACACAGATGATTAGTATGCCACAAGACACGAGCCGCAAGAGTGCAATCTCAAGGCTTTTGTTGACCCTCATTTGTGATCAGTAAATATGGTCAATGAGTCTCCGAGTCGGTTAACAGCCTTTAAGTGGATAAGAGCACTTCATCCTACCTCAACGCTCCCTCCCTTTAATGAGCATGAATAATCCGCGCTCTTGTATGTGATGATCACACTTCCATCTGAAGGGTAACAGCCCTTTAAATGGACCCTTTGACACCAGGTTTGTTGCCGAGGGAACAGGCATGTTTACAGGCATGTGCAGAAGCGGTCCTGTGCCTGTGTGTCTCCAGGATGAGACTCTGCGGGGTGCGGGGGAGAATCTGCTGTCCGTGCGGAAAGCGTGCGTGTCCAGGATGCACTCGCTGCCCAACGACAGCTACATGTTCCGTCCGGTGAGGCCGGCCAACGCCCCCTTCCCCCTGTCAGAGGTGGAGTCCTGTGATGGGAGTCTTCATCTAGGTACCGGTCAGCCCATGTTATTGCACGGAGGACCCGTGCATGTGTCACATGATCTTTTCCTGTGATCCGTAATGATTCTCTCATGCTCTGCCAGGGTGACGCCTCCCTTGGCGTTTACTTGCAGGCTGGATGTTTCTATCGCAGCTGTTTTCATCTCAGTTAATGGTCACTTTGTCTAAGAGTCGTCACCTCAACCCAAAGCATTTCTGTCCAGGTTCTGTCACGTCCGTTAGTTCCCAGCCCTCCAGGGGGAGCTCCCAGCTGTGTGTCCCGGGAGCGTCCCCTCACGCCAGCCCTACCTCCCTCTACGACAACAGCAGCCTTCCCAGAATTCCACCTCCACGGCTTACATCCTGCTCCGGTGCCAGCAGACCTCTACGTAGACAGGTACCATTGACCCCTAAGCATCCTTTCACTCAAAATTCCTTCCTGGCATCGGGTACCGTTTACCGGATCCCCTCTTTTGATTCTAGGAAGCGATCAAAAGTGACTCCATTGAGGTGCAGAGCTTCGACTCGAGAGACAACCTGGAGCGGCAGTCCTGCGAGAGCCTGCAGCAGATGGCCCCTATGTTGCATAGCACCTCCTACTCGCGGGAGGGGGGCTCCGCCGCAGCATCCCCTGAATGCTCACCGCCTCCAGCCTCTCGCACCCGTGCGGCAAGCGTGCAGACACGCTGGCAGGTGTACGGTCAGCACAGCAGTGCAGGCAGGCCGGGCAGTGGCCCTGCTGAAGGTGCTGGTCCTGAAGACTCCACGCTAGAGTTGGTTGACCCCGCAGACGAGGAGGTCCGGCACATCAACAGCTCAGCCGCGGGCTGGGCAGGTGGGCCGCTGGATGCCCGCAGCCAGTCCCTGTCTCCTTACAGCTCTCCCAGCAATGAGATTCCTGTCCCGCTGAAGAACTGTAGCAGTGCCACAGACCTGCAGTCTGCCAGCGCCAGGGAAAAGGACCTCAAGAAGTTCTACAGCGTGGACACTGAGGGCTTCCTGGCCCGGCCCTCCTGGGCTGATGATGGCCGCCGGCACTCCATCGAGATCTGCCCTTCGTTCGATGAGGGCCTGTTCTCTCAGTCAGAGAGGCGGTCCTCCCTGCAAAGCCAGTCGGGCTCCTCCGAGTGCCTCCCCATCCAGAGGAAGAAGAAGATGAGTCCACCCTGCATCTCCGTCGAGCCGCCTGTGGAGACAGAGCTCCTCACCCCCGCGGCTTCCCGAAACACGAGCTCCGAAGCAAGCATGCTGCTGCGGAGGAGGACGCCCTCCTTCGAGTCGCCCCTGCAACGTGACTCCCTGGACCTGCTGGAGCCCCAGATCATTGTGGACGCCCCGGCCAAAGTGGAGAGGCACCTGTCCATCCCGCGGATCTCCTTCGATCAGTCGGACTTGAGCTCCATGAGCAGCATGTCGGACATCCTGTCGGACAGCGACCAGTCCGTGCACTCGTTCGACGCCAGGCAGGAGGGAGGTGCTCATGTGAGGATGGAACACCTCCAGGTCCCGGGAAGCAGGGGTATGGAGAACAACAGGCAGACCCGCGGTCATACGTCCAGGACCCCCTCTAGTAGGAAGAGGGGGCTGGTCCGCATGGCAAGCACAAGGGACGAGGATGAGCCAGTGGCGTAGCCAAAGCCTTCCAGGGGTGACCTGTGCAACTCCAGTCACTGGGGCTCAAGAGCCGGGTTTACAACATGGGATATGCAATTTCAGTCTTTCTTATGGAACTTGGGATCAGGGCTCAATCACATTGATTTGGGTTCAACTGTCTACTGTGTTTAATACCATGGATTTCTGTAACGTCTACTTTCTAACTGGCACTGTATTGTGCGACAGCACAGTATGCTAAGGTGCATCATTAGATAAGGTATGTACATTTTGTGCTGTAAATAGAGGGAAATAATGTATCTGTGCAGAAAATATGTATTCATATGCACATATTTTTATAGAGCTGAGTAACGTTTTGCACACTTTAATTTGAATTCCAAGTTGGTTAGTGTTTCGTTGTCCTCTTGAATTCGTACAGTTTTCATTTTGACGACGGCTTGTTCAAATGTAGTATGCTTACACAACCTACTGACACTAAAGGTTATTTTTATTATTTTTTTCTACTCGGGGTAGAAATATAAATTGTTTATATTAACTGAATCCAACAAGAACCAGACTACTATTGAGGTTTAGCCTTTGTGCAATAATCACGGTTCAAAGTTGGATTTGCTAGGATAAATTTATTGAGAGGATAGCTTAACATTAACGTCTGCTCAGATTTAATGGAATTATGACCAATGTTTTTAAAAGGACTGCTATTGTTGTGATGATTTAAATAATGCATATACTGCGCATTTTTTGTTTTAATTGTGCATTTGACAAGCAATTAGTTGCAGTGATATGAGCTGAACTCCTAACTCCCTGTACAAGCTGGTCGCACCCAATGAGAATCCACGTAATACTGCGTCTAATACTGCAGTACACACTGCAATCTGAGATGGAGTTATAGGTTTGTGCAAGGACAAAATCTCAAGATTAAAGGGCTGTTTGATTTTAATTGGTATGTTTTAGCAGTAAGAAAAGAGTACAGAAAGATTTAGTATTTTAGCCAACAGCACTCTATTTAAAATGAAACATGGTTTCTTGGACACCCAACCAAAAATCAATAAATAAATAAAATTGCTTTTACATTTCAGCCTTGACATGGTGCCTTTGCATTTACCTGAATTCCTGATTATGGCAGGATTTTATGGCTGATTTAATTCTGTTTTAATCTGGATCAAAACCAATATGTCATTAAAGCAGGTTAATCTTTCATAGGCAATGTTTGTATATGTGGTATATGCATCAGATTATGCATCGGATTGTGTGAAAGTACCCCACAGAGCAATCTGTTAATTTGATTGGAAATATTTGCTATGTTTAATGAAGCTTCTGCGTGATTATGGGATGCTTTTCTATATTTGTGTCTTATTGTCACACTTTTTTTCCTCATATCCACTACAAAGGAAACCTTTTTCATTATGTGACTGGGGAAATTCTAAACGAAATGTGGAATTCTGTGATGCAATTCGTCTTTCTCTTGACAAAAACTTTATTGAGCCCCTTCCTAAGATGTTTTAAAAGAAAGGCAAGGAAAAATTCTCTTGCTGTAATCAGGCTATCTGCAATAATTTAACGTTTTGCAGAATGGGAACTGAGTATTAAACAGTATTTTGACATTTAAATTATTATTACTG
This sequence comes from Hippopotamyrus pictus, assembly GCA_026781145.1. Lineage (NCBI taxonomy): Eukaryota > Metazoa > Chordata > Actinopteri > Osteoglossiformes > Mormyridae > Hippopotamyrus > Hippopotamyrus pictus. The sequence continues at coordinate 24,638,402 of JAODLC010000100.1, read as the reverse complement.
TCTGATGGTCTAAAATTTGTCCCAGGTGATACTAATTAAAATAAATTATTTAATTTAATTTAGAGCAGCGGTATCCATTTGTTCACACACTTCAGGCTGAATCATCAAAGGCCCAAGGCACTGGGCAGAAAATAAGCTACATGTGAAAAATAAAGGTGAAATCTGATTTTGATTTTTGGATCAGAACGTATGCATGCACAGTATATTGTACACTGTCAGCTCTTATGTTAAACACTTTACGCACATTGTGGGAGAATTCCTCATTATTATTATTATTATTATTATTCTTTTGCCGAAAGATTACTTACCTCATATTCAGCTCTAAGGAAGATTTGCTGGAGGAGAGGACCATACATGCTGTGCTTTGCTGCATCCAGCTCACATGATCTGCTTCCTCTATGATTCTGCCCTGAGGTCTCCCAGCCAGCTAAAAAGCTCACCTCCCTGCTCTAAACCACCAGAAAATCGGGTGATGCCAAACATATTTTTATTATAAATAAAATTTATTTCAAATATTGCTTTCATGTGTACAGAGTCAACAAAAATGCATTAAAATTTTAAAAATCTCAAACGTCTCAACCTTTCCTTATGGGTTAGCGTACACTGATCTCAGCTGGTGGATTTTCAATTTGCAGTGGAGTAAGTTAGAATAAAATCCATAATGCCTATGAGAGTAAAGAAATATTTTGTTGTTTAATGTAACTGTGTTTAAAGCATATTAAATAATATACTAAGTATTACTATTTATAATTATATACTAATTACATACTATTTTATAAACAACATTATAAATAAATACTACTGCTAATAATATTAATAATAATACAGTAATAGTCAAAAGTCTGGACACACCTGCATTTATTGCATTTGTCTCTATTTTAGCTGTGTTAAAATGGCCTCCCACCAATGAAGTAATACATAAAAAATGCAATGAGTAGGAGAAGTGTTCAACATCTCAAAATTTTCTAGAATTTTAGACTCTTCTAAATATCCCCCTTTTGCCTGTATGACAGCACTGCAGACTCTTGGCATTCCTTCAACCAGCTTCCAGATGGAGCCACCTGGAATGCTTCTCCAACAGTCCTGAAGGAGTTTCCACGAGTTCCGGGCACAAGTTGGCTACCTTGCTCTTACTCTTTAATCCAACTCATCCCAAAGCAGCTCCGCAGGGTTTAGGTCGGGGGATATGACATAGCCTCAAGGTGTGCTTAGGGTCATTATCCTTTCAGCTTTTCATTAGGTGCGTGCAGACTTTTGACTGGGACTGTATATCATAAATAACAGGTGCTTTGAAGGAAATGCACAATTTAAAACATCTTTCATGCGGCATAACCTAAGATAGATGTATGACGGTAAGAAAAAAATAGAACTAGGGCTGTTAAAGTTACGGCATTAATTTCTTAGCAACAATCTTAAAGCTATAACACGTTATTATTTCTTAATTTCATTAGTTTTACTTGTGTTAATTTTGATAGCCCATTGGGAGAATAGTATATTGAAAAGATGTTTAAAATAATTTAAATTCCATACTGAATATACAGACTACAAAATTTTTTCATGGTATTGCAATAAGTTTATGTGCAACTAATTGTGAAGGTTTGCAATTAATCAAGATTAAAAAATCTATTGTTTGATGGCCCTATTGACGATTTTTGCTCATACAAACTGAAATCCCCTGGCTAGCTGGCCCCCTAGGTTACTGCCTGTGCTGCTTAATAGGTTTATTGACCCTGACTAGATATTTCTCAGTATTAGTGCACTGAGAATTAAATTAGCTATACCTAGGTTTTAGGTAGTTTGTAGATTAATGACTTTAGCCAGTGGGTCTAACACCCAGTCCTGGGGGGCCGCTGTGTTTATTCTGGTTCTGCGCAAACTTAACTCTTCGTTATATACATATGGGTTGTTTCTACTGGACACTGATCTTGGGTTAACTTCTTCAATTTTCTGATTTCTCTCTTTTAATTGATTTATAAAGAAACATTAAATTCTCTGTTTATTTCCAGTGGTATTTGTGTAGAAGGATTTGGATGGACTTTAAGATAATAAACATTTAGTGATTATTCTAATTAAATAGAATGCCGATTTGTTCCACTAGTTCAGATGCACCATTGAACCAAATCTGGTTAAAGTAATACAGTTTATCTCTTAAGTTGTTTTAATACTGATGTATAGGCCGATCTTATAAATGTCACAAAGAAAATAATTCAATTGTAATATTCAAATCACACATAACGCATTAAGGGATTGGTTTGAACATTAATGGGACAAACTGTGGTACCTCGGACCGGAACTGTGAAACACTGTCAGAGAGAAATACAACATTCCTTAAAAAATTTAAATACATATACAGGTTTACATTGCTTAACAACCAGGTTATATTCTGTCTGTTAGACAACCCTATAGAACCTACTGGACTTACATTGTACCTGTACTACTTAAATAGTCAAGATACACTAACATAGTACTGTACTACTGTATACTGTACTGTAATAAAACATGTACACTATCTTAGCAACCCAAAAGTGTGAAAGACTACGCATTAAAATAATTCAAATACAAAGAACAGTTAAGTAAAATCACAAATGCTTAACACGTTAATTATTGCTATTAAGTATTATGGGTATTTTATGTTAGATGAGTACTGTACAATCATCCAGCTGGCTGCACAGTCATTTTGTTTACCCCAGCTACACGTTGTGCACTACAGCCACTTACATCTCCTGCGTCCTGTTAGCTAATCGGAATTTTTCAGCTCTAGGGCTGCAGCTGTTGAAGGACGTGGTCTATGTAGTCTTTGTAGGCTGTGTCCTTCAATGGTTGGCACAATGAATTTTGTGATCTCAGCAAAAGAATAACACATTTCCAGGCTGTATTCTAAGGAGCCATCGAAATGGGACAGTCTTGTTCCGCCGCTGTGATACATTTGGTCTTCAAATGTAGCTTTAGAAGGATACAGCACCAGAATTCGGACACAGCCTAATTTAAAGGTTTGGGACCTTGGACAGCCGGACGTTGTGTGGAGGGACGTTAAGTTACGAGTAACTGTACAAGACATCCCTCCCAAGGCATACTGATTTCAGGGAGGGGGCAATATCTGAGAGGGAGGAAGGGGGTGGCTGCCACATAAGTAAAAAAAAAATGGCAAATTTTATCGGGAAATACCGGAATATTGCAAGTATGCTCTCAAAATACCATATGCCGCGGTATAATGTCTGGACGGTATTAATATCGCCCAAGTATTTAGTGCTGGCTGGAGGGAGGAAGGATGCTGGAGAGCCGCTAAATAGCTGAATGACACATTTCCGGTACATTGTGCATCGTTCTCGGGTGTCAGGGAGCGGCGGTCAATTTCCAGAAGACTCCGGCTGTGAATCTTCCAGGAGAGGTGGGATGCCTGCATATACCTACATACATAATATGGGAGGGTTCTTAATTGCATGGCATGAAACAACGAAATTCCGACGGAAACATTAATATTATGATTCCAGGGTTGCACACTTCAATATACTTTGCTCATCACTGGATACAAACAAAAACAACTCGTTCTATGTTTTCCCTAACGAAAGCATTACAAAGCTGTAATGAAAAAGCTCATAAAGTAGAATTTGTCATCTACATTTCTATGATTTAAATATATTTCTTTGGTCATAATTTAAATGATTTAATATACTTAAAGTCATCTCTCTTCTGTAATCTCGGATGATGACACTGGTGAATGCTACCTAGAGATGTTTTTCAATTTAAATTGTGGCCCTATTAAACGGTACAGTGCAGCAATCATGGAGCCGTTTGCAATATAGCTGAGAAATGATACCATTGTGAGGTGCGTTAATAGCGGCATCTAGTGGTAATTTGATACAACTAACTATACCAAAATGAACTTGGGAGATCTCTGTTGCAGTGGTTCTCAACCAACTTTTGCACCGCGACCCAGTTTTTACCATACCAGCTCAGTCGCCACCCCTTATCAAGTATAGGTTGAAATTAACGCTATGATCAAGCAGGCAGTGCACTCTGCGTTTTACACCAACCAATGCCTATCGCACAAATCTGATTAGATGTGCCAAAAAAATTTAATTAAGCATCTGTGGTTTGGCTTCTTGGATTGGATGAGTGTTCACTAGCTTTGCGCCAAACCCAAGACGCGTTTATATAGGTTAATTCTACGACTGGGACTGGGAAATCTGATCGTAGATCAGCCTAGAAGTTTGCTGGTTTTAAAATACTTACATTTCCAACTCTGCCTCGCGACCATTTCAGAACTTGCCGCAACCCAGATTTGGGTCGCGACCCACGGGTTGAGAATCGCTGCTCTATTAAAAAATTGGCGCATTTATTTTTGTGCCAGTTGTTTCTGAATATTAAGGTATTCTTATATTAATACATATATAATAGATATGATTATAAGTGATTTTATACCTGCAAATATAACGTGTACTGCATTTTTCACATAAATATTTGTAAAATTGGCACGTTCAGTTATTTTCCGATCTATTGAGGTTTTATACTGCGTTCATTTAAGCGTATGTGATCAATAGCGATGACAAACTAGCTAGTATATAAGTATTTGCAATTGCAGCACGGTAGTTAGGCCTAAGTGTTCGACGAATAACAAGTTAAAATGCCTGTCACTGTAGCGAGGAAACGTGGCTGATAACAGCCGCCGTGTGGAAGCACCAAGTCCTATCAAACCGCAAGGGGAACCTCCAATCTGCGAGAACCGTATTAACGTTGATCTGATAATAGTTACAAGGTTCGTATCGCTAATCAGGACAGTATGAGGTATTCTTCTGCACTGTTCACAGGTTCTGTCCTTCCCAAATTCGAACAAATTGGAACATAATTAGATTTGCCTATTTTGGGGGGCCAATACTATATGCTTTCATGGGGCCAGAAATCTCTAGCCATGCCCCTGATCGTACAATGACAGTATGTGAAATCTGAAGCATGTTATTCATATAATACTATGCGCGCGCACACATAGTTCTAAAGCTCCTGATCTACCCAGCTGCACCTTAATTAAATGAACGACAAAAATCACGTTATATGGTATACCCTCCTGTTCTACTGGCATTACCATGATAGAATAATGTAACATTTTATATTACGACTTAAGCATACAAAATACAGCAATTTTACTTTTTTTCGTTAAAGAGAATAACAATAAATTATACATAGGCCTATACCATTCACCAACGTATCGCTGCAGTTCAATAAACAAAATGCATACATTTAAATTTTACCAAAGAGAAAATTGTATTCTACACAATTAAAGCCAAAACAATTTGGTACTTATGTATAATCTTATGCAGTTTTTTTTCCGAGTCCCCTGATACTTATTAAGCGGAAAGTGAAAAGCAGCATTTAAATACATATTCAGCCTGAAGGTGGAAAGTCCATGATTATAAATCAATCATTAACACACACTTAACGAGTCTTTCTATTACATGCCCACAGAGCAGTGATAAGATTATAAATGTAATTCATGGCGTTTTATGGCCTACCGCTCTGCACGACACCAGTGGGGTTCGAAGCCCACGTGACGCCATAGGCGAGTTGCACTGCTGTGAACCCAGCCGTTTGCTAAGTCACTGCCCCCTCAGAAGATGGTGCCCCAGGTGGCCACCTGTGTCGCTGTAAGGCTGACTGGCTCTGCACCGCACGATCTATGGCAGTTTTACATAGCAACTAGCATCAGAAACGGACATTTCAGGTCCAGAAAGTAAAAATCCAAGCCAGGATATTGTTTCAACCAACCAGTTGAACATAAGAGAGTTACAGTCACAGAGTACTCAACTGGTTGGTTGAAATAATATCCTGGTTTGGATTTTTACTTTCTGGACTTGAAATGTTCGCGACTGGTGAACATCAAGCAGAAGAGATATTTGGCGGGCATATATTCTATATTAATTTGCATAGGATATGCTATTTATTTAATTACATTTAATGGGGGTGGCATGGTGGTGCAGTGATTAGCACTTACACCTCTAGACCTGGGTTCAAGTCTCTGACAGTGTTCCATGATTATGGTGATTGCCTGCTCTCCTCCTGTTGTCATGCAGTTTCCTTTAGATACTCTGGCTACCCCCCACAGTCCAAAAAACATGCTGAGGCTTTTTGGAGTACCCATGTTTACTGTAAGCCTCGACATGTGAGTGAATGGTGTGTGAGTGTGCCCTGCAATGGATGGTACTCCCTCCTGGGTTGTTACCCTGGACACCCCGTGACCCTGAATAGGACGACTGGTTTCAGAAGATGGATGGATGAATATTTTAATAACATCAAGCATCAAATGAATGATTATGTGTCGTTAATTCCATGAAGATCACCTATATGTATTATACTAAGGAAACATTATCAGGAGTTTGGAAATGTTGCAGTGAGTGTGTAGCACTTCCGATTAGTATTATGAATATTATTGTTTGTTTAGAAAGATAAAAATTAATCCTTATCACCACAAGCAACCCAATATCTGCCTTACCAGCGGGACTGTTATCCAACGGAAGTCAAAATTTAACTCGAAAGACTCAGTCATTGATACACAGTATGAAAAACAACGTGCACATTGCAGCCTAAGCATTGCACAGTTACCGCAACTGCTATTTACAACATAAATACATGAATAATGAAAATGAATGCTGCATATTCGTTTACGTTATTTACAGATACACATGGCATCGTGCAAGGCATGCCGGTCCAATGCATAATCGGTTCCTCTTTTTTTTCCAAATTATTACAAATATCTTACTTTGTGCTAGGACTGGGACGATTATTCAACAATTATTCCGCTAATAAGCTGGCTAGTTGTTTCACTGCTGGCACCGTTAAAACTATATCAATTAATTAATGAATATCGTTATAATTTTGTCTAATATCGCCGGTGCCAGCAGTGCCACACTATTTTGTAAGGCATGCACTGGCCAATCATGTAGCACTTATTTATAAATATTAATGAGACCTCTCCTACCACCCTGCAAAGAGGAAATTTGCCGCGCTTGAGCACTGGGTTCTTACTGTGTGCTGATTGGTCAGTCTCCTATAATCATGCATGTGTCACTAATGCTAATGTGAAACAGCTGGATAAGTCTTTCAGTCAAGGAAACAAACCAGTCAAAGCACAAGAAGAGCTGAATTATTTAGCTGAGCACAGGAGCCTTTCAATTTGAAAGTAGTTTGTAAAACCCGAAGTAGCTCAAAGTGTCCTCCCTGACATGGATTATCTAGTCACCCTAAGCCAAGGGTGTCAAACTGCAGTCCTGGAAGGCTAGAGCCCTGTGTAGCTTAGTTCTTTCCCCATTCCACCACAAATGACACAGCTGGAGAACTGTGTGGTAATTAGCAGCAAGAGTTGAGTCAGGTGTGTTAAATGAGGGGAAACCAAAAAATGTGAAGGGCTCCGGCTCTCCAGCACTGGTGTTTGACACCTGTTCCCTAAGTGATTATTAACTTCAGTCTAACAAAAGAGATCATATTGAATATCTTAAGATTTGCCTTTTTTGTTAATAATGCTCTAATGATTAAGAAATGTTTTAATAAATTGAAATGTCAATGAAATTTTCAGATTTGTGTGTGTGGGGGAGAGGGTGAATTGTATGAAATGACTAGCTTGAAAATAATTGCTTATCAATAAATTTATCGTCATATCAGTCGAAAATTTAGCTGTTAGATCAGTCGAATAATCGAAAAAAAAAATCACTAGATTAATCGTTTAAAGAATAATCGTTTGGGACAGCACTACTTTGTGCAGTATACTTGAAGTCGCATGTGAAAGGTTTGACCGCTCACGGCTCGGAAGCCGGGTAACAGTGTGAAGGTGTTTTAGCGCCTGAGCGTCGCAGGGGGCGCTGCAGGAGGGGGGGACTAGTACTCTTGGTGGCGGCTGTAGTTACGTAACGCGAGAGCTTAGCGGCGTGGCGGACTGTCGGCTCTTCGAGCAGCATTAGCCAGCTGGTCCTGCACATACTAACCCGATAGGAGGAAACCTTTACTACGGTACAGATATGGAAGTAAAGTCCCTCAAGGAGGCCGAAAGGACCTGTGTGCTCTGCTGCCAGGACGTCGACATTTACGCCCTGGGAAAATGTGACCACCCGGTGTGCTACCAGTGTTCCACCAAGATGAGGGTGCTCTGCGAGCAGAAGTACTGCGCCGTCTGCCGGGAGGAGCTTGACAAGGTGCCCTAACTTCCCGCTACTACAGCCCGGGGCTTGCGCGGCCGTGTAGGCCGCTAGCCGCTTAGCTAACTAGCTAAGTCAGATAGCTAGCTAGCTAGTTTAGTATTGTACTACTTGTCATACATTGTTCACATACTGTTATTGTACTTTATACTGCTTATTTACGTTATTGAAAAAAAAATGTGACTGGTAGTATTTTGTAGCTTTAATGTTTCAATGGTCGTTGTCCGTTGGCATTTTTGTATAGAAATGGTTTGTTTTTGTAGTGGCTTGACGTTGGCTAGATTGGAGTTTTCTTAGTTAATGCTCGTCATTAATGTGGTAAACGATTATTGCCCACGATAAATGTAGACGAGTGACGGGAGGCGAAGGGCGAGCCGGCCGGCCGGCCGCTTCATTTTGCTGCGTACGTTTCTAATCACTGTCAGATTTATTGGTGTTCTGTAGTGATTGTAAATCCCCCTCTTAAACCGCATTTTGTTGTTATTGGTTTCATTATTAACTTTACTTTTAATGTTGGTTCCTTCCGTAGCGGGAATAGGTATGACAGATCTGTTGGTAGCCTGTCATCGCCGCCTGTCTTAACAGCTGATCTCGGCTGTAGGTCGCTGCATTCCTGCCCGCAATTCTTACACGCATAAAAACTAGGAAGTACGTCTGCCCACTCCTGTCTTATGAGGCAAATTATCTCCGGTGTGGGCTTTCCTTAATTTATTTATTTATTTATTTTTTGTGATTCTGATCGGCACTTTTCTGGCCTGGCCATGTGAGTTGCGTGGCCTTTGACAGGCGTGCAGGGTCCAGTCCTCCTGTGTTCAGCAGAATTGCCAAGAGTCAGCACAACCATATGGGGACGGTGCATCAGCGGGCTCGGAATTCGGGGCTAGATTAGGATATAAATCTATAGGTTGAGATGTAAATCTGTATAACTCATTAAACAATCTGACCTGATAGGCTAGCAGGCTTTTTTTTTCCCAATTTCAATTTTCCAATTTAAAAATACCTTTTAAGTTACCCAGACGAAAGTAATAAATAAGTATTGCTTTTCTAAATTGCCTGTTAAGTTGGCTTGAGTAGTTGATGAAATTATTTTACTGCTGGCATCACAAAACCGTCCTCAAAAGCATCTCTGTTATCAAGTGTACTGGTAAATGTTGAGACTTCTTTTTTTCTAGGTTGTTTTCATCAAGAAGCTTGAACCTTTTGCTGCCATTGACACCAGGCGATTTCAGTGTGAGAGGAAGTATGACATTTATTTCTGTGATGGCAAGACGTATTCGCAGTTCAGGTAGGGGCAGGCATGTTTCTTTGCATGATTTTACTGCTACGCAATTATAGTGTGTCCTCTATATTTCCATCATATTTGTCTTTTGTAATCTATGACATTTAGGAGGATCTTGCAGTCTGAATGTCCCCAGTGTCCAGAACCGAGGATATTCGCTACGTTTGAGGAACTGGAATATCACATGAGGAAACAGCATGAGCTATTTTGCTGTAAACTGTGTGCGAAACATTTAAAGGTACCTCATCCCAGCATCTAAATGCTGCTTTTTAAGTCTGTCCTCTGATGTAAATGGCCGCTCGCGTCCTTCTCAAAACTCACTCCTCTCACATCCTGTTCCTTGCAGATATTCTCCCACGAACGAAAGTGGTACAATCGGAAGGACCTGGCACGACACCGAACGCAGGGCGACCCCGATGACACGTCGCACCGGGGACACCCCCTGTGTAAATTCTGCGATGATCGATACCTGGACAATGACGAGTTGCTGAAGCACCTGCGCAGAGATCACTATTTCTGTCACTTCTGTGACTCTGACGGAGCTCAGGAGTATTACAGGTAGTGTGAAACAAATGACTTAATTGGAGAAGCCTGTTTGTGCTTCTTGAGTTTATTTGAGGCTTTATATTTGGAGGAAAGTTACTGTGTTATGCCCCAGACAGCGGCAACGGCGTCTGATTGTTGCTCTTGCAGCGATTATCCATACTTGCGCGACCACTTCCGCGAGAGCCACTTCCTGTGTGAGGAGGGCCGCTGCAGCACTGAGCAGTTCACCCACGCTTTCCGCACCGAGATCGACTACAAGGCCCACAAGGCAGCCGCCCACAGCAAGAACCGGGCCGAAGCCCGGCAGAATCGGCAGATCGACCTGCAGTTCAACTACGCGCCAAGGCACCCGAGAAGGAACGATGGTGAGGGAGTTTATCTGTTTTGAGACAGACATTTTGGGAAATTTGTGACTAATACTTAGAGATTGAGCGATGAGGACAGACACCATATATTGCAATTAATTGACCCGTCTTTCCTTGTTAATGACATGCACGTTTTATTAAAACCATAAGTTTTAAGTTAACAAATGTACAAATAATTACATAATAAAACAAGAATTCTTTGTGTTTGTTACATATTATTGTGTGTAATGTCCAGATTAGCCATGCAGACAGTGTTTTTAGTTTTTAGTTTTTACTAGTTTTTTAGTGCGTGTTTTTTCTGGGGACCTCATCATTCCTAACGTAAAGAAACCATGTAATTCTGAGATGACCTCATTTAGGTCCAGGTCGTTTCCCTTCCTTTTCTCTTTATTTGTGCATCGGTGAGCTGCGTTCTGGTTTAAAGGTCATTGTAATTGCGTGTCATACGTACCTTTAAAATACGGATGCAGATTGCTAGGACATGATGTGCATGAGTGTCCAAAAAGGATAAGTGAGACAAATTCTGCATGCTATAGGTTTGCATGCTCTGCATCTGTAATATTTGGCTTAAATGCTCTGCCCAACTACTGCTGAGTTAAAGGTGCTGCACATCTCACAGCAGAATGAGGACCTTGGGTTATACCATGGTGAGAAGCATTAAAACCGCTTGGCTCAGTGTTGTGGTGTGTCTCACCCGAGGTATCGGAGGGGAAGATTACGAAGAAGTGGATCGCTTCAACCGGCAGGGGAGATCGGGGCGGGGTGGGGCTCGAGCGGCCCCACAGAACCGGAGAGTGAGCTGGAGATACGACAGGTATGACCGCCGACAGGCTCCGGCCCGCGTGACCTTTCCCCTCGCCACCTGGTGACAGCATGTCACCCCACACCCTGTCATTTCAGGGAGGAGGAAGACCGAGACATCGCTGCTGCCGTGAGAGCCTCCATCGCCGCACGTAAGCAGGAGGAGAGGAGACAGGCCTCAGAACGAGAGGCGCCCAAGGCCCGGAAAGAGGAGCTGATGGACGTGGAGGAGACCCGAAACCACAAGAGGGCAGCCAGGCCACCTGGGGAATCTCTAAGTAACCCTTTACGCCCGTGTTTGAAAATGCCTGTTTTCAGAGTGAAAGATAGCGTTTGACATTTTGCAGTGAAGTGAAGAGCAAATTTCCGAAACTCAGTCCATTTTTCTGAGATGAGACCGCCAATGACCTGAAGTCAGGCTTCCTCGTCAGATGTTAGTTTTTTTTTTTACAAACATCTTGTGGACTGAATGAGTTTTAGAAATCTGCTGTTCAGTCGGCACACTTAGACAAATGTGTGGTGTCTATGGCATGGCCAGTGGGCTTTGGTATCGGAGGCTCAGTGATCACGCTACTCTTTGGCTCATTCAGCCCCCAAGGACGTCGGTCAGTCCGCTGGCCCCAAGGAGCCCCAGAAAGGAGATGACTTCCCGCTTTTAGCAATTCCGGCTGCAAACACACCCCCAGCCGCTACAAGGTAACCCCTCTGAACAGTGCCTGTCAGTACTCTGTCCTCATCGCCGCATAGGCCGGGGCGTGTTAGATACAGTGCCCGTGAGTGACGGCTTAGCTGTAATGCAGTGCTGATGTCACACTGTTTAATGCTGCAGTACCAGTCAAAAGTCTGGACACACCTACTGAAAATTTTGTTTTTCAATAAGATGAGCACACATCAAGGTTGTGTAGTCAGTATTATCTTCTGGACGACCTAGCCCACCATCCCCTGACCTGATCCCCGTAGAGCTGGTTTGGGATGATTTGGATCAAAGAATAAGAGCAAAGTAGGAAACTACTTCAGGACTGTTGAACTATTTTGAAGAATCTAAATTTTGAGAAGTTTTGAGATGTTGATTACTTCATTGCCTTCAGGCATTTTACTGTAAAGTGAATAACACGGCTAAAATGGAGTGAAAAGCATTCAGACCAGGTGTGTTCAGACTTTGTACTGTAAATAGACTTGAATTTGCATTGGGTGTCTTTCGCCATTTTAGCTTATTGGCCGTGAGCATCAATGATGTATCATTGGATGTCACTCTTTCTAAGAACATTCTTATAACTTGGGCTTTTATTAGTCTGCAAGTTGTCTGTATTTCTGGAAATACAAGGCTCTTTGTGAAATGTACTTATGTTATTGAAAAATGCCATATTTGTATCTGGAAAATGGTATATTTATTACATTCTAGCATTAATGATAAATTTGTCATGCTGCTTGTCACTTTTTGTAATGAATATGTTCAGATTTCCTGTCTTGAGAATAAACACCAAATACTTTATTTTACTGATTGGTAGCTGCACTTGGCAGTTTTTCTTTCAGAGAGAACTTTGTTCATATATTGAGCAGTTGTTAATGAAGAAGGGAGTTCTGCTGTAAACCCGTTTGACACAGATTCTAAATCTGACTGCTGTCAGCCGCGATGGGGCTTTGTAACGAGATCATGTTCAGAGATGTCCCCTGAAACGTCTTGTTCTGTTTCTCTGCGCACAGCTTGACTAAGCCAGCCAGCATGAAGCTGCAGGATGCCGATTTCCCCCGTCTGTCTGGCTCGTCTCCATCCCCCCTCATGACTCCAGCGTACACTGCACCGGCCCGGAAACCTTCTGCCTTCCAGGAGGAGGACTTCCCAGCGCTAGTCCCCAAAATCAGTCTCCAGAAGCCCGTGGGCAGCACGACCTCGGCCTGGTCCCAGTGTGGCAACAAGAACTCCATGCAGCCTTCAAAGCCGACCCCAGTGCCCAGGCCCGCATTCCCCTCCCCTGCCAGCCGCCCGCCACCCTCTTCTGCCACCTCTCAGCTTAGGAAGCCCCAAGCAGGTGGGGGTAAAGCTCCAGTCAGAGTCCGGTCCCCATCATCTGAGGAGGACGAGGAGCCAGGCAGAAGCGCCCAGGACATCCGCAGCGTGCCCACCATGCTGGATATCTCGTCGCTGCTGACGGGTACCTCTCAGCAGGCCTCCAAGGTGAACAAGAGGAAGAAGCAGCCTGCGGCCCCCCCACCTGGGAGCCGTCCCCCCGGGGACTCTGTCTCCAGCACGGCCCAGAAGGAGAATGTTCCAGAGGCTAACCAGCCCCCAGCACTTATCCCTCCCAAACCAGTGGTAGCCCCAAAAACCAGCCCTTTCATTAATGGGCATATAGATAAGCCTTCAGAGAAACCCGGTGGTGTTCCCAAAGAACCTCCTGGACTGGAAAAGCGGCCTGTATCCGATCCCTGTCTGCTTCCCGGAGAAGAAGACTTCCCTGCTTTGATACCAAAAAAGCTTCCACCTCCAGGTAACTAGTCCGAACCAAGGCTCCGTGTCCTTTGGTGGGAAGGCACTCGAACTCCTTCATTTTGTTAAATTATGATGGAGCATTCTGCGATAAATGTGCATATTTGTCCTTACAGGGTTCAAAAGTACATTCCCATTGAGTGCCTCCCAGAATGGTGGGCCGCCCCCTCCCCCTGGATTAGCAGCCCCTCCTAGCAAGCCTCCTCCCGGATTCACCGGCATCCCTTTGAACGCCAACGTCGATCCTGTAGTCCCGGCAGCTAATGAGTCAGTGATCATACTTTCCATCTGCTTATAGGTTTTTAAAATGACCCTTAGGGTGCAGAGCGCCCAAGGTACCGCCTTGCCCATCATCGAGTCCTAGTAAGGGGTCATCTGCAGAGCCAGAGTGATGCAGTAAGGGGCCATCTGCAGAGCCAGAGTGATGCAGTAAGGGGCCATCTGCAGAG
>JAODLC010000100.1:24612744-24624194 GCA_026781145.1 Hippopotamyrus pictus | reverse complement strand
AGCCAGAGTGATGCAGTAAGGGGTCATCTGCAGAGCCAGAGTGATGCAGTAAGGGGTCATCTGCAGAGCCAGAGTGACCCATTTTTTTACAGCATGTAATTCTATTGGACAGTTCAGTACCACAGAACATTTGTTATACAGATTACTTTTTGTTATATAAATTGTCTTTGCTCAGAGTATATTGTCTTGATTTGTTTTATCGTATTTTTTTAGATCAGCACAGTCACCAAGAACCTACCTCAGACCAGAGAACTTCCAGGAAAGAAACATGGACCTGATACAATCAATAAAAAATTTTCTCCTGAACGATGCATCCAAGTTCAATGAATTTAAAACGTATTCAATACAGTTCAGACAGGTAACTAACTCAGTGGAGCGTGGGAAGACTTAGCAATCAGCCGCTCTGAAGTGCAGATTGTGTGTGTGTGTGTGTAAAAACATTATGGATTCATTTGTACCTTCTAAAACTTGAAAGTGGAATGACAAAATGATATCCTGAAAAACTAAACCTTGGTTTTTAAAAATCTGGTTTTGAAGTTTGTTCATAAGAAAATCTCTGCATAGTAGGAAAACAAGCGGTCTTTCATTGAATAACTTGGAGATGGTGCACATCCTTGAAATACAGCCGTAAGACAAGCTGTCTGATGTGAGGTGATCTTGCAGCATAAAGACGAATCATGTGTATGTGTGTTCCCGTGATACAGTGTTGCTTTTTCGTTTCTGATTGTTTTGCTGTTATATGCGGTGTTGGGGAATCAAGGCTTTGACGTCATACATCAAAGCATCCTTCCTATCTGCTTGCTGCCAGCCTCACCTTCTCGCATACCTCTTTAGAGTGTATCCAATTGGGTGACCACTGTTGTTGGTCTTGCAGGGCATCATCTCTGCGGCACAGTACCACCAGAGCTGTCGGGATCTCCTGGGGGAGAACTTCAAGAGGATCTTCAACGAGCTCCTGGTGCTCCTCCCAGACCCCGAGAAGCAGAGGGAGCTCCTTGCCGCTCACGGGGATTTCAAGGCCCTGGAGAAGCAGTCCAGTAGCAAACATAAGAAAAACAAGAAGAGCGCCTGGCAGACTGGCTCCGGCAACAGCAGTCTGGAGCTCGACTGCCAGGTCTGTCCCACCTGTAGGCAGGTCGTGGCCCAGAAGGACTTCACTACCCATAAGACTCTGCACATGAGCGATGATGACTTCCCTTCTCTGCAGGCCATCAGCAAGATCATCAGTTAACCCATGGTAGACGGCTATAGTCCGAAGCTAGAATCCCAGAATCTCTGCATAGTAGGAAAACAAGCGGTCTTTCATTGAATAACTTGGAGATGGTGCACATCCCTGAAATACAGCCATAAGACAAGCTGTCTGATGTGAGGTGATCTGGAAGGAGGAAGCTGATGTAAATGAATGGATGCAAACCTGTCCGAAAAGGTCACTGCTGATTTTGGATCTACTGAATTGTTTCACAGCTAGGAGTTGTTTCCCAGAAGGCGATTAATATCTGCTTGGAGTCGTTAAATTATTACTGATGGTGTTCTTTGAAGCTTGAACTTTTGCTTATTTCTTATAGAAATGTAAAAATTTAAAATGATTATAATTAATATTTCAAATTTCGGATGGTTTTTTTTCTGGGAAGTAGTAATGTAGCAGGTGGTAATTTTTTTCTCTCCTTTGTTTTGTAAACGTTTCTAAAGATTCAAAAACAGTGGGGCTGTAGTCTTACTATTTCAATAAAAAGTACCGGAGGATTAAAAGACAGTCAAAACTGTTTAATAGACTTATTCTAGCACTGAAAAAAGAGGCTTATGCATTGGTTTAATGAATGCTATACAGTCATCTGTGTTAAATGGCAGGTGAACATACTGCCGGTTAACCCAGAGCAGTGCACTTCAAGGCGGATGAGGCCATCTATTGCCTGTCTGCAGCTTGGGGATGTGTACTGAATTCTATAAAGTACCCAAGTCATGTGTGCAGGCCTGGTCTAAGTCCAAGTTAGGCTTGAGTTTTAGCACTGAGCTGAATTTCACGAATCAGAAAAACTCCCATTCCATATGTGTGAACTGTTTCACCACGTTCATTTGTTAGCAGATGAACACTAATTTGGTAGCTTTAAGGAGCTAAAGACTAAAGAGCTGTTTGGAGTAAAGATTCTAGGAGTAAAAATTTCCTTAAAAATAATCTACAATGTGAATGGAGTCTTTTTTTCTTTAAAAAACACACACCTTCTAATTACGCTGTCTTTGTTCAAACATATCTTTATACTCTTCTGATCAGGAAGCCACACGGCTGCTGCTTACTTGATTATTATGGCAATATTTGTTATAGAATGATTTTTGGATTTCTGCACATTCTGTATCTTTCTCCTTTTGTTAGTGGTTCTGTCCTGGACATGGACTCCTTGTCCTGCATCCTTTGTAATCTGTAAATGTAATGTGGACTGTTAATATTGGTTGTCTTTGCTCTGTTAATTTAATTGTTCGTTTTTGCCAAACTGAAGAGCTGGTGAAGTGCTCTGTCGATTGCTGCTGGTTCTCCTTGAGGCGACGTCGGCCTCTGGCTGTCCCGGACGTCATGGTCGTTCCTTTACGCTTCTGTCAGTCCACTGACAGTCTGTCCGTTTAATTTAGCCAGACTGGCCTGACCTTGAACCTTGTGGAAGTTTCTCTGCTGACGCTTGGTTTTCTGTCAGATTTTTCATACTGACTTTCTAGACGCTGGGACCATCTTCAAACTCAAAGTATTTCACAGCTGATTTGCAGGGCTTGTTTTCATCCTTGACGTCTGTGTCTGTTTCAGCTGTGTTCATACTATTCAGATTTAGCTTGAGGTGCTTCAGTAAAAGGGAAAAAGGTGGCTTCCAGATTTCCTGAAAGGTGGCAATAATAAGTAGACTGTAGTATTAGACTCAGCAAGCTTCTATATTCAAGTTCCTGTACTTTATATTTATTAATGCTGTCAATTATGCTGTCCCCATTCAGTAAATGTGGTTCTCTTTCCCTGGGAAATGAGTTTCCTAAAACCTCAAGTGTATTTTGTAATTTTTAGGGTACTTCAAGAATTATTTCATGTTTTTTTTTTTTTTTCCTCATTCTTAAAAATATTTATTCTTATCGCCTCAAAAGACAATTGCAGTCCAAACAAATGCAATAAGACGACCAACAGTACTGGGTGACTTTTACAGGAAATAACAAAAACCCAGGGTAAACAAACGAAAGAAAGAAACAAAATCCATGCTGTAAAATATCTGTATATAACAAGGGTGCATTATTGGTACATGATACACAAGACCATGAACAGTTAGTTCATTAAGATATATTGAATAGCAATCAATATCACTTGTGTACATTATCCTATTTCACAGCATAGACACGTTAGCAATGTGCTACCATAGATTACACTAAGAACCATTGACATGAATTTCAGCACCCCTCACCTGCTTGTTACAGGGATTATCTCGAAAGTCGCAAATGGGTTCCATTGTAAACATTTTATTTCACCCTTTATGAAAAGATCCAGAAGCACGTTGGAGAATATATGTATCTAATCCACTCTGAAGACCATGGACATTTTTCTAAATCAATTACTAAGCATTTATTTTATATTATATTCCTCTTTATTCCCATCTAACTGAACAATATGGCCAAAAACATTCTTGCATGACAGTTAGGGGTCATTACATGAGTAAAGACTGTCTTCAGATGTTCCTGCCCTTGAATGTTTTTGAACCAAGTCATCTTTTTACAGTCTATCCACTATCCATCTCGTAAGAATGCCCCAAATTTTGGTCCTGTTCTGCTTGTGGTTTATTTAACGCTGAAATGTGTAAGGCAAAGATCAAGCCCTCATCAATATAAATGATCACTTCTTTCTTACCCTTTTTAGAAATATGTAACTGGCAGTTTATTGTCAAATAGTTACATTCTTCAGTGCTTTGGTTCACTTAAATCTTTTCCTTTGGGTTAGACGACTAAGTGAATGTAAACTTTTGAGAAGATCCCTTTGAAGTAGTGAAACATGGTGACAGGGTGCAATGTAGGCATCGTGTGCTTACAATCACATTAGTACGGATTTTTTATTTGTAAAGTTACACTGAAATTGACGATCTTGAGCATACCTGTTCCTTTCACGTGCCTATTTCTAAGTACTATAGTAAGGGAAACATTTTTTTTGCTTTTATACAGAACTAGAATACTGTAATTACATATACTTTTACACACTGGACATGTCATTGGCTTTGATCACGAGGAGTATATAAATTGTCGTAAAACACAGAACAGCTATATCTACAAAGGAGTGTCTTGATGCCGTAGTTTGCTAGCGCCCCCCACTGGAGCGAGACGTGTACACGTGCAAAATGGCTCATTGAAAACGAGGCATTTCACGAATCATAGACAGTCACACGACAAAGGTTGATGGCTTAATGGCGATGCGAGTGAATATTTCACTGGAATGCTTCACAAGTACTGTTATTTTGGTAGAGTTTTGTTACTACTCCTAATGAACTCAGTTTCTTATTTGAAAGACTTGAATTTACAGAACACAGAAGTTTAGTAGTTCAGCATCTTCTTGTATGTCACTGTACTGATTTCAAATAGTCTTGGCTGTTAGCACAGCCTTAAGTTATATACAGGCACCGTTTTTATGACACTTAAGGGTTTTGTTCATTTTTGCTTGGTTTCTCAAAACTGACTTCATGTCTGATTGAAAATTAAAGTGACGTGCTCATTGGCATTTGTGTAATCTGTTCATATACAATGCAGTCGGGGAATAAGAAATAATCATATTTAGATCCCTCATCTTGAAAAAGAAATGGGACTTAATCAGATTTTGCAATTTCCTGACTTGGAAAAGGAAACCCGGTAATTTATGACATAGAAACACACTGGGGGGGGGGGGGGGGCGCCTGATTGAAGGAGCCCTCCGTGTCTGACTTCCACAGAACAACGTCACCCTTTGACTTTCCTGATATCTAAAATCACCGGTTATTAAATCTCCTGCTAAAGGTAGTCTGAGGGAACCTGTAGTCTTACATTCATCCCTTGATCCAAGCTGTAGCGGTCTCTGGAATAGTGAGGTCCTATTTAGCATCCGTTCTACCAGGACGAAGATGAAGATACAACCGACATACTGCTTCCTGTTCACAGGTCACGGCACGACTACCTACGGACACCATCACGCTACCCAGCGTCAGCAGACGGGCAGAGACATAAAGAAACAAACCGTATGGGGCACCAACACTGCAACACACACAGATAGGATGCATGTTTCCTCTGATATTCTCCTAGCAGCTTGGACACATTGGCTGTCTAGTAAGTCGGCACCTGATAGCTCTTCGTGCTGGATTCAAGGTGCTCGGTGAACGGCGGACTCTGGTAGGTGTCCGTGGCATCCACGCCGGTCCCAGTGGGGTACGGCTGTATGGTCGGGTTGCCGTCAAAGTGGTCCGTGGCGAAAAGGGTCATGTCTGTGCCTAGCATGTACTTCTGTGCAGCCCTTACTGTGAGCCCGGCCTGCAACACATTTTGTGAAATTAGTGTCAAAGAAGAGTTTTCCAAGTAGCAATAATAAGCAGCATCGACTCAAGCCTGCCTCCAAAGACTGTAATCTCCTGTACAGAACAAACTTATTGATTAGAATTCTTAGCAGGGGGAAGTCTGCTATAAATATGAATTTCATGTTCTCACTGTGACCTCATCAGTTATGACCTCATTGCGTGTGTGCATTAAAATGACCCTGGATGTGCATTGGGCACAAATACTTAGTAGCAACTCAGTTACTGAAGTACAAATCATGAACAAATTTAGTTGCTATAAATAAAAGATGCATCATGATTCATTAATGATGAACAGACATGAGATCAGTATTTCACGTGTGTTACTCATTACTTGTTCCTTCAGTAGTTCACAAAGATTTGCAGAATTAAGAAATAGAGTAAAAGATGTGTGACAATTCATTAATGATATATGAAATATGAGATCCGTATTTCACTTATTCATGACTCGTTCCTTCAGTATTTCGCAAAGGTTTACAGAATTAACAGATATGCTAACAAATATAGTAACGGCTTGAGATAATGAGAAACAAACACGAGATCAGTACATAACCGAGACTTAGTTTGTGGTTAATTAATACATAAGTAATAGCATTATACTGTATTACTTGTGCCCCCTCAAGTGAAGTATTACCGTGCATTTTCAAGATACATTAGGCTGAAGGGGAAACTAACACTACTGAATCGACTACAGCAGATTCCCAACCCTGCGGACTGGTACCAGTCTGTGACCAGTATTCCACCAGACTGCGGAACACAGAGGGTTTCATGGAGGGGTTTGTAAATTTCCAAAAATGAAATATACATTTTCAATTTCTTTCTTACCCCTCATGTGCACATTCTGTTCCTGTCTGAAATAAATAGATACAGCACCCCCGCTGTTTTATTAAGGCTGTAAACAGCACAGAAAACTGGACCAGCTAATTGATAGCACACTCTGGGAGCACCATGATTAGGTTGCAGTCAGTATGGCCCTGGAGGTTAACCGCAATACCCAGACCTGCTTTCCAAAACCTCCAAGACTTTGGATTATTAGATTATTATGGCTGGGAGTTTGAATCCCACCTAGGGCTCTGTGTGTGGACATGGTATGTTCTCCACACGTAGGCGGTGTTGGGGAAGCTACAAGCTGCTAATGATTAAAAGTAGCTACAGCCAATCTATTATTTTAATGTAGTAGTTAGCTACAGTACAAGTTACAGAGGAAAAGTAGCTAACTAAATCGAAGCTATTTCATCCGGTAATATTTTGTATTTGTGCTGTACGATACTCTTAAAGCAAATGAATTAAAAAAAAAGTGAAATATGATGTTAAAAGTTGAAACAAAAATTTATATTATTTAACAATGTAATGTCAAATCACAGAAAGGTTTCAAGAAAAGTTGTATTTTGTGTAAACCAAAAGTACTTCACAATTGCTCTGTGAATATTACAAGGGTTACAACAAAAAAAAGAGATTTTGATCATTTGTCCAAAAACTACAGTACTGCTCCTATGCATGTAAATGAAATTGTCTAAAATATTGTTTGCCGTGAAGTATTTTTCAACCCTTTAACATCCATCCCCAGAAGTTTTCAAGCAAAAAACACTAATCAGAAACCCCTGGTACAGTAGCTGAAAATACCCATTTTTGTAAAGAGAGAAAAAAAAATACAGGTCGTCGACTTATGACTGCGATCAGTTCCAGTCGTAAGTCGGCCCTTTATTTGACATGCAAAAATTATCATATGTATAGTATGCTGTATAATAAAATTATATCATCTTTAAGTCATATTGTTTGGTGTTTTAACCTTTTAGTCACCATTTTCTTAGTTTGTTATTCTTATAACCTATTTATCATCATTTAAGCTGCCAAGACACAAACGGACATGAATGTATACTGTACCGTGACAGTAGCCTGAGCACGAGATGAATGAATGGGCGTCTCACAGAGATGGTCACGTTGGCGGCAGCAGGGTGGAAACTGTCATACACTCATGTTTTACCAGGCTACATTGTTATTTGTAAAAAAAAATATATATAGCAAAAGCTATAGCCTTTTAAAAATAGCTGTGTTACCGATAAGCTACTGAAGAAAGTAAAGTTAGTCACTATTTTTAGTTATCTACTTCCCAACCCTGCATGTAGGTATGGGATGGTAGGTTCCTCTCATATTTTAAAGGTGCCTGTTTCTCAGTTGCCCCATAGTGTACAATCTCCCCTCCTCAGTGAGCCCTGGACTGGGCTCCAGGCTTGCCATCTACTGAGGGACCAAAAACCTGAAGCTCGACCACGTTTGATTCTATAGTTTCTCCGACATTTCTGAGTATCAGGATTACCAACCCAAGTGATGATGGAGAAGAAGGAGAAGGCGATGGCAGCCCTGGCCGCATCTGCCCCTTGGTTCAGGGGCAGTTCTTTGGGAGAGGTGCGCTGCCACTGATTGGCCAAGAAGCAGAACCCTACAAACCACATGAATGTCCAAAAACCTGCAATGGAAGGAAGGCAGGAGCAGAGAGCAGCATTACTGGTAAATCTGATTAAACTGATAAATCATAGCAATGCAAAGCAATGACTATAACATACCATCTCATTCCATCAGCAAATATTCCATGTAGCATTTACCTCAAATGCAAATAAGTAGCCCAGAGAGCAATATATTCATCTATCTGCCATAAATTCTGTAAGGAAGTGTAGTTTTTTCATGTGTATTACTTTCCAATTTGCCTTTCATTTAGAAAAAAAAAAAAATGAATCTGCCCTTCTTTTCTGACTTGTCTTCTGATGAGAGTTGGATTTAAACCGCTAATTACTTCAGAACTATGCCCTATATTTTCCTTGATGAAACCCAGTTGTGGTGGAGGTGATCTTCTCGTATCAAACCGATATCTTTCATATCTGTACTTCCTAGAGGAGCTTCCTAGAAAACACTCCTGTTCATCTGTGCTCAGTTACAGGAACGTGACTGATCTGAGGAAGCAACACACATTTACACCTTAAACCACATTTTCACTAAGTATGTTAGGTTAAGCACAGAAATATGTCACAAATGTGTCTTCATTGTCAGAGCTCGAATAAGAAATTTATCAACTCATTTACTTCAGAACTATGGGAATCCACAATGAAAGCTATTCTACAGAATCTGTGCACACAGCACATCCAAAGCATACAGCAATGTCTGTCGGCATTACCCGAGAATCCTATCTCCACGAGGACCGCCTTCTTCCTGTCTTTCACGCTGCTGATTTGTGGGAAGTGAATGTCCAAGATGAAGAACAACGTGCTCGCCAAAAATGCGACGACTCCAACGGTAATCCCATAGTTGCATGCGTCATTGTTCTTGTTGAAGATGCAATGCAGCCTTTCACTCCCGATATTAATGTAGCCTTCGTTCACTATGGACCCAAACACTACAATGGAGAATATCTACAGAGGAAACAGAGGAAACTGCATTCAGCATTTATGCAACCACAGATCAGCTTCATGCATAACAATTCATTCAATTATTTGTACCATGCAAAATAATAAAGCAAATATTTGAAGTGTAGGAATACCCCCTAACTTGAAGGCCCTCAAAATATGGAGCAGTATTTGTAATAATGCATTTAGGTAATTTTCAAACTTATCTTGCTATTGATCTAGGTATATTATTCACACTGCAATATTTTCTGAAACTACTTGTCCTATTCAGGGTTACAGAAGGTCCAAATCCAATCCCAGAGACTATGGGCACAATACAGGGAACAAACTAGGATAGGGCACCAACCCATCACAGGGCACATTCACACACCCATGAGTAATTTGCTAACACCAATTACCTTCAGCATGTGTTTAGACTGGGGGGGACACCACAACAACACAGGGAGAACATGCAAACTCACAGGAACCCTGGTCTCAGAAGTGAGAGGCAGTACTGGTAACTACTACACCACTGCGTTTCCAATAATATAAATTCTACAGTTGTGGAGAGTTCTTCAGTGGTACTTGAAGTAATATTCTAATAACTGCTATGAAGTGAGCTGCAAAGTGTGTTTGTATTTCATATAGCATTGAACAATTCTTGTGTCTGTAATACAAGCGTTCTAGAAAGACGACAAATAAGATCAGCCGTCTATATCCGTACTGCTATACAGGGAGAACTGATCAGGCTATCTGAGCATAACATTTGTGAGGTGCTGTTTTTAGCCTTGGAACTCCGTTAAATGACGCAAGTGAGATTTCTCGGTAGCCATGGGAACAACAGCCATCACAATGATTTGCTGCCCAGAGGGGGGGCTTGCAGGGTTCACTGATGCTCCCAATCAGCAGAAACAGAGAATACTAACCAAGTCCGCTTCATTTTCATATAACGCCTATTCATAAACATCCAGTCCTACCGAAAAAAACATGAAACCACATTGGCAAAAGTATGTCTGCCATTTACCTTAAAAAAACATGGGGGTAATTAAGTGAGAGATACTAAACTCCTTTATACTCTTCTAGTTTACTAGATAACATGACACCGGCCCTATGAAATAAATAATCATTCACATCATAATATCTCATGTCAGGAACATGGGTGACAGAATTACAGCTGAAGTTTCCAAAAACCTTCTGTACTTTGTAAAAGATCTTTGCCAGGTATTTAAATGCCTTTTGAGTCCTTGAAAATAGCAAAGCGAGTAGTATGTGTCAATCAAATTTAGAAGTTTAGAACCAGAAAGCATTACATATTCCAATCTTTTTCGGGTTGTAAATGACAGGATCCAGCAGACATCCCCCCATGGGAGACCTAGTTCCTATGGTACTCTAAACCGCATCAAGAATTTATAACACAGTGAATCACTATCTCTGACAAAGTTACACATCTAAAAATAATAGTGACCATATGCCACTTTTTCTTACTGCATTGTGGGGGAATTACATTTCTCTGTTGGCTAATGCATGGTGAAACAGTTTTGCACAATATGTCACAGTTGCTAATTACTTTCAGAGTTTAGGAAATATTTGTTGCTGAGGCCTTACTGTACTGAGATATTATTTATATATAGCTACATATTCAGCTAATTCCATTCTACCAGTTTAAGTTAAGATGATTTAGACATCACTGTTATTTTACCCAAGACAAAAAGCCTCTTGTTGTCCTGAAAATATAACGTATAAAATGTATCATTCCTGAATACATAGAGTGTAGGGGTGGCCTTGACGACATCATACTGCTTGTGACGTGTATGGGTTCAGGATTAATGGGCACATGTCACAACACGTGTAATGTGACTCTTTTCAGTTTCCTCCTATCGCCACATAAGAATTATAAGGCCGAAATTCCCTTTGGGCTTAAAAAATATGGGAAAGGCATATATATAGTAGTCTCATTTCAGAGGCTAGTTTCATAGGCCCCCAGCAGTTCTGAGACTTAACAGTTTGAGCTCTGACCTCAGTATTAAGATTATTTGTTACAATTTGTAGTTGCTTTCAATTTACAGATTCACATTAAGGTATTTTAAACCCGATATCTGCTGCAGTCCAACATATGCAGTTCCTGATATCAGAAGGAGGGATACAAACAAAATAATTTGATTTTCAGCAGCCATAATTTTAGCACATTCATGGTTGGAGTCTTGTCCAGTGGGTTATGGTTGTATTTGTGATCCGCAAATCCATACAATTTACGCAAGGCATTTCACCAGCATCTTAATTACTTAGTGCCTCTCAACCTTGACACAGATTCATGGGAAATTGAGACGGCTTGCGTAATTTGGAGCATATTTTTGCCGTGATCAGTCAAACGCGATGGATGCTGTAATATTACATGTAAATTACTGCGTATTAGTGAGCGTTAGTGGACATTTAGCAGTAACATACTGAGCTTCCCCCTCCTTGAGCCGACACCTTATCGTGGTGGAGGGGTTTGCGTGTTCCTGTGATCCCAGGAGCTAAGTTGCCC
>JAODLC010000100.1:24585379-24612644 GCA_026781145.1 Hippopotamyrus pictus | reverse complement strand
CTCCCTAATTATATTACTAATTAGAGGACTGATTGGCTGAGGAGTCCTCACACCTGGGTTTGAACAGCTGACCTAAATGTTATCCCAACATACACACCAGCCCTTTGGGGATAAGATTGCCCACCCCTGGTTTTGGCCTATATACTAATGGTCAGCTTGTTAATGAATTTCTGAATGAAATTTGTTGTATTTTTCCTATTTTTTTTTTTATATAACCTATTAAATTTATTAGGTGTAACTATGAAAGCAAATTTGACTGTTTTGTAACTGCTATTCTTATTAATTACTTAAATTTTATAAATTAATTGAATCTATGTAATACTCATTAAGGCTTGTTGTACGACGCTAAAAACTGGGCTTTTTATCATGTAACAGCGGACGCCTCGGAAATCTCACCGGAAAATGCCGTCCACAGTTGTAACGCCCACTACACTCACATGCTATTGATGGTTACACAGTAGCGATTGTTTCACTCAGACGTACCGAAATTTGTAATCTTATCAAGGCATCGATTCTTTATGTAGGCGAATTCAAATGTGAGAGAATTTGCTATCGATGAGCAATATCATGAGTCCATGTCAATAAACAGATATTCACCCGCCGATGATAGTAGGGTAACACCGGAAAGGTGATGTATAATAAGCTTTTGGTTTTCATATCCCCCTGACATTAACTGGTTTAACGACATGATATGATAACCATAAATGTGAACACTAACATGTACAAATTAATGGTGACGATTTTTTTTTCAAAATGAATAATCATAATAGAATTTTTTAGGGAGAAATATCCCTATAAATCGTTTTTTAAAAACCTATAACTCGCAGCGTTCATTGAGAGGTAACTGCTGATGGAAAATGCAATACGCGAGCCAAATATCATAACAGATGATGCAAAAATAGGTATAAATAAGACGGAGCAGCACATGATCTGTGCTTACTATATTTGCATATAGGGAAATTTTGCCATTGAAGCGTAAACATGTTAAATTCGAGTTATCGGAATAATAATAATAATAATAATAATAATAATAATAATAATAATAATAATAATAATAATAATAATAATAAAACACAACACTACAATGAATCATTAGTCAGATAATACATACTGTTGTCAAATTGATTTGTGGTATATAAAGGTAGGCTACATATGACACGATTTTTGCCTTTGAAAATATACACAAAGGCACAAATAAATAATTTACCTTTCATTAAACTTAAGTGAATATGCACATTGTCAATGTACGTAAAATATATAAATACGAAACCTATCGCAAATGTTGCTGCTAGCTATTTTAGTCACGGATGTGTTCCCCCATTATTACCGACTGTAATTAATTTGGCACATTTCATAATTAAAATCGCGCATCCAGCAAAGAGTTAAAAAGCGCTTACCCAAGACAATATTCTAAGGATAGTCTGCGGCTGTTTGACAAAAGACACCGGGTCGA
The DNA here is from genome assembly GCA_026781145.1 of Hippopotamyrus pictus. NCBI lineage: Eukaryota > Metazoa > Chordata > Actinopteri > Osteoglossiformes > Mormyridae > Hippopotamyrus > Hippopotamyrus pictus. Next base: position 24,611,191 of record JAODLC010000100.1, on the reverse strand, counting down.
AAGCAGCCCCGGCTCTCCCAGCTCCGAAGGATCGTGCTCCTTCCATCTCTGCTTGTACGTCGCCGATCAGAAGAGATGCTGCTGAGTCTCCGGGCTCCGCGTTGGCGCTGTTGGTAGGAGCGGCCGTGTCCACACCCACCGCCTGGCGGCCGCCCGTACGAGCCTGGCGAACGGACTCGCAGCACCTCGATTTCACGGACAAATGGAGCAATAGCATGTAGGAGGAAAAACTATTATTGATTATTATTATATATTACGTAAATTGAAGAAATAAGCATATCAAAGTAGTAAATTGCCAATATATCCCCAATGGCCACTTTATTAGGTGCACTTAGCTAGTACCGGTAGGACCAATGTTCGCTTCCACAACCCCTTCAAGGTTGAACGAGAATCCATTCTGTACACCACTGTTAATGTGAGGTGCTGTTTTTGCACTTGTGCCCTTCCTGGTATCTTTAGCCAGTCTGGCCAGTCCCCTCTGACCTCTTTACTCTGCATTTTCAGTTACAGAAATGCCCCTAACTGGATGTTTTTTGTCTATCATGCTATTGTCTGTAAACTCTAGATGATGTAGTGCATGAAAATCTCAGGACGGTGGCTGTTTCTGAGGTGCTGGAACCTCCATGCCTGACACCAGCAATTATATCATGTTTAAAATCAGTTACAATGCATGTCCTGGCCGTTCTCATGAATATCCGGAAAAAGAGCCTGAAGCTGGTAGATGAAGGCACTTCATACTCTGTACTGCAGAATCTCTCATGCATAAAAATGCAGTCATTTTCTAAACTAGTCTTTGGGGAGACCATGGAAGGGGTTTGACTGCATCCTGACACTCACGAATCCACTCCTGAACTTGTTAAGCAGTTTGTATTTTGTTCCAAAAACTCTGTTATTCCAAATCCCATTCTTCAGCAGTGTAACATTTGTGCTGTCGTGAATGTTGCTCCGTGGGTCCAGAAGGGCCGTTATTTCATTCCAATGTGTGCTGCACAGGACTGAGATGACAGTAAAGCCACGGGGGACTGTGTTTGCACCACAGAGTGAACCTGGTCCTGTAAAATGGTCCCATATAATATATCTTGGTTGAATGACTATGAAGACCAATCATCAGAGCCCATGACTCCCATCAAATGGCTTTCCATATCGTAATAGATCCCCCTCCATGCTTAATAGGCACCAGGCATCCTGAAAGCATCTTGTGGCATTCTTCAGATGTAAAGGGTAAAAGATGACTCATCAGACCATATTGCCTTTTCCGTTACTCAGGGCTCCAGGATTTGTCCTCATTTTAGCAGGATATATGTCTCTGCACACTGGCCTTGGATACAAGCGGTTTCTAAACATCAGTCCAGCCATAAATTGCAGCGTTGAGAATATATGTACAGTTTTTGTTAGGATTGGGTTACAGAGACGCAAGTTGAGTTTTGTGGTAATTTTTGGGGCTGTACTTGAGTGGTGTTTAGAGACCATCCTGTCCCTCTGTCCCTGTATAGTAGTTATGACTTGTGATCTCTGTTCCTCCTTTCCAGTGCAGTCTGTCCGATATTCGCCATGTGCTGTCATGATGTTTAAGACCCTTTTCCTTTCACACATTGAATTATTTTGCAGCTTTTGTAACTAACATACCTACATTTTGGGAATTCTTGTGGTGTTTCCCTTATTTTGTCCACCCCTGTATGTGTGCATGTTTGAGCCCGCATGACTAGAAGAGGAGATCTTAGATCTGGGCCATATGTCTTGCTATATGTCTTACTGTCTTTTTTTTCTGTTGCTCAGGCTAGCGTGGCTGTGTGATTGTCCGTTCTGGTCCATAATCCAGCCCACTATTTACCTGCTACCAGAGTGGACATTCCCTTTGAGCCTGCCCTCCAGATGATACTAATATAATCACTCATACCTGCACTCAGTACATTTAGGCTCATTCAGGTCAAGGTGTCATTGCTCTCCTGATGTTTGGTCTCTGCTGTTTGGAGAGCTGGGGTGAGTATCACAAAAGATTTGTTAGTTAGCTAGATGACTTGTCAGATTTAAGGTGGCCCAGTTTAAATGGTCTTTACCTTCATTCATTTACATTTAGCTCGGACTCCCTTAAATCATACAAGTTATCTTGTTAACCCAAAAATCCAGCTTTGTGATACAGACCACCGTCTCTTGGTCTTGCCCTCTGAATCTTTCTAAACTCTAGTTTTGTTTAGTTCAGTTAATCTGACTTGTTGAGTTGATTTGGATTTGATTCGTTCTGCCCTTTTGTTCATTCTCTTGTTTCTGACCATGCTCTGTACAGTATCTCGTTGCCTGTTGGGTGACCTTCCAACCTTATAGTTATGAAACCTCGTCCTTTTCCTGATCCAATCCTACTCGCCAGTCAGCAGTCCTAGTCCTATCAGTTCTTGGACCACGGAGGCTTACCTGCCAAAGAAGAAAGGACAGACAGGCAGAAGACCTGGCTGCGCTGACGTGTGTGGTTTGGGACATGCACATTTGCCTGACACTGCTTACAGGAGGGAATTCCACAAAGCAGCATTTCTTGCTTAGAGGGATAACTTGTTGGATTTAAGGTAGTCTGGACTAAATGGACTTTATTTTTGTTCCCTTGCAATTAGCTTAGACTACATTAAATCTGACAAGTTATCTCACTAAGCAAGAAATCCTGGTTGGTGGGACACCTCCTGTTCTTCAGGCATTATTAATAAAGTCCAGTTTTAATTAACTAGGTCTTGTGATGGCATGGAACATGTCCCATGTTCAGGGCTGGACTGGCCATCTGACATAGAGACCATTCTCCTGGTGGACTGACTATCTATAATGGAACAATCTTGCTATTCAACAAACGTTATTGCAGGGGCCACTCCCCCACATGGCAAACTCTTCCAGGGGATCCCAAAATCCAGAGCTGATTTTTAATCCCAATCCAGCCCTTCTTGTGTTTCACATTCTTATTGTGGATTACCTTAGCATCATTTAATACCATAACCAGAAACTCAACAAATGAAGGTTTGATGTATAAGCATGTCATTTGTTTGTTTTTACAGCTGTGAATTTCACTGATACAACTGGAACAGGCAGAAGTTTGCCACCAGGTGGCAGTAGAGCGTTTTCTCTCGCTTCCTAACCACGATCTTTTATATCTTACGTTTACAGGAAGGAATATCACACAACTGAATTCTGTTGAATAATTTTATTAGTGTTGTTGCAGTCCAATAACTATGATCGCCAACCCATGTCTAGTATTAGATGGTAAAAAGTCAGGTATTTAAAATTTGACCTTATTAAAAAATAAAGTGAGGAGTGATGGTTGACTGACAAACTTGCTCATAAAATAAGAAAACGTGAAAAGTTTTAAAATGAGGCATCCATAAGAGGGCATCCTACCCTGATATGATCTCATTATGTATCACCCGTATCCCACATGTAGAGTTTTCCGAGATCTTACTCCCCCCAAATTCCGAGGCCCCATGCAGAGCCAGACGCCATCCTTGTAACCAATAATATCAAACTCTCAACTTCCACTGGAAAGCTTGCAGTCTGTACCTGCGCTCGGGAGTGAACTCTCGCACAATAGGCCTCATCAATTATGCATCCGCTGGCTCTCCCACCACTGAGAGGGAAAGGACAGATGTGGATCCACCACGGTTTTGCGCGTGGAGCTTTTTCTTGATATTCTGTGGACTTTGGGACCGGTGCCTTTGCTGAAAGACACCGAGGTGAACCTGAGCTGGCATACAGCATGGAGAGGCTGCGCCTCCAGACGCCCGTAACACGAGAGATCTTTCCAAGATGGTGGACTCCAGTGAGTGACGGTCAATGAAAGGTAAGAAAGGGAGGCTGGATCAGAGATGAACTGAGACAGGAAAGGCACCCAGTCTAAATTATATTCTGTGCACATGGCCGAGGGAATGGGCTGTGTTTCGTGATGATATTCTTTCAGAAACATCGACAGCACTTCAGTCCTGAGGAATATAACCCTACAACAGTCATTATCTTTTGCTGTGTGCTCTCAGTACAATCTTTTGCAGTGTCAAAGTCTTTATTTTTTTCTTTAAGTGAAATATAATCAGCATTTTGTATATTTGAAACTTAAGTTCAAATTCAAAAGCAAAATAGGTTTAAGAAGTGTGTTAAATGTTTATGTCTTTGGTTTGTTTCATTTGTTGCCATAATAATTTTTAAGGTAATGAAATAATTATTTCCTCAGGTCTCATTGAGAGGCAGATGCCACTCTAGTTTATTTTACAGTTTATTTTAAGTTTATTTTACTCTAGTTTGTTTTACAGTTTATTTTAGTTTATTTTACTGTAGTTGCTAGGTTATTGTACAGGTGAGTAATTTTTAATATTTGTTTTTTTCTAGTATATTTGGATACTGGTTTCTGGTTTTGGTTACTGTTAACATTACAATTTGAAGATTTAGTTCATATAACTAAATAATTTTAACATTTTATGCCCCTGATCTGCTAGTGTGTTATGGTACTTTAATATTATGTTGAACAACACAGGATAGATGAATAGACAGCAAATCATTGCTAACCGCTCAGTCACTCAGTAAAATGTATTCAGTGATTCCATCAAATGCACGTGAAAGAAAATGCTATCTGGTTTATAGGGGGTCTAAGAGGCAGTGCAGCCACCTGCTGCCTTAAGGAAAATGCTATTTTCCAACCAGGAGATAATCTTGGGAAGTAGGAATCATACCCAGGTAAACCCCACACTGGGTACCTTTGTGTGAGTCCACGTGCCACTGGGTCATGTTTAATTAACACTGTGCTACTGTATAACAGTCATATGGGAAACCTGCTAAATGTGTGTGTTAGCCATCTGCTGTGTGAGGCTGGTATCCCCAGGCACCGTAAAGGGGCTGGGGGGGTGGGGGTCAGGACGATTCCAAGGGCCCCCAAGTGACAGGGGGCTCTAAAAAATTTTAGAGCATAATTAGATTGGTCTGGTTTGGTGACCAAAAGTTATATACTTTCATGCGCCCCTGAGTTTCCCCTATCCATTGATAATACCAGCTGAAAAGTATTTCCTTGGCTTCTTAGCACATGTTTCTGTCCAAAGCAACATGCAAGTGAGGAAAGCTGTTTGTGGCATCAGAGATGGGGGCCACATCACAGCCATGGAGCATTTGCAGTTAAGGGCCTTGCTCAAGCTGTGATGTGGTTACTTTGTTAGCAGGGCAAGATGAGCAGCTTAGATCACACCAGGATGCAAAAATGTCACAGATTCCCCACCCCTGTTTCCATTCCTTTGTGTTGTGTCATCACAATCATCACTTTTAATTACACGTTTACCCATCATCTAGGATATAGAGACCAAAATGACAGCGCGAAGTGATTAATACGATTGACTGATCCAATAATGTCACATTTTACTAAGTCTGTCGCGATCAGAGACAAACGTAACAGAGAACATTTTTTGAGAAGCTGAAACTGCAACATAAATCTGTGTTTTATTCTCCTAACTTAAGCTATTCGTTAGCAGTACGAAGCTCCTGGACCAAACTTAGTAATGCCGTTTGTTAGCTGACTTTTTACATTGCATAAATGTGTGTTACATTTTATCTATAAAAATATTCCAGTTGACTCATTTGCTGTGCGATTTTTAGCGTCTGCTAGATGATTATCTACAGCATTTGAAATGTTTTCTGCCTTGGGAAATAAGAAAAATGGGTTTAGAAGTGTGTGAAATGTCCTGACGTTTATGTCTTTGGTTTGTTTAATTCGTTGCCATAGTACTTTTTAAATAACCAAATAAACTATTTTTTCTTTAGTCCAGTCCAATTCCTTATTAAAATTGTTCAAAGATCATCCAGCTTTGTACCAGAACTGTATTTATCCAGATAACCAACCACACTAAAGTGGGTCTCTGTCAGTTGGCCAGATATACAGTAGAGATATCCAGAAATGATTTCCTAAACTGCTGGTTCAGCAGCAAGTCCTGGTGGTTGTCAGCAAAATCTGTGAAAAACCTGCTGTCTCTGTATGAAAAAAGACCACTCCTTTTTTTGGCTTGTATGAACTTGAATTTATTGAAACATTTTTCAATATGCCATTACCTCAATATGCAATTTTAGGTTACCCATAAAGACTACCTGACATTTTACATTTACAAATATTTATTTAATAGTTACTTTTGTACAAAGTCACATACAAGTGGGGCGGAAAGTACAACAGATTGTGCAAGCACTTTTTAAATACCTGTTAAGTTTTCAGTAGAGAACTGACTATTGCAGACTCCTATATGCTACTGATATGATACTCAGGGTTTTTCCTGAGAAGATCCAAATCTCCTGATTTCCAAAAATTTCGCAGGATTACTCTGCTCCACATACTGCAAATATCTCAATATCTTTCTATTTTAAAAATTTCAACTGTAAATAATTCAACCAACAAAGATGTGAAATATAGCAGAAAATGTATAATAATAAATATGATAAATAATATTTTTTTCATGGGATATAAAATAAAGTATTTTGCAGTTTTATTTAAAATTTTTGTTTTGCAATTTGCAAAATTGCAGTTGTCCCAGAAAAATACAGAAAAATTTGATTTCATTTATATAACAAGATTCATTTAGATTTATTTAGCTTACTTCTTATTTTTAAAATCATCTCATCACATTACCACATACATTCATAAAATCATTAACAATGACCCGTTAGGCTAATTGCAAATGCAGGTGTTACATATCTACAATACCTATTATTCCTATTATTGCCAGTAATCACAAATAAAATCACACAGGCTTTTCTTAAATATATTTAAGAAAAGCTAAATATATTTGAATTAGCCTTCAAAGATATTTGCAATGAGAATATTTCGGCATTCCCACACTGTGAACACACATTCCTAAGCGATTCTGTAATGGACTGACTGCAAATTTACCTACTCAGACCTGTTTAAATTTCAGTTGTCATAGTAATTAATCCTAATAACTGACAGTACTTCTAGTAGTTATGACAACCAGTTTTAGCAATCTGATGCTGTAGCAGTGATGTAAAAGATGTTTGCGAAAAATAGATCTTCTCAGAAGTTTCTGCTAAAATTGCAGCTGTCATTTGGGAGTCTTTTGGAAGTATTTACATGACAATGAACCTGCGAGGAGCTACAGTACAGTATTCACATTGTAAATAAAGTACTTGTTGAATGTTCCTCCAATCTAAAAGATAGATTGAATTTCTCATTATTGGTATATAATTTGAAAAACAGTTCTAAGACTTAAATTGACGTGCAAGATGATTTTGTTAAATTTTGCTTGAAAAGGAGTTTTTCACAACATATAACTGTATAATTCCTATCTTAGGCAATAACTCATTTGAGTCACTAGATGGCGTAGCAACAAAATAGTCCTTTTGTACTGACTGAATATGTTACAGTCACCACTCACGCAAGTGATTCTGTTCAATACCCAGACCAGATTCCCTTCCATGATATCACTGTAGATAAGGCCTGATCACAATTAGCCTGCGTGTAACATAAAACAGAAAGAGATATGGCTGATGCATATTTAGTGGACCTTACCAGAGCCACTATGAGTTGGCTTTGACAATTATCTGTTATAACGAATGCAAGGTATCTATCTCCTGTCTGTCATTCTTAGTTGTAACAATAGCAAGTGCTGGTTAGTGTTATCCTGGTCATATATAGGACTTTAGTACTTAATATCTAACACAAGCAGGAAAGTGTAAATAAATCCTACCAGATTTAGGTATACTATATGTAATATGGCAAAGCTGAGCCAAGAAAACCATTTTAATTTTATGCAGTCCTGAACCTAGAGAAAACAATACTGTGTCAGTTAAATTTCAACATGCCGGAGGCGCAGTGTATATCCATGGAAGACACCCTTCAAGTGTAAAGTTAGCATTAACACGGAGCCTTCTCTTAGCCGTCTCAACAAAATCCACTTACACGTCACTGAGACGCTTGGATGTGTTCATTAAGTTCAGTGATCGGGAGAGCTGCTGTCAGTGTGGAGACGTGGTCTTCACATAATTATGAGCAGATGTGACTCCAGCCATTCATACAGTAAGAGCCCATATCTTCCATATCTTTGACTGGTGCTCATGCATTGTGAATAGGCTTACACGGCAGTGTATTAAGACTGGGCGGGCAACTGGACACCACACCATTGGATTCAAACGTGTATCACTCACGCCATCGGGGGAATTAGGACGTCCCTATTTAGGGAGACTAATTTAATTAAGAGCAGGGAATTGCTCACACACCAGGACTGCTTTATTGTTTTACGTAGACAAGCAGTTCAGATCTAAATCGTGATTATTTCTGTTTTTATTTGATTCTGTAGTTGTTACTCATTTCTTTATTTGAAAATGGTCATAATAATGTGTTGAATAATGCGTTGGAATTTTTAAAAGAGCTATGATATTCTTTTATTTAAAGTAGTTCTTCCATCCATCCATCCATCCATCCATCCATCCATCCATTTTCTGAAACCGCTTGTCTTATTCAGGGTCGCAGGGGGTCCAGAGCCTGTCCCGGAGACTACAGGCACAATGCTAAAGCAGCTCTTATTGGATCCAATTCATAATAATAATAATAATAATAATAATAATAATAATAATAATAATAATCATAATAATAGCTGTGCAATGTTATTTGTATATAGAGCTTATTTTTAAACAGGATAAAAACTATAAATAAAAATTCTTATACAATACTAAATTTAAAAATTTGTTTTAAATACATATCTGGTACAGTTCATTTGTAGTCTACATTGTAACTTTATATGTAATCATTTCAGACTAAGAACAATAACCAACAAATATAACGCCTTTCTCATTTTGCTGTCAGTTAGACAAAGCTACACTATAACCCAGTAAATGTCAAATTAAATATTACAAAAAGCAATCATTATAAAAAAAAAAGAAAATGTTACTTTTTCAGATAATTTTCCAAACTGTGAAACTTACAGCATCTTTGAGGTTGACAGAACACACGGGAGGGTCTTGTTTCTGAAGTTCACTCTCTGGTTAGTGTTTGATCTGCTTTGGAGATCTTTCTCAAACACTCTGTAGTAACAGCTCAGCCCACCTGCATAATTCATACAGGAATGAGCTGGGAAGGTAATGTTACACTAAAGCAATATATCTGACAAATTAAGGCTCCTTCTCCAACCACAAGAGAAAGCTCTCCTGTGCACCACACAGGCACAATCTAGACACGACTTCAGACATCTGGAACGTCTCTGACCACAGTGAATAACTGGGATGACTTTCTCGTGGAATATTCAACAAAATCTCAACTAAAGCTATTATACATCTAACGTTAAGAAAGAACTTTAAATGGACTTTATATGGACTTATGGGAAAAGACTCTCTGGAAAAATGGGAATAAGGCAGACTGAGAGGTAAAGAACATAAGCTGTAGACGTGTTTTAATACCATTGCTCAAGAAGTGATTCATCATGTACTGGCATTAAGAACTCTAGTTTCTATTTACGTGTTTACATGCATATATTTTTTTTTTCCAAAATCCCAGATTGATTTTCTGGTCTAAGCAGCGCTTACGGGTTTTTGGCCGTTCCGAGGCTCTCGTGCAGAGATGGTGACGTGTCGGGTGTCCTAGGTTGTTCTTTGGTGACTCTTGGAAAAACTAGTATGGTCGTCGGAGCAGGAAAATATGCCCACTAAGAAAACCGACTCAAAGGCTGCCGCCAAAAGGGGGGGGAAGGGGGAACCAGAGAAGAGCAAGGGAAAGGCAGAAGATGGAAAGAAACAAAAGGATGACAAGAAGGATGCAAAGGATGACAAGAAGGCTGCAAAGGATGACAAGAAGGCTGCAAAAGAAGACAAAAAGAAGGGTAAAGATGACAAGAAGGGAGGTAAAAAAGAAGCAGCTCCATCGGGAAAGGGGAAGGACGACGGGAAGAAGGGGAAAGACAAAGGAAAAGGTAAGAAAGCCATTGCAAGTGATGAGGATGAGGACTCCGAAGTAGATCTACTGAAAAATGAGGAGGATGAGGAGCTGAGTGAAGGGGAAGATGAGGAAGGAGACGGCGGAAGTGGATCCGATGAAGAGGATGACCGAGGCAAGCGAGGGAAAGGCAAAGCGGCCAAAGCCGTCAAAGAAAAGAAGGGCAAATCGAAATCGAAATATGCTTCGGAGGATGAGGATGAATATGACGAGGAGAAATCAGAGGAAGACGAGGAGGATGAGCAAGATTCTGAAGATGAAGAGGATGACAGGAAAAGAAAGAAAAAAGAAAAGGAGCAGCAGAAAAAGGCGTCCAAAGCTAAAGAAAAGACTGAAGCCGAAGGAAAGGGGAAAAAAGGAAAGAAGGATGGCAAAGCCTCCAAACGGCCAACAGAGTCGATAAGAAGTAAAAGAGGCTTAAAGAGCACGTCCAGGCTCTTCATGAAGTTCTCAGGCTTCAGAAGGAAGAGGAATTCGAGGCACCTGAACAGCGCATCTCGGCTGTTTTGGGGGCTTGGAAAACGTAAGCAGCGTTTGGCCAGGAAAAAGAAACAAAGGTCGATCCTGAAGAATACGTCCAAGTTCATGATGCGCTTTAAGGCGAGCAAAAAGAAAAAAAATGCAGAAAAGGCCAAGAAAGCAGAAAACGAGCCCGGGAGTAAAACGTCCTATATGCTAATCCGGCTGGGAGGTGGAAAGTCGTCGGGCAAAAAAGGCGGGTTTTTTAAAGGTCTTTTTAGTAAAAGTCCACCTGGAGCATTTTTTCAAAGCTACAGCCGAGTTTTGGGAAAAATAGCCGGAGCAAGTAACTGGCTTACTAAAAGATTTCTCTCTACAAAGGGCAAACAAAACTCTGCTAGAGGAAACAGCAACTGGACATCGAGAAGATCCAAGAAATATCCTCACCATTCTGATGACAATTTTTACGAACACCAAGCAGATGTGAGGTCTCATGGTTATTACAATGATGGATTTGAGCATGACGAGGACGAATATGACTATGATGACGAATATTATGATCAAGAGAGATACAGTGCACAATATTCCCAAAGACGGACATTTAAAAAAAATCATAGCATATATGAAGAAGATTACGACTCCTCCCAAAGAAGATCAGGGAGACAAGAACTACTTTATAGTCCTTATGGGGATAATACGGAATATTACGATGATCCGTCATACGATGATGACTACTGTGACCAAGAAGATTATGGTTATGAATATGATTATCCAATGCAATATGAAAATGGCTATGAAGACTATGGTGATGGTATGGATTATGATTATGAACAATTTGAGGCACAGGATCATTATGGCTATGTGGATGAAATGGATTATTACACTTATGGACAGCAGGATCCTAATGCATATGCATACTATGATTATGATGTGGAAACTTATGATGAAGCACAATACGCAGCAGGAGATGGGTATGGATTCAACGGGAATGAAATGGGATTTTATGAAGAAGGGTATCCCACCAATCCGTATGATTATCCTGAAGTTCAGCAAGCTTACATGACACCCTATGGAGACACAGATCCTTACATGAATTATTCTGAAGATTTATATTACCAAGATCACCAATTTAATTATAGTGAAAATGAAAGCTTGCCTTATCTAGAATCTGCATATGACATTTATCAACCATATCCTTACTTTATGGAGGGTACAATGGAACAAGACGAGGCTCAGGGTGTATACAGTGATGAATTTGGAAACTATTCAATCAATGACATAGGAGTCCAGAATTCAATGCAGTTCAGACTCCCAAGACCACAGGTCAAATTGTTTGGAAAAGAAAAACTTGATGTTCCTTTTCCACCATTACCACTACCTGAAATGTTAGAGGAACAGTATGAAGGTACACCGATATTTCCTCCACCTCACACTACAGACATAATACCGAATGTTCACCAGCATCTCCAGAGACCACTCTCGCCCACACCAACAGCTAGGATTATCCAGCAAGCAAATTGTTCCACTCCAAGCAGAAGAAGCCCTGTTCCAAGCAGATCGCCTCAAATAACTTCTTCTCCCATACCACAAGTCAGGTCATTTCCTCCCCAACAGTCAGCTTCACCATCTCCCAGCAGACGGTCAGTTAGGATTATGGGCTCACCACAGTTGTCAAGATCACTCTCTCCTCTAGCACCTACTATACAGTTTGGAAAACAAGGTGGTGTTATGTCAAGATTGGACCAACCCGTTGAAATGCCTTTGCGAAATGCTTCCCCGTTACCTTTAAGACGAAGCCCCCTTGCATCTCCACAGCTTTCCATGAGGCAGGCACCTATGTTTCCAAGAAAAACCTTATCAGCCCAGCCATCAGTAGACACGTTACAGCCAATTGAAATGCCTTTGCGAAATGCCTCCCCATTACCTTCAAGGCGAAGTCCTCTTCCGTCTCCACAGTTTTCAATGAGGCAAGCAAACATGCCTCCAAGAAGAAGAATCTTATCGGGCCAGACAGCAACAGACACATTACAAGTCTATCCTGATGAAATGGAAGTCCAGTTCCCTCAAAGGCCAAATAGAGGAACGTTTAGTCAGCCATCTCTTAATAATAATGCTCAAATGCCAACATCTCCACTGTCAATGAGAAAATATAGTCCTCCACCATCTCCACAGGTTTCAAGGAATGGTTTTATCAGTCAGCCTTCATTAGGACAAAGATCGCCATCTCCTCAACCCCAAAGGCAAATGTTTGGATTTAATAGGCAGCAGACTAGTCAGATATCTAGAAAGCATATCTCTCTCTCCCAAAGTCCTCCATCCTCCCCACAGGGACTAGTCAGAAGTCCTCGCTCTTCCCCTCAGCCTTCCATTAGACAAGACACTCACAGGGCCATTCCAAATAATGGTCCATTCGGCAAGGCTGGTGGAAGAATGCCAATGCACCACAGTTCTATCAGACAAAGTCCTTCCCCTCCCCCACAGGCATCCATCAGAAGAAGGTCCCCCTCTTCTCCTCAGCCTTCCATTAGACAAGATGCTAGCCGAAGCATTCCACATAAAGGCCCTTTTGATAGGTTTGATGGAAGAAGACCTGCAGACCACCCTTCAATGAGGCAAAGTCCTCCACCTTCCCCACGAGCATCAGTTAGAAGAACTCCACCTTCCCCACGAGCATCAGTTAGAAGAAGTCCTCCACCTTCTCCTCAGCTTTCCATTAGACAAAATACAGTAAGAACCGTGACAAATAATGGTCCTTTTGATCAGTTTAGTGAAAGAGCATCATCACACCATCCTTCAGTCAGACAAAGTCCACCACATTCACCACAGGGATTAGTCCAAAGAAGTCCTCTTCATTTTGAACAGCTTTCTGTTATACAAGACATGCAAGGAACCCTTCCACACAATGGTCCCATCAGGCACTTTGGAGGAAGAACACCATCAGGCCATCCTACTTCTCCACCACCATTAAACCAGATATGCTCACCACCATCTCCACAGCAGACCATGAGACGTACTGGCAGTTTTCGAACTACAGAAACTGAGAGAACACCATCCCCTATTACATTTCAGAGGGCACCCCCATCTCCAACTCACCAGAGTAACAGGGCACCAATGTCACCTCATTTACCAGCAAAACAAAGACCTCCATCTCCATCACCATCAGGAAGAAATTTAAGCGATGTTCAAAATGTGCCCACTAGCAAACCTGCCACAGGAATAAGAGGGTCCAGACGCACCAAAATACCTATGGGAACTGTGAAGCCATCAACAGTATATCCTTATATGCAAAAAATGAATGCTCCTATTATACAAAATGTCCCTCCTTTTAGATCATTAGAAAGATCAGCAATATCTGCTGGCCCAGGTGCTCTGGATTCACCTTCATCGCCACGACCAATTCCAAGACAAGGACCTTATCCAACAGGAATTAAAGTTCTCCCTGAAGGAATCCCTATACCTCTAAAAAGCATTCATGAACATCCTCTTGCTCGGAGTCCTCAAAACTTGTCTCCGAGACATTCAATAAGGAAAAACTATTCAGAAGGCTGTAATATTCAAATACCACCTTCACCACAACTACCCTTAAAACGGAAGGGACCCCCCTCCCCCCAACCTTCAGTAAGGCATCTCTCAAGTAGACCATCATCACCTCATCCCTCACTAAAGCACACTACACCACTGCCCGCAAGATCACCCTCACCAAAACGTGTCTCTTCCCCAGTTTTGACAAATGCCCTTCAGAATCCTCAGCTTCGTAATGCATCCTATAAATCACCATTTCCTGGACGCAATGATGTCTACTCTCCAGTGATGACAGATTTTCAACAGACAACAGAACAAGGACCCCCACCACTTCTGAAAAATGCTTTGCAAAATCCTCATGTCCGTAATGCTTCGTATGTAACACCTTTTCAGCCAGGCTTGTCTTATCCTCCAACAATACCCTTCAATCAGACACGAACCTCCCCTCTGCTATCAAATGCTTTGCAGAACCCTCATCTTCACAATGCAAATTACAGAATGCCGTTATGGGGAAATGCTTCTCCCTATGCTCCACTGGCGCAAGAGTATGTCCACCAGACAGAGCAAATGCCTTCACCTCTGCTGTCAAGTGCTTTGCAAAATCCTCAATTTCAAAATAATTTCTTCCGATCCTCGCTACAACACAATATGTGTCATTACTCTCCAGAAATAACAATGTACAGCCAGACACAACCCTATCCACCTTCTCTTCTAAACAATGCTTTACAAAATGCTCATCTTCGCAATGTGTCCTATGCATCGGTTTTGCAGGGATTTCCCTCTCCGTATTCCACAGCTGGAGCTCCATACAGTCAGCCAGTTGAACACTTGTCTTCACCACTTTTGGCAAATGCTCTGCAGAACCCTCAAGTTCGCAACGCATCTTATAAATCGCCTTTAATGAGAAGTCAGCATGGCACTCATACGGACCAAACTGCTTCCCCCCTTCTGTCAGCGGCTTTGCAGAATCCTCACCTTCAGAAAGTTTCCTATAGACTACCAGAGGACTCAGTCCTATCTCAGCATTTCCAGAAATCAAGACAACAGGCAAGATCCCCACTATTGGCAAGCGCATTGCAAAATCCTGAACTCCGAGAGGCTTCCTACAAGTTACCCGAAAGATCGATACTATCCAAAAATCTTAGAAAACAATACATTTCCTCTCCACATTTGGCAGAGGCCCTTCAAAACCCTCATTTACGTAATGCATCTTATAGACTCCCTGGTGGGTCAGTATTGAGCACTAAGCATAAAATTCCCACCCCACTCTTGTCAACTGCCTTAAAGAACTCAAACATTCAGGGTGCTTCTTTTAAATTACCCCCATCGATCCAGAGCATGAAACAACCTCCCACAAGTAGTCAAGCCTCCCTTCCTTTTCTATCAGAAGCTCTGCAGAACCCTGGCCTGCGCAATGCATTTTCATCAGGAACAGTACAGTACCTCTCACCTTTCGCGATGGTGATGCCTCAAAGACAAGACGCAGAGTCAACATCATTTCAACATGAGCACTGGGCTCAGGCCCACACGAGAACAGTCCCGGAAGGAGAGGATGTGTGGTCATCAGAGAGAGTCCTTCCTCATCACACAGTACAGAACCTTCAGAAATGGTCAATGTACAGGGATGGATGTCTAATGGACAGTCTGATTCCTGTCACGACTGGTCAAAAGGTGTCACCTGTTAAACCTGAATGGGCACCAGACAGGGAAGGTGAACCGAGAGGTCGATGGTATGATAAGGTAATGGTTTATTTATATCTAAAGCAGAGGTCCACAGAGGTGTATGATACATTGGCCAAATATATTGTAATCGTTCCTGGAATGAATAGTAATTTTCTCCATGAGAAATAATGGAAATAGCTTCCAGGTATTCCGGTGCTCTATAGGAATCAGTCAGTATAGGTGTATTAGATTTGCCTGCTTATTAAGAGTTTAACCATCCAAAGCAAAGCTGAAGCACGTTGTAGGGCTGCTTGTTTGTGTTCTTTGGACGTGTTACTCTTAGTTATTACTTCTACCTGCAAGGGCTACTGTGCTGCTTTCATTTCTAGTTTTAATAAAAATTCTGCCAGCCTCACACCTCTGGCACCAAGGTTCAAGTCTCTACCATGGCTTCACGCGTGTGGAGTTTGCCATGTTCTCCCCCGTGTCATCGTGGGGTTTCCTCCAGGCACTCAGGATTCCCCCCACAGTTCAAAAACAAAGAAGGTCTGGCTGCAGCTCCCTGGGCGACTCCACTGTGGGGCCAGAAATCACATGACCTTCACGTCAGGCCCGGAAATGATAATACTGAAGAGAACTCATTAGGCTGAAAATGAGGATAGATTGCATCTTGTTTCCTTAAAAATTATGAAGACAGATATTTCTCATAGTATCTTAAGCTTCATTAAGGTGAGAATTTCATACTAATATAGCAAATTTAAAATAGACTATTAATGCCCATTTCTGTAGATTTAAATGAGATTATTAACATCCAATGTTGCACTAATTTCACCAAAACAGCAAATATATATTTTTAAAGACACTATTAAACTCAGTTCCCTATGTCGGCACTAACGTCATTTCCAGCACTATTGTGGAGGTCATGTGATTTTAAAACTCCTTGTGGAGGTACCACCTCTGTTCCTGACATTAGCATAACATCATATCTGGGCGATGTGTGGAGGTCATGTGATTTCTCCCCCTAGTGGAGGTCACCCAGCGTTGTGCCGTCAAATCCTCTTGCATAAACATGCTGAGTTTAACTGGAGTTACCAAATAGGTGTGCATGTGTAAGCCATGTGATGGGTTGGGACCCCATCCTGGGTTGTTCCCTGCCTTGTACCCATAGCCTGCAGAACAGGCTCTGGAACCTCCATAACCCTGAATAGGACAAGAAGGCATAGAAGGTGGATGGATTGATGAAGATATGACAAAAAACTACCAACGTTTTCCACAATAATTTTAAGGAGACTTTTATTTACATTTAAAGGTGTTTTTATATATCCAGATGATATTTTTATATTTCAGAATATTGGACATATTAGTGACATCATGTACTAAAAGACCTATTTAACGAACAAAAACCCTAACGTTAGGAGAAAGCTTCCTGAGACATTTGTATTTCTATCATTTTCAAAAATGAAGGCCTCAAAATGATGTTCTTTTTTCATACAGATGTTTACCATCAGAAGTTTGCCAACAATGAGATACAGAGAAGTGGGTGAGGAAGATGGTGTGGAGGACATGACCCAGCTGGAGTGAGTCACTCACTATATGGTGTACCGATATATTCATATTAAAGTATTAATGAATGCTACTGATTTTATAAGTGTAAACCTCAGATCTTTTAGATTTTTAATGCTTAAGGACTGTTCAAGAAAAGGGCTCCATATTCCTCATAACCTGCACAGTGCCTTCAAGGAAGAGGAAGTTAGTAACTAGGAAGAGTATGGTGTTATATTTTGAGCCCAGAACAAGCTTGACTTTCTGCCATATTCTCAGCTCTGCCTAATCTAATCTAATCTAATCTAATCTAATCTAATCTAATCTAATCACATACAATGTTTTTGGTGTTTAATTGGTTAGGAGAAGATAAATCCTGCTCAGATTCAGTTTGGCCTACAAACTTCCACACTTTCCCAAGCCGATCCAGACACAGTAATCTTGCAGCCTTCACAGATATTTATAATAACTATACTACATCATTGAGTCGGATAAAACAAATGTACAGTTCTTTTAATATTTTGCCTCGATAGATATAATACTTTTATCCTTTTAGGGATCTCAGTGAAGGTGCAGTCCGGATGAATTTAAAGAAGCGGTTTGATCAGCAGCTAATCTACGTAAGTGAGCCAAAGCTGACACAGAGTGGCAATTAATATGCAGGCATGCAAGTGACACAGAGGCGATGCAGAACAACTGCTCAAAACCACAGTCACTCATCTAGATCTTTAAGAGGGTTATTCAGGCACGAATCATGTGGAATTGTCCTGTAATGTATGCAGTCTATGTATGAAGCTACAAAATACCCAGAATAGTGCAGCTTCGATGCTATAGGTTTTTTATGCTTTATGAACTTTGCCTGATCTCAACACGCCTATCTCCGTCTCTAGACCTATATTGGAAGCATCCTGGTGTCGGTAAATCCGTACAAGATGTTGAATATCTACGGCACAGATCAGGCACTGCAATATGAGGGACATACGCTGGGAGAGAATCCCCCGTGAGTGATTCCGCTGCCCTTCACTGCCCCTCACTGCCCTGCAGAAAAAATAAACTGATTTCCTTTCTTTGGAAAATGGTAAAGCCTGATACACAATGTATTGGGCAGCAAGGTTTGTCAAATATTGGTTGATATGAATTTTTGGGTCCGATTCCGCTATGACTATGGTCATTGACAGCCAAGTTGTATTATCGAGCTGTCCAGTGACACCCACATACTGCCGTACCGTGTGAAAATGCTGGATTTAGTGCTCCAGGGTCTAAGTATAATCTTTCTTCTGTTTCCCTGTTTTCCCAAACAGCCATTTGTTTGCAATTGCAAATGTGTGTTACACGACGATGATGGATGCCAAACAGAACCAGTGCATTATTATCAGGTGAGAGAACTATGGTCAAGTCCTTCACTTTAAATTCTATATATATGCCTTCAATATTTAATTATTGGTTTATAAGAAAAATAAAATATCTAAATAATATCGAACTGTTACGGCGCATATCTATTATACACATAAAGCCTTGGTGATATTTAACGTGATACCTGAAGCAAGTTAACCGCTAATCAAGTTAACGGTAAAGAATTGTTACGGCGCGTTAAATTAGAGCACTGGATTGCCGGCGGTCTAATAACTGGAGATTAATCCTGTCAGTGGTGAAAGCGGCTCGGGCAAGACGGAAGCTACCAAGTTGGTGCTGCGATACTTGGCAGCGGTACATTACAAGCGTAACATCACGCAGCAGGTACGCTAAAACCAAGAAAACACACGAAACTTAAATTAATGTTGGTACAAGCCACAGTAGCAGCTTTACCAGACCCTAATAAGACCCTCTCTTGTTTTCTTTCTGTCCACACGTGCTCTGATGTAGATTGAGGTACAGTATCCTGCCATATACACCGCGCACCCCAACACCGTGTAACGTGACTCTTTTTAGTTGTGTCCTGTTGGATTCCTTGTTTTATTTTCCAGACATCATGAATCAGGCTAAAATATTAAGCCACAGAAATAGGCTGGATTGATGTCCAGATATTTCAGGCTGTTTGCTGCTTCTCTGGATGCTGCATCAGGGCTAATTCTGCATATTCTGCGTGTTTCTTCCTTTGATTCAAAGTGATTCCTTGTAACTTCTGTTTCAGATTCTTGAGGCCACTCCCTTGTTAGAGTCTTTTGGAAATGCCAAAACTGTCAAAAACGATAATTCAAGTCGGTTTGGGAAATATGTGGAAATCTTTATGGAGGAGTAAGCGACCTGTGTGTTTTTTTTTTTTTTTTTTTTTTTTTAAGCATTTCGTATTCTAACCATGTGATGTTACAGTATGTTATTCAAGGGCGTAGATTTGGGTATGGAGGGTAGGGATATGTCATTACTAATATTGTGAGAGTACCATGTATGTTTGGGGGAGGGTCGAAACCAAACCTATGCCCTTGAAGTCATGATATTAAGAGGTTTGATGGGGTATGTTGGCATGATTGACATGGTGATATTAATTGAAGGGGCCATTTTTGTCTAAAGCGAATATATATGTACTGTACATATGCTCTAGCTGTAACCCTGGCACTATGTGTGCGTTAATAAGAAGAGTCATTAGCTCTTACTTACCTCACTGTGATTGAACAGTGGTGATGTTGGGATACTTACGTGCTTGGTGTGAATACAGCAACCTGCATTATTTAACACAGGGGTGTAATCAGTGGTGCCATAACCTCGCAGTACCTTCTTGAGAAGTCCAGGATTGTGTTTCAGGTGAGCACATAAAAAAGGAAGCTCAGCCTTAACACCTAAATGTGCCTCAGTTTTGGGAGTGCTCTCTCGTTAAATTGCTTTGGGAAGTACTTGGTGCAATATTAAATGTATTTGATTGAAATCCCGAAATGCAGCAACCACTGTAAATTGTAAAAACAGTTTTGCTGTAAATGATAATATGTCAAATATTCATACACTCAACGATATACAGCATGAAATCAAATAATGAAAAATTCCATAACACCTACTGCCAGTGAAAAATTAGTAA
This sequence comes from Hippopotamyrus pictus, assembly GCA_026781145.1. Lineage (NCBI taxonomy): Eukaryota > Metazoa > Chordata > Actinopteri > Osteoglossiformes > Mormyridae > Hippopotamyrus > Hippopotamyrus pictus. The sequence continues at coordinate 24,591,068 of JAODLC010000100.1, read as the reverse complement.
AGTATTAATATTAATAAAAGCAACATTCTCTTCTTTTTAACCAAGACCACATATTTAAAAATCACATTCTAAATAAAACAATTTACAACATCTATTCTGTAAAATAAATAAGTAGCGAAATGAATAATCATTAGTATAAGTGCATCGCTCATCCTTTTTTTCTCCAGGCCAAAAATGAAAGAAATTACCACATTTTCTACGAGATGTTGGCTGGCCTCCCTTCCCAGCAGAGGAGGCTCTTCTACCTTCAGGAGGCAGAGACTTACTATTACCTCAACCAGGTACAGAAACTTACTTGTGCTGGTATTGTTGGCTGTGATGTGATATGCTGTGTTTCAGGGACAATGGCTCTTGTAGACTAGCTAGCTGACTCATCATCTAGGCTTTCTCTTATCCTTTTTGTTTGTAGAAAACATCCAGCTTTTAGAAGCCAGTCATTCAGCCTCCCTGACCAATCCCCCGCTCTTTGTCTGGTTCTATAGGGTGGTAATTGTGAGATCCCTGGTAAAAGCGACGAAGACGATTTCCACAGGGTCCTCGGCGCCATGGAGATCCTCAGCTTCAGCGCTGAAGACCAGAACAGCATCTTTAGAGTCCTGTCTTCTATCCTCCACCTGGGAAATGTGTTCTTTGAGCGCTATGAGGTGTGGTGGAGACAAGTTTCCTGGTTATTCTTGCTGGTTATTGTCCCAATGCTAGGTCGATGTTTCTCATGGAATGTGAATGGAAAGTTTGCAAAAAAGAATACTCAGGTGCTGGTTGGTGACGGTTTTCATCCACAAATAACTATAAAGAAGTTTTTCATGTTCTTTTTTGATTCATTCAGTGTTTTATCAGTTCAGTCTTCTTTGGTAATTTCACTATTATAGACATCATGGCAGCAGGAACTAATAATTGTTAATCACACCCACGATTTTCCTGGTTCATGTCGAGCTGTTTTACCAGTTTGTAACTGGTTTAATTATTATTTTTTTATTTTCTCGGCAAAAACTTAACAGCTTGAAAATCACACATTGATGCATTTATTGACCTCCTGCAGGCCGATTCCCAGGAGATGGCATCTGTGGTGAGTGCAAAAGAGATCCGTGTGGTGGCTGAACTGCTGCAGATCTCACCAGAAGGGCTTCAGAAATCCATCACATTCAAAGTGACGGTAAGGCTAGGGACGAAGGCGGCCATAGGGTTCATTTGGTGAAAAGACACCAAATGGAAATTATATTTGTTTATGAAGCGAAGACCTTTATTGTCATTGTAGAGGTAGCTAGTATAAAGAAATTCAATATTCACATATCCCATCTTGCTCTCCTTGAGACACATACAGGTGAGACAGAAGCTTGGGGTCACAGTCCAGTGTTAGCTATTATTCTTGCGGCTCAGAAGAGGTTAACGGGTTGGTCAGGAGCCCACCAGTAATATGATTACAGGGTTTGAACCCACTACTTTCTGGACATGGGCACAGATAGCAGATGCCTTTTGCAATATTGCATAATTTTTATAGACCTTTTTTTTACACTTTGACAAAAGTTAATGTTTATTGAACATGAATTGTGTTTGAGAGCCCTGATTGGTAATCTCCGGACCTCAGGCGAATTAACAGGAAATCCCCTTAGCTTGTCCCAGACGTCAACCATTGGTGTTCCATCTCTGAACTGTAGCCCTGAAACGTAAAACAGCCAATAAGTTTCAATTTGCGCTCCTAACAACTGGTACAATGAACCCAGACAAAACCTCAAATGATGCATATAAGGTCCAAGGCCCTTGGGCTGAATGGCAATCAAAGTTAATTATAGCGGGTGACACTGCTATGGAAACAGCGGGAACCCGATCGGGGTTACCCTGAGCTCCGGCTAAATCAGCACTCCAATCCGATTGGCTGCCACCACTCCTCATTGTTACATTTCACTGATACAATGAGTGGAGCTGGTACCACACAGAGCCTGGGAAGCTCCATATCTGACGTGACTTTTGAGAAAGCACTGACCAGAGAGCAGCAGGAGAGCCCTTTGCCTCTAGAGTATAGTTTTTTGGTGCACCATTCATTAACTTATATTTAGTGGTTCGTTGGTTGACGTTAGGATAGGTGATATCAATGGGAAGTTCAAATGCATCCTTCATGCAACTGCAAAAAACCTTTTTTAACCTTTGAATATGTCTTTGACTCTGTACCAGATAAGCTGTTGTGTAAGATTTATAGATTACATGGATTATATGGATGGATGGATGGATGGATGGATGGTTGGAGGTCCGTCTTGACAATAGCTCTTTGTCCTTTTGTAAAGCACCTTGTTCATTTAATAAATAAACAAGCATGATCACTGGAGTTACAGGTTGCATTTACCCATACAAATGGAGGCGTTGTGTGTCAGCTGTCACGTGCAGTGTTGGCCGTATCAGTTGTCCCGCAGTGACGATAACGTATGTCGACAATAGCTTAAGTATGATAGCTAGATTTTACTTTCAATATTGTGGCTTGCTTTGCATCACGTACGTCAAACTCAAAGTCTGCAGGCCACATCCGGCCTGCAGCATAATTCTTTACAGCTCGCAAAATGATTTAAATATTCTGTTAAAAATGGCCCGGAAATAGGGGCGTAACAGTAAACAAAATTCACGGTTCCTGCAAACCTCCGTTTTGGGTTCACAAATTGGTGCAATTTTGGTTCAGCAGGGAAAACTGAATTTGTTTGGAAATTATTACTAAAACTACAAACACAGTTAGGAACAATTGTAGACCGAAGGCAATGTGTCTGATGCTGATATGTCTGAATAACAAAACCTAAGGCATACCTATTCATGAAAAATAAATATGTAAAATAAAAATTCAAAAATAAGACTGCATCATGAATGAACAAATTCTCATTTTCTCTGCTACCGAATATCATTACCTTGCAAATGTCTGCAAGGTTTGCAAACCATCCCAGTGCTTTTGATATAGCTAATTTTAGGTTTATAATGGAATAATATAGATTTACTATAAGAGCAGTTAGTTCATCAGCCCAATGGATGCATCTTATTTAACTCTATATCTTTAGAGAGGTTTTTCTATATCATTGTTCATTTAAAAAGAGAATTTTCGTGAGTAATGTTTAATACAAAGTTTGCATTTGTAAATGTTATTTGCATATAGTAAAGATTGCATCATGCAATCTAAATAAACCTTGTTCATCCCACAAATTCATTGGTGGTTTTTAATTGGTTGGTTTGTAAGCATTCGTGCTTTTTCTTTGCTTATAGGAGACAATGAGAGAGAAGATATATACCCCTCTAACAGTGGAGAGTGCGGTTGATGCCAGGTCAATAAGTATTTATTTTAAATAATTAAACTTTATTGCATTAATATTCAATTGTTTTTAAATTAATTAAAAAGTTCCCATGTTGCTTTTTGAAATCCAGAGATGCAGTTGCCAAGATCTTGTACTCCCTTCTGTTCAACTGGCTCACAGACAGAATAAATGCTCTAGTTTATCCAAGAAATGAGTCCTTTTCCATCTCCATACTTGATATATATGGATTTGAGGTAATAGTCTCTTTCTGTTAATAACCATTTTTTGACATTGGCTTTTTTATGTAGACGATGCCATGTCTAGGTCTAAATGTGTATCAAAGCTCAGGCACTTATTTTATCTCTCTTTACAGGACCTCACATTTAACAGCTTTGAACAGCTGTGCATCAACTATGCAAATGAGTATCTACAATTCTTTTTCAATAAGATAATATTCAGGGAGGAGCAGGCAAGTCTTAAAGTCTGATTTAGGTTCATTGAGTTCTCATTCGTGTGTGCAATGAATTGTAAAAGGATGAATATTTAAAATTTTCAATAAGATAATATTCTGGGAGGAGTAAGTCAGTCTCTGATTTTGGTTCATCGAGTTCTCATTTGGTTGTGCACTGAGTTGTGGACATCAATTATTTTCAAAGGATGAATATATGAGAGAGCAGATCAGTTGGAATGAAGTGCCTTTCAGCAACAATCAGGACTGTATTGACCTCATTGCCTCAAAGCCTTATGGGATACTTCGAATTCTGGATGACCAGAGTTGCTTCCCTCAGGTAAGGATTTCATGTGCTGAGAAATCAGTCATATGTTTTATATATGTCCAGCTTTTGACTTTCTCACTGTCTTAATGTAATATCTCTGATCCCAGGCCACAGACCATACTTTCCTTCAGAAGTGTCACTACCACCATGGAAACAACCCACTGTATGCAAAGCCAAAGATGCCCCAGCCTGAATTCACCATTAAACATTACGCTGGAAAAGTCACTTACCAGGCATGCCGCGTTACGTTGTGTCTGCAACCAGCTAACAGTCCATACTAGTCCAATTAGAACAGTAATCAATCCTTAAATTAAAGTCTGAGAGTAATTCAAATCCTTGAGTGTAATGCAAGTGAAGCTCTGAGAGGCGGAAGACATACCAGAGGCTTAGCTTGCTGTTTAACGTTTCTAATCCATATATTATAGCTAAGAAAAGAAATCCTAGTTAAATAATCCTAGCTAGATTGTGGAAAAGCAGATTGCATTCAGCTGGCATTAACGCTTAAGTAACACCAGACTGACTAAAGACTTTAATGCCTCCATTTCAGGCACACAAGTTCTTGGATAAAAACTACGACAATGTGCGGCAGGATGTCCTGGATCTCTTCACTCAGAGCAAAAACCGGGTAAGAGTTTAGGCGTTTTCGCGGCGTGAGCCCGCACGTCTTGCGGAAGCGTACAGGGTGTCACGAGTGGCGTTGACACTGTGTGCAGATGGTGGCAAGCCTCTTCCTGAAACACACCGGCATCCTGGCCAGACAGAGGTCCCTCTCGGGGAAGAGCAGCACCGTCTCACGCCGCATTCCGCCCTCCACGGTGGCGGCCAAGTTCCAGCAGTCCCTCCTGGAGCTCGTGGATAAGATGGAGAGGTACCAGGGGCCCTGGCTCTCTGGGTGGATGTTCACTCAATGGGCATTACCCCACATACCTGCTCCACTTATGGAGATTTTAGGCCATGTCACTTGTTAACCTGTAATACTTTTTCCAGAGTTTATTTTTTTATACGTGTCATCATTTGGTCTGTCGTACATGTAGGTGCAACCCTTTTTTTGTACGCTGCATCAAACCCAACAATAAGAAGGTATGTATAATTATTCCCCTTCATTTTGAGGCTAACGGCTTTATTTATAAAGTAATTCAACTCATCTTGGATTTAGTTGATACTCATTAATGATACCTGTTGCTGCAGGAACCTGCTGTATTTGACACCGAACTGGTCAGTACCCAGCTTCGGTATTCTGGGATCCTGGAGACGATTCGTATCAGGAAGGAAGGGTACCCGATCAGAGTGCCTTTCCGGGATTTTCTCAATAGGTAGGTGTTCATTCACGGTCCCAACAAAAGGATAGATACCATGCATAGCAAATTTAGTCATTTAATTTTAAACCTAAAACTAATATCTCCAAAAAAAGCCCCATCACTGATCAGAAACATTGCTGAATTTTCAGAAGTCCCACTTGCCATTTTCAGTAAAATATTTTTAGTCTTCTGTTAATGCTGGAATTTAGAGAAAACTGGTGCAGTTGTCAGCACTGTTACCTCACACCTCTGGGACTGTGGTTCAGCACTAGTTCTATGTACAGTAAAACTGGTCTAAGTCGCCGGCTTGTAACTCGTCAATGTGCACAAGTCGACGCTCAAGCAAAAGTCC
>JAODLC010000100.1:24566661-24584905 GCA_026781145.1 Hippopotamyrus pictus | reverse complement strand
GTGTATCTCGTCAATTCTCTAAATCGTCACTTTTAAGCTGGTCCCGCGAGTGTCGACTTAGACCGGTTTTACTGTATGTTGAGTTTGGATGTTCCCCCCATGTGGGGTTTCCTCTGGGTACTCTGGTTTCCTCCCACAGTCCAAAAACATGCTGGTGTAGTGAAGGTGTAGTGAAGTTACCAAATTGTCCATAGATGTGCCTGTGTGAGTGATTGTTGTGCAAGTGAATGGTGTGCGAGTGATTGCTGTGAAAGTGAATAGACTTCAGACCCCTGGGACCTTGAATGTGACCACCAGAGGTCCCTGATGTATTTGTCAGGTACAAAGCCCTGCTGGGATTGCGATGTCCTCCACCCGTGGACGGAGAGAATTGTGTCGCCATGTTGAAAAAGCTCTGCCTGGTCAAGAAAGGGGAATATCAAGTTGGGGTCACCAAGGTGAGAAAAAAGATACGTCGATATTTACTCCTCCTAATTATCTCCTCTGACTGGACCATTTTATGTGAAACTCCATGAATTTCATATGTATAGCCATCGGAAAAAAATATTAAATGACATTTGAGGAGCAAATTTCCAAAATTCATTCAGCTTATACTTTTGTTTTATTGAGTTGAGGCCCCCACAGACCAAAAGTCACTCCTCCCCATATGTTACAGTATCGAGAACCAAAAGTCACACTTTCATTAAATTTCCAAAACTCAGTAAGTTCACAGAAATTTTCTCATGAATGTATTCCGTGGACTGAGTGAGTTTTGAAAATTTGCTCTTCATTTATTATTTAAAGTGTGAGAGAACAGAGCCAACTAAAAGCATCCCAGACAAGACAGTGTTAGGCTGAGGTCAAATTGTTTACCCTAGTTGTTACTATGGTATGATATCATTTATTCAGTTAGCTTCATATCAAGTTTCACCAAATTCAATAACCTGTTAAGTTTGGGTAGTTCTGTGTTTCTCAGCCCAGTCCTCGGGGACCCCCAGACAATCCATGCTTTTGCTCGCTCCCTGTCCCTCGTAGGGATCTGGGAGGGCAAAATTGTGGACTACCTGGCAGGGTGCTGGGTGGGAGCAAAAACGTGGACCATCTGGGGGTGACCAGGTTGAGGAACACTGGTGTAGTTGATATCAAGCATCAAGTCATCCAGATAACTCTAACCAGTCCCTTCAGGCAAGAATGGAACAGTGTGACCTTTTATACCACAGCCTGTTGTATTGACTGATTACAAGGCGATCGATATTAAATACGTAATTTTAGAGAGTATGAACATTGATAAGCTTGTTTATGTTTTATAATGATAGCCGTAGGGACCTGGCAAACATTCCCACAAGTACAGCCATTTTAGAGTCTGGCCTATGCCTTGAATGCACCTCACTTCCTGTTTGTTTTAACATTGTGAATGTGTGTTTGGGCACCTGCCTGCCTTTCTAGATCTTCATGAAGGAGGACCTGTACCAGCTGCTGGAGAGCAAGCGGGACCGTGTGATGCACGTGGCGGCTCTGACGCTGCAGCGCTATTACCGGGTGTTTCTCCTCCACAAGCAGTTCACGTCTCTGCGCATCACGGTCCTCAGACTCCAGGCCCTTTGCCGTGGCTTTCTCGTCCGGTAGGGTCCCGTCGGCGCCGCTCTCAGACGGCTCCCCGCTGCCCTCGCCTCACTCGCCCACTGGCTCTCTCTTTTGTTTACTTTGTCCGACTGCGGTCAGGATGCGCATCGTGAAGATGAGACGAAGCCTTGTCAGATTCCGAGCTTTGGTCAACGTTTATGTGAACCAAAAGAGAAACATTGAGGTACAAATCAGCTCCCACATATACTGCTAACCTTAAAGACTGACTTCTTTTACATTATTTTTAATAATGTTATTATTAATCAATTCTTGTTGGTGTTGTTGCCAAGAAGAACAACCATAGTAATACCTCACTCATTGTTGTCTCTGGTAATTGTTGTATAGAAACCTGAATTCTCCTGCTCATGGATTTTTAAAAATCTTTTGTTTCCTCAGGTAAAGCTGGCATCTGTGAGGCAAGCAGAGGCTGAAAGGATGCAAATCGAAATGGTAAACATTATCACGTCAAGAATGTTTATGGCCTAAAAACTTCCTTGGAGCCCTTCTAGGCAGGCTCACGTTCCGACACGTCCCACCATGCAGGAGCTGATGAGACGGAGAGTGGTCGATGTCACCCATCTACCCATCCCGGCAGAACTCAGCGGACTCCTACAGGCCTTGGCAGGTCTCTGATTGAGCTCATCTTTGCTGATTCGACTCGACTCCCTCGATATCTCCTGCTCGACTTACTAACGTGACCAATGCATATTAAAGATTTATTAGTTTAGGCTAGTCTTAGACTGACTGGCCGGTGATGAGATTAGATATGAGCCTGGCTGTATGTTTGCCCATTTGTGCGTGTGACACAGTCAGCATGGTTATTATCTGATGCCATGCCCGGTTTCAGTCCTGTTGCACGTCAGTGCGATCCCTGATTGGCATCTTGTTTGTTGACCTTAGTTGGCAAAGAACTGCATTCGGATTGCCTCGCTCTGGTCCAGGCCCCAAAGATACAGGTGGAGTCTCAGCTTACGCTGCCACTCGACATTAACAACTACCTCATCTCCAGATATATCCAGACTCACTTTAGGGTAAGACTGAAATAAGATGTATGTTCTATCTACTGCTTTAGTTATCCATCCAATTCTTGATCACCAATGTCCATTTACCAGATTAGAGTTTCCCAGAATATGAAATGAAAATTAAAATTACAGACGGTCCCTGGGTTATAATGGTCTCTGTGATGATATTTAGACTTTACGATTGGTAAATGTTTTCTGCTTTCAGTCCATTATTCAATAAATTAAATGAGATATTCAGCATTTTATTATAAGATAGGTTTTGCGTTACTGATTTTGCCCAAATATAGGCTAATATAAGTGTTCTAAGCATGTTTTTAAGCTAGGCTAGGCTAGGCTATGATGTTTGCTAGGTTAGGTGTACTGTATTAAAATGCATTTTCAACTTACGATATATTTGCCTTACGATAGATTTATCGGAATGTAACCCCATCATAACCTGAAGAGAGGCTGTATATCAGAATTCTTTTATAGATCCCCAGTTCATTGGAACAGTGAATTTCCATTCACTTTTCTTCTAACCACTTATCTAGAAGGTGAAAGGTCAAATTCAAAAGTTAAAAATCAGTATGCTAAATATGGATTGGGTAGCCATTGATTTTTATTTATATTTCATGTACAAAGTTGTATGTCACTTAACAAGTAATTTATTGAACAAGGACCAAGGTATTTGCCATTAAAATTCTTACGGATCCATTCTTGAAATATAGGAACCAAAGTTTGGAATGTTGACTGAACCACTTGAAGCCCCTTTGATTCATTTGGATGAGGAATTAAAACAAGAAGCTCTGAACATCTTCATAATGGTAGGATCCTGAATTCACTCAGTAGTGCTTGCAGACAGCAGCCCTGCTCTGCTAGGTGCCTCGGCAAACATTACAATCCATGATTGTATGTCTTCACTTGTTGAGATTTTAAGGTTTATGGGAGACCCTCATCTCAATGGAGCTCAGGAGAACCTGTTTGGGAACTACATCATCCAGAGGGGCCTGTCTATCCAGGGGCTGAGGGATGAGATCCTGTCTCAAATTGCCAACCAAGTCTGGAGAAATGACAACTCTGCCAACTCGGAGAGGGGCTGGCTGCTCCTCTCTGCCTGCTTGAGCGCATTTGCACCATCTAAAAAGATGGACAAATATCTTCTAAAGTAAGATGCTGCCCCTTGTCGCTTTGGAAGTCGACTACTGCAAAGGTGTCCTTTCCCTAACCTTAACCTCATAATCCTGGTTTGACTTGCAGGTATGTTTCAGACTATGCCTACAATGGCTTCAAAGCTGTTTGCCAACACAGACTTATACAAGCCATGCAGAAGTCCAAGCATGACCCGGGGACTGCCAGAACCTACCCACCGTCTCTGCTGGAGTGGACAGCCAATAGGAAAAGAGCAAACATGGTTTTGCAGGTTCATTGCTTTGATGGTGAGCCAAACTGCATGGATACTTTATAAGGGTTTATATCTATGCTTAAATTTACATAAGCGTCTGCTCCAGTTTCACAATCATTCTCAGTAGAAGTGTGTATGGTTACATTTTGCATATTATTAATTTGCTCCTGTCTTGAGTAAATCATGAGGCCATGATAGGAAAAGCATAGGAAATACCAAAGACAGTAAAGCAACAAAAACTTGATCATCTACTGCTATTTATTTTCATAAATTTGCATGTAAAAATACTGCTATGATTATTGTAGTTGTTACTTCATCGTCCATCCTTTCATTCATCATCTGCCCACTTATATGAACGTGAAGCAGTGAGGCCAACATATTACCTACTGCTGTTATGTCATTATACGTTTTGTAGCCAGGAACGTTTCTCCTATTTTGTCCCAAGTCACCCATCTGCTATTGTCAGCCTTGGAAGTCCATTAGAAAGCACCTAATCTACACCTCTATGTGTCATGTTCTAGATATGCCGGTGTTACCTTTCGGCCTAATTATTTCACCAGTCTTCCATTTCTTCCTCAGGGGCCTCCTTTCTGTGTCCTCTTCATTCCTGGACCAATGGAGAGGAGTTGGCAGGAGACGTACTCCGGCACAGGTGAAACAATCACCGGACACTTTCCTAATTAAGTAAATTGCCCTAATTAGACCCAGCTTAGGTAATGGCAAAGTTTCGGCTACTCTTGGGCTCAGTTTTCGTAAGTTTAATGATCGTCCTTTAAAAAGGGCAACAAAATGGTGAGTAAAGATTTACACTTCCTGAAAAGAAGAAGGTCTGTAATGTTAGCGCTGGTCATGTTACCCACAGATGTTACCTACATCAGCAGTTGTCATCGATTAGCATTGCTAATGGATAGCGCTGTTTCTGTGGTTTCTGTGGCCCTGTTTTGGGTACCTGCTACGTTTTCGTCTCCCTGCAGGGGGGTGCTGGATGGCCGCAGAGGCTGGTCAGTCCTCCTGAAGGAGCACCGAAATCGTGTAGAACTACAGGGGCATGACTACGTCATGGACCTCATATGTGACCTAGAACTAATGGCCGACTTCCCAAGGCAGAAATCCTACTTCATCTCCTCCTCAGAAGATCCATCCCAGACCAAGTTCGATGGCCGCATGTAAGTCGTACGTGTATCGGGACGGAATGTGAGACGGCTGTAAAACAATGACCTGTTGTGTTGTAAGATCAGCACCAAGTTTATCTGCTCACAATCTTATTATGGTGGTGCTCATACAAATCACTGAGCACTAGACAACGATATTGTACTGTAGTGTCGCCTTGTAGACCTCTTACTATACATGGAATATTGCTAAAACCTGTAACCGGATAGTATATAGTGTACAGTAATAATTCACAGACCCATAAACTACCTATGGTGACCCTATGCCTTCGGAACACCCCAGCAGCCTGTTTGGGAGTGGTTTTGAATCTGATGAAGAAGGACCCCTCTCCCACACAAGATATCCAGCCATGCCCAGCCTGCCCGACTCAGAGGGGTACCACAGTCACGGTAAGCCCCCGTCTGGGGGGGCCGAGAAGCCATTTCTCCAAGCTTTCATTGCGAAGATCTCTGCAGCTATCCATCCCTCCTGCTCCTTTCAGCGGAAAATGACATCATCGCGGATGTGCCCACACAGAGAGGTTTGGACCAGTACCTCGACAGCCTGTTTGACCCGGTGCTCTCGTATAGCAGTGGGGTAAAGTGATACTTCCTCTATTCCACGATCAGTTTTAAAGTATGAAGTTACTCTCAGCACTGATGAGACAACTACTTAACCAGTATTTAAAGTAAATTTTACCATTTACTTGGAATGGGAGATGGAGAGACATCTTCCCCTTTCTGATGAAAGCACATTTGTGTTGTAGGCATATGAAGCAAACATTATAGTTTTTCTGTGAATGTCTTTCCCATGGTCATGGATGTCTCCTTTACATTCTGCTACATAAATAATACAATTTCTACCAGAGTAGAACTGGTAACGTGGTCAGGTAAATGAAGTGAGTGGTCACACCATGTATTGTGTGAAGGACATCTGATCCTCTGTGTGTATGAGAATTTGCATGTATCAGATGTGTACTGACAGAAACTGATCCTCTCCAACAAAATAGCGATTAAATTACCAAATTACCGTAATTCTCAGAGCAGTGAGGCTCCCCCAGTTCTCTCGGGGTAATTTTTTTTTTTTTTAAGGATCACTTACACTGCCTGAGGATATGACACTTAGGAAATGAATGGGTTATTTTTTAATGAACCCTGCCCTAGATTCTCAGAGAGCTCCTAGATTACAGGAGTTACGTTAGCCCTGACGGCCATGGAAAGGTTCCGTACTCTGCATCAGTCATGTGACTGTCGGGGACCATCATCCCTTTGACCTAGTCGAGTACAGCGTGGGGTCAGACATGCCCCATAACAGAGTATACAGGGTATTTGTAATGGGCAGATGCAGTCTTCTGCTTGGGGGTCTCACCGTCACACCTCCCTGCTCTCTGTCTCCTCGAAAGGACCTGGACAAGCCGACCAGCATCTCCAGCCGGATGAAGGGTGGCGGTGGAGTCGGTGGGGGCGAGAGGGGGGGGCAGCCGCCTGCTGCAGTCACGTCTTACAGGCCCAGCTGGCAGTCTGGCGGTGAGTCCTGTCCCACGGCTGCCCTGCCTAGTGCAGAATTCCAGCAAATAGATTCACCGGAGGACATGCTGGTTTCCTGTAGCTGTTTTGCATATATGCCATTATCCCAGGGTGGAGGGGTGAAGCACAAGGGGTGAAGTTCAGTCAATAGTCTGTTTATTCCAGTGAATATGCTCACTAGTAGAGACTCATGGGAAGACCTCCAATGTAACCAAGAAATATTATTGTAACAAAGCATCAAATTAAGTCATCTGTCTAATGTGTCTTTGTGCTTTCCCTCCTCATCCTTATCCATTTAATTTTTAATTAGTCTGCGTAACTTCAACTGAGAACCTTTGTTTCATAGCAATAGATGTCGATACAATCAGTACACCGTTCATGAGTACACCAGAAAAATGCATTTATCCTCATTCAGTCAACTAAATGGTTTAATTTGAATGTGTTTTGTTGTGCTAAATATTTCATGACAGGTTTAATTATTTTTTTCGGTAGGCAGTAGGCTACTCAGGTTTTGCCAGTTTCCTATCAGTGCTGTATAAACAACCCTAAACAAGCCAATGTTTCTGTCAGTAAAAAAAGCAAATAAACGAAAACAACTTTAATGCACTTTATCAAAATTGTCTTTGAGAAATAAATAACCCAAACAACTGATAATTCTACACACTAAATTTTATTTTGATATACTGTATAAACAGCTCATTTTTCTTTCAGTCTAATTAGGTCAGATGAAAATCTAGATTTTTAGAGTTTTATTGTTTTGGCTGGCATTCCTGAAAGCGTTGCATGTGTGCCAACATCAGTCATGTTTTTAGCCGTGCAAGTGCTGCCCAGGGTAGGTGGGGCTGTCCCTGCCATGCCAGGCATGTCCACTGTGCCACTGATGCCCAGTGTGCCAACTGTGCCAGGTAAACATGATGGAGCAATACAACCAACTTCTGAATGTAATTCAGCAGTTGAAGTTAAGGGCCTTGCTCAAGGGCCCAATGGTGTGAGCACTCTGCTATGGGATTTTAACCAACAACCTTTCGAATCCCAACCCACAGAGTTGCCCCCTCAACAAATTATTTTTTTTCTTGTTCCATACGTTTTTGGTCAGTGCATAATTCCATGTATGTTATTTTAGTTTTGATGTCTTTAAAATAATTCTAAAAAGTATCGCATAGTACAAATAAAGCTTTCTATGAGTATGTGTGCCCAAAAGTGTGAATGGTGCAGTAGATTTAAGTATAATGATGATATAATAATACACTGTGCCTTTGTCCATTTTATTAATGCTGATATATTCCATGTCTCTAAGGTGCTGAACAGACTGTTCTGACCCCACAGCAGCAAGCCATCGTTAACCAACAGGCCATCATTCTTGTCAGTATCCTCATTATTGTTAGGTCATTTCAGGGTCATCTGACATGCCCTTTCTAGGTCAATGATAATTTACGTGATTCAAGATTTTCTACTGACATTTGAAATTTACTCCTGTCCTAGTTTTCTGATGCCTCACCCTTGTACGCTTGAATCATGCGGCATAATGTAGCTTCTGGACATTCCAGTCCGGTTAGGGGCCCACAGACAGTCCACAAAGACATGGACTGTCTGGCAGGGAGCTCAGAGGGAGCAAAGTATGGATCTGTGGGTCCACGTGGATTGTATTGGGAAACACTGGTTTAACTGCTTCCTGTAGCCATGAGCAATGCAGAGATCTAGACCCAGGGCTCGTGACAGACTGCCCTGGAGTTGTCACTGCTGGTGGTCCCGCATCCCAGTCTGAGTGCTGCGTGTCTTTACTCGGCAGGCCCAGCAGATGACCATGCAGGCCATGGCCATAGTCTCCAGGCCCATGACTAGCCCTCCAGGAAGCCCACCAACCAACCCCTACGCCAGGCCCCCCGTCAATCCCTACACAAACCTTACTAACCCCTACGCCGGCTGTCTCGCTGACTCGGCCGGTCAGGGCCGCTCTGCCAAGATTGTGCCCCCCCTCCCCCGCGCTGCCGTGGCCCCTCCGGTGAGTCCGCCCCGGCATCGGCCAGCGGGAGGTTTGCCTTTCTGCTGTCGCGGTCCTCCATCCCGTGCGTGACGTTGTGATCTCTAAGATGAAAACGCTTAACGTTTACACGCCGAACATTTCCGCAGGCAAAAGGGACGACGCCAGCCCCCGGTCCCCCCGGCGACGAGGACAGGCCTCAGCGATCCGGTACGTCTCCGTGCTACCCCCCCCCCCCCGAACACGAAGGTCAGGGTGCGGTCGGGTGCTGAAGTGCTGCACACCTGGAAAACAGGAAGTGATCTGTGTCTTAGTGTGCAGACACGTGTCTCGCCCGGCCCAGGTCAGGACGTGGTGAGATCCTCCGCCACCAACTCGGAGCACACAGAGCCGACGCACAGCATCAAGGACATCATCAAACAGTACCAGCCGCCCCCGGCCACCAAACCCGCAGAGGTTAAAAGGTACATCACACGTACCGTTCTGGATCCACCGGCGACCGAAATGGCCAGGTTACCGAGACGGGTGATTTTCACGTTGCAGGAAAGAAGGCAAAGTGTTTGTGAAGAAGATGAACCCCCACGATGAAGCCATGCTGATCCTGAAAGGACAGATGAGCACTAAGCCACCTGAGGTACAAACCAAATCTATTGCAAAATACACTGTACAAGTATATGTGCATTTTACTGCTGCTAATACTCTTCATAGTGTTAATCTCAGTATATTTTAAGACGTGGGCATACGGAGGACCATAATTCAAACAGTGGGACCAGCCTTATTATTAGCCAATGAAATGTTTTGAGTCGGTGAGTGACAGGTATGGAGGCACTGCAGGAGCCAATTATTTTTCAGCTCGGGCCAGTGCCCCGCCCCCTATGTACGCCCCATGCAAACCATACAGCCACATACACATACTGTTCCTGATTATGGCTTCACATTGCTGCCATCTCTGTCCCGCTTATCACACAGCTCAGAAAGCCAATAGCTTCCATCACTGCAGTGTCTTCACTAAAGGAACAGAATGTGAATGAGGAAAGAGTTCTGAGGCGACCCAGAAGCATCAAGACGACGCGGGCCCAGCCGCTGGTGCCGGCGAGCTACCAGGGAGCCTGTGCGCCCCCTACAGGTCGTTCGCAGCATGACAGAGATGCTCGACAGACCTGCGCCGTATGGAAAAGGGGGTGGTGACACTCTGTCCTGTTTACGGTCCAGTGTCCCGAGAGCTGCCAGTGGAGGGAGAAGCCATCCAGACCCAGCTGCACAGGAGGATCAACGAGGACCACTACACCTACACCAACGTGCCCTGGAAGGTCTACCTCCGGAAGGAGGTCAGTCCTACACATGCAATTCCCACACGATCGTCCACTGATCCCCACTAAATCGCCACACTATGTTCATTTGATTACCTGTGGCATTCATTGGGCCTAATTTCCCTTCATTCTACTGCAGGTGTTCTACCCAAAGGAGAGCTTTAACAGTCCGCTAGTACTGGATCTTATATTCAGACAGGTAGGCTAAGTGCTTCACACACACATTGTTAGCAATCACCATTCTGCTCCACCTGACTCACCGTTACTGCATACCCTCCCATTTAGATCGTCAGTGATACCTTCTCAGAGGCCTGCATCCGCATCACCAAGGAGGAGAGACTCAAAATGAAATCTCTCTTCGGTAAATCAAATGTTATGCCTGTAATCAGAAGGTCGCCGGTTCAAATCCCACAGTCACAAAGTGATTTCACCTTTGGGTTTTTGAGTGAGGCCTTCACCCCCTGTTGCTCTAGGGGCCGGCTGAGCCTGCTTTCTCATTTGCACGTCGCTTTGGATTCACTCGTCCGCTGTATAAATAAAAAACGTAAAGATGTAAACGGAGACCGGCGGCACCTGGATCTAGACTATGACACTCCGGCTGCTTGTGTTGCAGCCGAGCACCGGATCGATTCAGGGACTCTCACCCAGGACGACGGTGTGAAGAGAAAGGTGGTCACCACCGCCCGCGATTCCTGGGACATATACTTCTCGCGCCTGTTTCCGGCCTCCGTGAGTACCGCCCGCGAGAGCCGCAACACTCGGTGCGTGACGCAGGGTCTCGCACGTTTACGCGGCTCTGCGTGAGTGTGTATGCGTGTGCGTGCTCCTCAGGGCAGCGTGGGCACTGGCGTGCAAGTCCTCTCCGTCTCCCACAGCGGGATCAAACTCCTCAAGATGGTAAAGAGCAGCGCAGCCGATCTGGACTACTTCAGGGTCCTACGGCCCTACAGGTACATGAGGAAGGAGGTCACTGCGCCCCCCACTGGTCATACCAGCTATATTCATGGAAAAGTGTGCTGCCTTTTTATTACCTTGCATGCTTAGTTTATTTGCATATTAATAGAAATGAATTTCATTTTATTCTACGACAGATAGCTATGAACATTCTCAAGTTATGAATTGCAAAATGAGTGTAATGCTAATGTTTTATATACTTGATGAGAGTATTAAATCCACATTTAAAAGACCTAATTGTCAAATTCTTTTAAAATCTGTATTTATGTACAATCTGTTCATTAGGGCATGAATTCCTTTCTTGTGAGGCCAGTATTACTGTACTGGACACCTATCTTCCATACGCTGATCCTGTATTGGGTCACTCTGTTGAATGGTATTCAAAACCGCATATGATGAATTTTATGTCTTTTCATACATGTTTTAATAAACAGAATATGACCTCAATATCTGGTCTTTTTTTAAATGAACTAAAAGCCATTGTCACCTTAAACTAGCATCTTACTATTTATTACAGTCATTTCCAGTGGGAGTTATTGTAAAATAAATACACAATTCTTCTCTTAATTTTTAGCTATACGGACATCATGTTCCTCACCATCCCCTCAAGGAACATGCTGGAGATCAACCTCACCAGTGAGAAGCTGATACTGTTCTCCCCTAAAGCCTCTCAGGTCAAAGCTATGGTGGACTTCTTCATCACTGAGCTCAAGAAGGTGAGCCTCCGATGGAAAAAGCCTTTTTGTCGCGGCACTGGCAACCAGTGTGCAGTTATAAAGCTCTTCCACACATGTCCGCAGGATTCAGACTGCGTGGTGGCCGTGCAGAATTACATCACAGATGAGAGGACACTTCTGAGCTTCCATAAGGGGGACATCATCCGACTGCAGGCCATGGGTGGACTGCAGGAAGGTTAGATGTAGCTTCGGGGAAATCCCTTCACTGTGATTCAGAATGTGCCTGTCAGAGAAACTAATGGGAGTTTTTCTTACATAAAAATGTTCTCGGGGCAGAAGGAAAAATGATTGGCTTAGCGAGGTAACCACGAGATTGTAGAGAAGGTGGGCCCAAAAAAACTAGAAGAGGTGGAACCATGACATCTTCTTCTACTTGCTTGGACCCACCTCATCTACAATCTGATTGGTTATCTATTTAAACCAATCATTTTCCCTTCTGCCCTCGGAACATTTTTGTGTAAGTAAAACTCCCATGAGCATCAAACACACATGTTCATCAGTTTTCGAACCCTGTGCCGGTCTGCAGGTCAGTACAATGGCTATGTCGTGAGGAAGAAGGTGATGTATTTGGAAGGATTGAAGAAGGACACCCCTGACTTTGGT
Source organism: Hippopotamyrus pictus (assembly GCA_026781145.1). NCBI lineage: Eukaryota > Metazoa > Chordata > Actinopteri > Osteoglossiformes > Mormyridae > Hippopotamyrus > Hippopotamyrus pictus. Next base: position 24,572,640 of record JAODLC010000100.1, on the reverse strand, counting down.
GGGTTTAAAATGCACTGCATCATTTCACCATCATTTTTGATAGTTGTTCTGAATCTTAAATATGTCACAGACTTGGTGTGACATGGAAATGGGCCACCATAGCTAGACCAGCAGTATAGCGAGATTTGCCTTGTGCTTAGGACCTTAAACAGAGTGTTTGTTATGTAGGTATGGTCACATATACAGTACAGAATTAGGCATAACAGGTATTCAAACATAAACATACAGACATTGAGGCTAATTGTGTTTTCTTATATCTTGAAGTATATGCATTTATTTTTATTCATTATAGTCAGTGTCCATTCCTTGATGAACTGAACATGAAACAGTGACAGCAGTATATTAGACTTTTATGTTCTTGCATTATATTTGGGATTCTTTGCCGTGACAGCCTTGTATCCAACTTACGTTGTACCGGGTCACATTATACCGTAAACAATTTGTGACATTAAATCCTTCTCGCTGACTTCATCAAGGCTGGAGGTTTGGCGCCATCCATGGCCGTTCAGGAATATTCCCTGCGGAACTCGTCCAGCCTGTGGCAGCACCAGACTTCATCAATCTGCCCGTGGACAGGAAGGAGGAGCCAAAAAACAGACAGGGTCAGGTGGCGGCATCTGCTTCGGTGGTTGTGGCTGTGGCCTCATCTGTAGCTGCCCACGAACTGGATCATTCCATTGAGGTACATCCCCCCCTCCACCCACACTTAGAACGGTCTGCCTTTTTCATTGGCTGTTCAGTAGAAGACACTTCCGATTGCCTGTGTCTAATGAAATAGATTTTCGTTGGTAACCCGATGATATGACACAGTACCAGCATTCGTCCTCTAGGTGGCGCTCGATGTCAGTGATTACCACGAGGATTGCGGTGACAACAGTACTCTTGATCTGGATGAGTCTGTGCTGCAGGACAGCCAGTACAGCCTAGAGGAGTTTGCCAAGAAGTATTTCAGAGGAGCCCAGGCGAGAAATAGGTCAGTCATTCCATTCCAAGCGTTACATTTTGTTCAACGTTACCGTATAGCTGTCAAATAGCGAAAAAGAAACCGTACACAAAAACAGTAAAAAAAAAAATTCTGTTTATTGTTAGTGATTCATACAGAAAGAAATCCAAGAAGAGCAAAGATTTGAGAGAACCTTCTGACATGGTGAAATATTCCAAGGTAACAGTTGTGCTCTATTCTAACAATCCCCCATAGCACATGTTTTTATCGGTAAGATTTTTTACGCGTAGTGCTGTTCCTTAAGTGTGTATTCCTTTTCCTTTCTGCAGTTGCCGATCCAGGAGTCTTTAATAGGCTTCACAGATGTTAACATAAACAGAGTCGCTGTGGACATTTTCCTGGGTGAGTAGGGAGCCCGTGTGTAATTACTTACATAATGTGAACCATCCACGACATCTGCTACATGGATTCACCTGTAGATATTGAACACTATTCAATTCTTGCCACTTGCTTGAAACGTAAGTGTAATCCTACTTTCTGTAGTGTAGGCTGCGTTGTCATTTTCTTAGCAATTTCCATTCTGTATTATCGACAGCTATTATGAAGTTTATGGGCGACCACCCCCCAAGAGGTCAGACAGAACAAGATGTGGTCTGTCAGTTTCTGAAGGTACGAAGTTTCCTGACTCACATATCGATTCGTACGACAATATGTCTGCAAACATACTTTGTAATCAGTGTGCCCAGGGCCGAATTTAGGGGGGGTGGGACATAAAGTTACTGATTGGGCCCTACCTACTGCTTAAAATGCTGCTGTAACAGCCACACCAAAAATCTGGGGCCCGCTACAACTTGGGTTCCTTGGCTACATCCCAGGTTAGCCTGTGCGTGTGAGCCTGCGTAATGGGCACCTAAACATGATTTACAGCTAACTGGGGAGTGCGGACCGTTGAAGGACGAAGCTTACTGCCAGCTCCTCAAGCAGATCACTGCAAACACGAGCTCGAAACCGTGAGTGTGCTTCCACGCCCTCCGTCGAACTCTTTGTTGATGTTCTGTGGGGCTGCGGTGACCTTTTTGGCTGGTGTTGCTAACGTCGTACAGGGACAGCTCTCAGAGGGGTTGGAGGCTGCTATACATCCTCTCAGCCTATTACCGCTGCTCAGAGGTGCTGAAGCCCTACCTCCTGAAATTTCTGCAGGACACCTCCAAAGGGCCCGGGGTTCTCTTCCAAGGTATGCCGCCAATGGCAGCCTAGGTAACAACCAACGGTGCACACAGTGTTTATAGCCGGGGATGGACATGACTGGTACACAAGTCCGTGCTCACCTTTAAACACAATACGTGTGACGATCGATTGTTTTATGTGCGCTGCTATGACAGGAAAATATCTTGCATTTTAAGCTGAATACCGCAAATGAAGTAGAGTTGGCATATAAAGATTAAAATGCATTATATTTTATTTTCATATCAGTGCAAATGCACTTACTGTAAAATAAGTGCGCATTTACACTGTTATCACAATCGATTGTCACACGTATCGTTTTTAAAGGTGAATGCGTACTTGCATACCAGTTATGTTCATCTCTGTTTATATGTATACACAAGGCTGACCTAATGTTTCCATGCTAGGAATCGCTAAAGCTTGTGAGCAAAATCTCAGAAAGACGTTCCAGTGCGGCGGACGCCGGGTGTCCCCCGGTAACATGGAACTGAAGGCCATGGTGGTCAGTACATCAAGACTCGGCCTTTTAGTTTGTGACCCTGTTACGCTGGAACGTCCCTTAGAGACTTTGTGCTGCTCATCTCCCTATTCAGGCGGGACGAAGCTCTAAGCGGCAGCTGATTCTCATCCCTGGAGGAATCGAGCGCCATCTCAAAATCAAAACGTGCACTGTAAGTCGCTCGAGGGTGACCTTCGTGCCTGCAAGATACCTCATGCAGATGTCTTGACAGGTTTTGAATATTCGGCTAATATCCTGCGCGTTTCATTTGCGTTTCAGGTCGCATTGGATGTTATAGAGGAAATTTGTTATGAGATGGGACTGCAGAAAGCAGATGCAATGCAGGAGTATGCCATTTTTGTGGTCACCAACAAAGGTAAGGTTATGGAGTCCATATTTCGCATTGTATGATTATGGATTCATGTATAGCTTTCCAAGCAAGTGAGCAAGAAAGAAAGAATTTTTGCCATCATCCATCTTCTAACCATTTACCCAGTGCAGGCATCATAGACCATTAGGCAAGAGAACACTCTGGATAGGATCTCAGACATCACACATACAATTTAGAGATACCAATTCACGACAAGCCTTCGGACTGCAGGACATAAACAGAGTACCTGGAGGAAACCGTTAACCATTTCCAAATCATGTTCCTGAATCAGAGTGTTCTTGTAGGCCAGCATGTGCACCCACTGAACAAAAAAGAGTACATCCTGGACATCGCTACAGAGGCTGAGCAGAGTGATAGCAGCTACAGCTTCTGGTTCAGGAGGGTGATCTGGACCCAACCACTGAAGTTTGACAACGAGCTTTGTGTCACTATGCACTTCAACCAGGTAGACTCCATTCTGGTACGGTCACTTGTGTCTGTCTGCTGCTTGGGCAGGTGCTCTGAATGACGGCCCACGTTCCTCCAGGTGTTTCCCGACTACCTAAAGGGCCTGCTCAGCGTCCTGCCGCAGGGGAAGCTCGGCGAGCAGCAATGTCAACAAATGTGCAAGCTGGCTGCACTGCAACACCGTGCCAAGGACAGCATCTACCTGCCCACCATGTAGGTCTAAGGTGGCATATTACTCTTTGATGACATGTAAACCTTCTTGATCCAGTCTACAAAGCTTCTAAGTGGCACAAGAAAAACCTTTAAAAAAAACTACATTTCCCATAATGAACTGCTTCCATGGCTCCATCCATATTTCATTTATTGACCTTAATATCTTTCATTAAAAATTACATTATACTAACATAATATAAACTCTTATAAACTGGAGTCAGTCTGGATAAAAGTCTGTCATGAGATCTAACTTTGGATTTGTTTTTTTTTCCACATTTGTCCAACCTTCGCAGGCGTGAGGTTCAGGACTGCGTTCCAGCTAAGTTCTTTTGGTTCCAGCGCCCTCAGCAGTGGTTAAACATGGTGACTCAACACATGCAGCAGGTCCAAGCCCTGAGTCCTCACCAGGCCAGAGCACAATTCCTAGGTAGGAGCAATATTTATTTTTTAAGTGCAATATGTTTAAATGCACTGACAGCAATCCCCCCAGCCAGAAAGCTAAGTCACTGAGAGCATAAACGCATATTCTTGGGAGGGTTGATAAACCCTCTTCTCCTCCCATTTCTCTCTTTTTTTGATCTCCTTTTTTAGACTCTGTTTTGCATATAGGACACTTCCAATGCTGGTAGACGTGTTTGATATGTCTTCTCCTTACTCCTCCGCTTGACTTTGCCTGTATGTCCAGGGCTGGTGAGCGCCTTCTCCATGTTTGGATCATCCTTCTTCTTCATCCAGAGCAGCAGCGACAGTTCCATTGTAACGCCGTGCATACTGGCTGTCAATCAGAATGGCCTGAACTTCCTGAACAAGGACTCTCTGGTAAGACTGACCTCTGACCTCTCACCTGCCTGTGAAGCAATGTTCTTACATGGAGAACCATCAATACAGAGGCTTCAATATCGGCTAATATCCTCATATGAGTCATTGCTATGGTTTGGTGTCAGGTTACATGTTTCCTGGGCAGAAGTCTGTCATTAACACAAACATAAAACTAAAATGCTAGAGTCATGTTCAAAGTTAAAATAATCTTCAACTCATGCATAAAACTTTAAATGCAAACAGTAATGACCTGACGTGTAATAACTACGTAGTTCAGATTTGTGGGACCCGCAGTATGCAGAAACACAAACTGTCAGAGTACATTTATCTTACCCGTGTGTGGCGCAGTTGTCTAAGTCTAATGTGGAGTCTTAAACGGCTTAATTCTTTCCCCCCAAATCTGGTTTATCTGTCTATCCCTTTGCAGGAGCTGATGGTGAAATTTCCCCTGAAGGAGGTGCAGTCCACACGCACGCAGAGGCCTACAGCTGGCTCCAGCTTCCCCTACGTGGAGGTCACGTTGGGAGACCTGATGTCCCAGCACATCACGCAGCTTCAGCTGGAGCAGGTAGCCCTGGGAACGCTGGCACGATGCCGCCGTCCCATTTCTCTCCCAGTATCCAGCTGCCCTGGCTCATAGCCGCACACCGCCTCTGCTTTGCAAGCAGTTCTTCTTATCTACAATGACACAAATATGCCTACTTTCTACAAACTGAACCAGCATAAAGCAGTAATATAGTTATCCGTGCTGGTTATTCTAGTTTAGCTATATTGATAGGACATTTTCCATTGTATGAATTTAAACAGCAAGCATGCATTTCTGGCATTACTTGTGGATTCATTCTGTCTTATGCTAAAGACATTGTAATGATACTGGAACATGGAACATAGAAATTAGAATGAAAACAGAGGAGACCAAAGGCAAACCAATAGAGGGAAAGTGGACCTTAAGACTCAGTGATGTGTGGCTCCGTGGCTCAGGAGTCTGTCCCCCTGATCAGAAGGTCACTGGTTCAAATCCTGCAGTCAGTCGAGTGTTTTCACTTCCGGCTCCATAACCCCAGTTACCCTACAAGCTGCACTCTAAATTGTACCACACTTCGGATAAACATTTTTGCTAATAAATGTATATTAGTTTGCGACAGTGTCTGAGAGAAATGTGCCGGTGTCGGCAGGGCCTGGAGCTCTGTCGCGTCGTCGCAATGCATGTGGAGATGATGCTCTCGGCGCGAGAGAAGAGGCTGACCCTGCCCCCAAGCGAAATCACTTTACTCTGAGGGGGCTTTATCCGCAGAGACTGCAGCATGACTGAGAAAACACTGTGACCTGCAAGGTACAGAGAAACACTCACATACTCACATATAAATACTCACAGTTACTCTACCTACCTCTTCGTGAATAGATTTTACCTTAAACCTACTGTCGGAGAGAGTGATCAGCCCC
>JAODLC010000100.1:24546225-24566561 GCA_026781145.1 Hippopotamyrus pictus | reverse complement strand
TACTATTAAGCACTTACACAGTTGCTACATAAAACAAGTTATACATTCCTAAGAATACACGTGAGTGATAATATATATATAATACATTATACATGGTTGTAATTAAAATCATTCAGGCCTACTGTTTATTAAAGTTATTAAACTGATTAGGTCTTTGAAAAGTATTTGTTGCTTCTACACTTCAAGATAGACATGAAATGTTTTTGTTGATTTCAGAATATCTGTTGTATAAAACATGTACATATATTTTATGGTTGTATTTATAGTTTTTTCTGCTCTGAAGATCTCCACAACCCTTGAAATAAATGTTTTATATAACATTAAATATTTATACAAAAAAAACTGCTTTGTCTATTTAATCTATGTTGTGTACATGGTGCAGTTGGTAAATACCAATGAAAAACATTTGAACAAAATCACCAAGCACAATGTGTCACGTACACGCTTATGAACTGAAAAATATCAAAGCCGGCATTTAAATGTCCCCTTACCAAAACATCTTATGACCACCTTCTCCATATCTCCTGTCTCCCAAAGAACTTGCACAACCTATATTTAATCTAGGGTCTGCAAGTAGCCTGCAAATTACCCTCAATTATCTGCTAGATTTAATCTTGGAATTGTAAACACTCAATTACTTTAGCAGATGACCAGCAGAAACCCAGTTTGGATGCAAATGATAAGGAGCTCAGACATGGAGAGTTGGAAGGGCTTGGTAGGTCAACCTAAGAAGTCACATAGAGAGTGAGTGCAAATATGGAGGAATTCTCCCCTGAAAACACTGTACCACCATATAAATTGATAAAACTGGTGCATGTGTTCTAAAGCGCTAAGCAGGGATATCTGGGTCACCATGAAGAGTGGCTCCCAATGACTCAGCAGAGTGAAGGTCTAAAAGTGGAGCTTGGCGTTCATCTACAACAGCTGTGTTGATGCTCACTCAGATCAATGAGGCTGCCATCCACAGGAGCTCGGAAGGAGCCTGCCAGCTGCAAATAAACAGCAAGAGAGGAAACATTCATCTGCCTTTCTAAAATCTTCAAGATAATAGTGCTTAAGCTTGTTTTAAATGCACCGCGCTAAGGAAAGGTCTGCAGTTCAGTTTTCAAATGCAACTTCATAGAAAAAATAAACCTCCCTGGTCATTTGCATCATACAGGTAATGTTTTAGCATGCACTCTCAGAAAAAAAAGTGTAAAAATTTGTACCCATGCTTGTCACTGGGGCTGTACCACCAAGAGTCAGCCAATCGTACACCTTAGCTGTAGTTAGTTGTACCTTTTAAGGTATAGAAATGGACTCTGAGGAACATTTCTGCACCATTGATGGTAAGGAAATGTTGTTTGTACCTTTGGCAAGTCCATTTCTGTACCTTAAAATGTACAATTACAAGGGTACAGCCCCAGTGACAAGCCATGGTAAACATTTTTTCCCTTTTTCTGAGAGTGTGTAAGTACTGTGGTTATCTATGAAACTATCAGTTCCTTTTCACTGCATGGGTACCAAGGTGATTCTTGTTAACTCATCAACGTCTCTGCCTCATTTGAATTGAATAGCTCTGTGATTTCTTTTCACATGGACAATTGCGCAGATATATGGCAAATAAATACAATACACAAAGAGCTGGAAAAAATGCCTTAAAGATACGGCGCTGTACGTGATCAAAGGACGTGTTCCATTTGGATATAATAGATGACAGATGAGGGTAATTGCACTAGAGAGCAGCTAATCGGGACCACCATTAGCAGAAAATCATTATGTCACACAAAGCTATTCACATAAACCACGTGTCTTTGGACTGTGGGAGGAAACCCATGCAAACACAGGAAGAACATGCAAATTGGCGCAAAATAGTCAAACCCACATTCAGGTTTGACCGCCCGTGAATCATAGCGTCTGTAACCTCATATTCCAAGAAAACTAAATGATGACTGATATATTTTTATTACTGTGAATAGTGACAGTTAACGTGCTTATATATAAGAATGGGATGTCAATGTGACAGCTTGTCAAAACAATTATTTTGTATCGGACAAGAAAAAGCAAATACACAATGGGACGAAAATCAAATCGTAGCTCATAATATTTAATAACCTTCCACAAATATTTGCTCCTATGAAAAGGCAACAGGTACATCACACGAACCCCTTCACCCATTCTTAAATGGTACATTTAATAAATAAATAAATAAATAAATAAATAAATAAATAAATAAATGGTACAGTTTGACGCAAGCACATCAAAAAACCCTGTAATTTTCGGAAACTGGAATAAATAAGGTCACTGAAATGTCAAGTTATATTTTCACGCCAGCGGTCAGTGTATTTTTTTCTGTAGATTTTCCAATCACAGTCATCTGCAGGCGGGCTGAAATTGCACGGTTAGTCTGCGCCGTCCTGGAAGGCTGCCGAGTCATTTATAAAGCAGATTACTGCTTCACGGATGGTTGGCAGGTGGACGTCAATTGTACGTGTGGCGCGTTTAGTTAACTAGGGCGCTTTATCAATGGGGGGAGGCGCGTGGCGTTCCTTTCCTCTCCCTGGGATATAGAATCCACGTTCTGCACGCGCGAAGAGCGGCGCATGCGCTCTCCCCAGTCAGAACGCGAGGGGGGAGTTATCAGTCAGATTCGCTCCCCACTTGCCTCCTTCTGTGCTCCCGCTGAGGGGCAGCAGCTCGCATTTGTGGCCCCCGGCGGATCCCGGAGCGCCTTTGTCTCTTTTTATACTTTGCGCAGTTAGGCCGAGTCGCCGCGCAGCTTCGTGGGTCACCGAGCTTGCATACGCGGGGCACCCATGCGTTCGGCGCCGCTAGCATTAGCCACGTAGCCTGCCGGTCGCGGTTTGGCTCAGTACTGCCCCCGAGTGACCGCCCCCTTCTCCGGGTCGGGGAGCTCGCCGGATTAGGGCTCAATATCCACTCGTATCTCTCTTCTTTATGCATAAGCAGACTAGGTTAGCGGCGCGGCTACTTCGCTCAGAGGCTAAGTGGCGGCTAATAGCTTTCCGGTGACGGACACTTCGACACCGCAGGCGGACGCGGCGGCGGGCTTCACTGGGTTTGAGACATGGAGGCAGCCCGTCATCTTGAGGGCAGCGCCTGACGAGTCAGCCGGTGGGCGGGAGGAGACATGGCGGCGAGCGGCTTTACTGACCTCAGGGAGAAACTGAGGTCCATGACCCCGCACGGTGACGATCACAGGAAGCCGCAGCGCGGCGGCGCGCTGAAGCGCCGATACCACGACTCAGAGGAGGATCTGAGCGACCCGGAGGAGCGCCGGGAGGCGGAGGCCCGCAGGGTGAAGAGCAGCATCGAGCAGCTGAGCATCTTCAGCCCGGAGGAGTGTGCGCTCATCGAGGCCAAGATAGACGAAGTGGTGTCCAGTGGCGATAAGGGTCTCTACCGGGAGCACACGGTGGACAGGGCGCCTCTCCGGAATAAGTACTTTTTCGGGGAGGGCTACACGTACGGCTCCCAGCTGGAGAAGCGAGGCCCGGGTCAGGAGCGTCTGTACTCCAAGGGGGAGGTGGACGAAATCCCCGACTGGGTCCATGAGCTGGTTATAAAGAAGCTGGTGGCCAGCGGTGTGATCCCGGCCGATTTCGTCAACAGCGCCGTGATCAACGACTACCAGCCGGGCGGCTGTATCGTGTCCCATGTGGATCCCATCCACATTTTCGAGCGGCCCATCGTGTCCGTGTCCTTCTTCAGCGACTCAGCCCTGTGCTTCGGCTGCAAGTTCCAGTTCAAGCCCATACGGGTGTCGGAGCCGGTGCTGTTTCTGCCCGTCAGGCGCGGCAGTGTCACCGTGCTCAGGTGCGGGGCCGTGGGGCATGCTGGAGGGCAGACTATGATTGGGAGACGTTTTCTCAGGATCTGATTTTAAAAATGGATGTATTCGCGTTAATCTAATCCTCACCAGTATTATAGCATTGTTAATGACTTCTTCGGAAATTACGTACTTGTCTTACAAATCACCAAGTTACTGCAAACTGACATTTTGATTCACACACGAAAGTTCGTTTTGAGTGAGCCCTGCTCCCCTGGATTTGAGTGGGCAGTGATCGCTCGCTCCCTTACTGTTACATGCAAGGTTCAGTCTTTGCATGGCTAGAAATGTATGCTCGGTTTTCTAGTATACCTTTCTGCAAATCTGGCTTTCTAAGAGTATTCTCCGTATCAGATTCAAATACAGATTTATTTAAGGTTGTACTATTTGAATTCCAGTAATATGGGATTGGGTGCATCCTTAATAATTTGTAGGTAATCTTGTAATTGTTGTCTATGTATTTTGAGGTTTAATTTTATTATTTGCAAACTTTTATACGTAGCCTAGGCTTCGGCATAAATGTACCCCTAACTCAATTAACACGACATCTGTTTAGGTCAATATGACCCCAGTGACTGTGCTCCTTCTGCGAGTAACTTTCCTGATGTCAGTGTGTGTGTGTTAAGACCTCGCTCTGCATTTTCCTTGCAGTGGTTATGCAGCTGATGAAATCACCCATTGTATACGACCACAAGATATCAAGGCGAGAAGAGCTGTGGTCATCCTCAGAAAGTGAGTGTGACTGAAGGCAAAGGCTGCACGCAATGCAGTTTGTCTGGGCTTGAAAGGCTGATGTTTTAGGTTGGCTCTGAGGTATTTTCTGTTTTTCTTGTTGGATTAAATGGAAATCTGCGTAAAATGTGATTTGCAACACGTCTGTTGTTAGTGGCACGTCAACAATTGTGTTCTATTCGTTTTATCTGTTGAGCATTAGTTTTTCACCATATTTGCATGAATAACTTTTTACCAGATGGAAAGTGACAGAAAGATGAATAGACTTACATGTCTGCCTTTTTTTTTTTTTTTTTGTTAACTTTTTAAGGACAAGGCCCGACGCCCCACGTCTGGAGACAAATCCGCGAAGTAATGCAGTCGTTCCCTTCTCTCTGGGAAGGCCGCAGATCCTGAAACCAAAGAGGTCTCACCGGAAGGCTGATCCTGACGCAGCCCACAGGTAAGGCCTCCTGCCTGCTGCTTCAGATCCCACAGATGCCACATGAAAACCCTGCATGCCATCGTGTGAGAGGGTTTTTTCTGGATGGGCCTGTGTGCTGTCTGTGTGCCGCTGGTGCCCCCTGTGTGGAGCCTGGGCTACAATCCTTGAGGGATTAATCCATTTTCAAAGTGCAGAATAACTTTACGAAGGTGTCTCAGTTGATTCCACTTTATCCCCAGTCTTAATATTGACTTGCTTAATTAATACCAGCTGATTAGGCCATCTGATCACTCAGTGCTTGGAATGAATAGTTGATGTAAAATGTGGATTTTCAAAATGGTTCAAATAAAAGTTGATGAACTGAACTTTGTCAAGTAATTGGATCTTTTTTCCCCTCTTTCACTTTCATTTCTGTTTACTCAGAATGATCGCTGAAGTTCTTATATTCTCAGGCTATGGATTTTTATTTTACCATTCAGCTCTGCAGATATCATCTAAAATAATCCCCAGTGTCTCGATATTAGTGTTAATAATACAAGTCCTCATATAAAACTGGGAGGTGAATGACTCTGTGTACTAAGTCTGCCCATGATCAGAAGGTCTGGCTTGAGCTGGTTCGAACCCCGGCCTCAGCAGAATAGTCACGCGTCCATGGGCCCTTCAGCAAGGCCCTTACCCCCCAGCTCCAGGGGTACTGCATGTTGGCTGACTCTGTGCTGTAACACCCTCCCCCCCAGACTATGGAGAGCCAAATGGGGTAGACAGAGACAACTTCCAGTGTAACTGTACTCGTGCAAATGGCCCGTGAAAGATTTAACATTTACTGGTCCCGCTGGTTCAGTGGGGTGGTTTCTTTGGAGCATATTGCAGATTGAATCTAGGCCCTGACGTTCTGTGACTGCGCAGAACGTGCCAGCAGTGGAATTAATTGGCTTAGTTCCCCTGAGGGACAGAATAGAATGAGCCGGGATGTACCCTGTGCCTCCGCAAAGCGCCGGCAGTTTTCTCTGAGCCGTTGGCCGCCATTGGGGGAGAATGTGTCACTGCTGTTGGCGTCTAGCCCTCCTGCACAGTGCCAGGTGATTATTATCTTGAGGGGGGTGGAGGGGTGGATGAGAATGACTGGAGCCTGCTAGGCCTTGCTCAAATGCAGAAGAATGAAAAGGCAGCTGAATGATTAGTAGTCATAAGAAGAAATTAGTGGGTGGTAACAATCTTGTTTTACTGTTTTTTCTCCCTCCAGGCCGCGTATATTAGAAATGGACAAAGAAGAAAACCAACGCTCTGTGATTCTTCCCAGGTGGAGACAGAGGAGTAGCTCAAGCTCCGAGAACCTGCGGAGACGCTCCCACGAGTCTGCGGCCGGCTACAGCGGACCCGACGACAGCGTGGATTCGCCCCGAAGGGTTAAAATGAGGCGACACTGAGAGCTTTCGTACCGGTCCGACGTCGCCGCCCTCCCGGAGGCTCCTTAGACATTCATTTGCATGCAGGTTTAAAAATAGTCGGCGCAGACGTCACCTGCCGCACAGGGCTCGTTTTTGGGTTTGTGGGTGGGTCGGGATTGAGGCAGAGCCCGTTCTCAGAGTGGTCAGTAAGTGACTTGGAAATTCGGTTGCCCTAGAATTGTTTTGCTGCCCCTGTGAAACCCCTCTATGTTTTCCCAACAGAAGGCATACATTTTATATACAGTTAGTTCCTGCATGGTTTTTTTTTTTGTTGTGAACTGTGCAAGTGGGAAAAATCTTGACCATGAATAAGATTACAGATTAAATGCTTTTGCTTTTTAGTTTTCTTGCCCCTTAGTTTACAGAGCTTTTGGCTATTAAATGCAGTATTTTCAAATAAAGAATGATATATACTTTGGAATTATTGGAAAGTGTCATCAGTGCTTAGGCTGTTTATTGTACATAGTAGCATCTTTTTGATGCACATACTGTTAAATCTGTTGAAATATAGCAGATAAGACTGCACAAAATGGAGCTTTACAGGTCACAGACGTGCTGTTTTAATAGATGCACCCCTGTCAAGGTATTCTTTTGGTCTTTAGGTTCAAAATGTTTTCCGTTTCATTTTTGGTTAAGTCCGAGTTGTTCTGATATACATGTCAGAATTCAATCATAAGGGTGTTAATTCTCGAATGAGGATGTTTTCCAGGTATGATGCTTTCTGGAACAGCTGCTTTCTTGTATTTACTAGGAATGGAATGCGGTTCTGTTTCACCGGTTCTAGGATACGGTTCAGGCCATGCTGTATTGGGAGTTGTGCCTTGAAAGCCTCTCAGTTTCCTGTGTATGTTAAAGCCATCACTTTTAATCTTTTTGATATTGCTTGTTTTTGGAAGAGTATATATAATGGCGATAATGAGAGAAGCTTGCGATCTTGTGTACAAAATCCTAAGAAATATTACTTAAATGCTGTCATTTAAATGTGTGTATATATAGCGAGAGCTGTTTGCCTTAATGTTCATTATCCATTGAATTTTACGTCATCCCAAAGGGATCCTTTTGATGCCACTGCTGAGTGAACGGTCCCCCTCTCACAAGAAACTTTTAGGAACAGATTTGTCATGGTCCTCACACATATAGCCATATTTAGTTGTTTACAGTTAAAGGCTCATTGTTCAGCATTTTTCCATGATTTCAGATTGAGATGGTTGCATAATGAGATATATGATTAGTTCTTTGCAGGTGGGATTCGAAGCTGTGTTCTTAGGAAATATGCATGTAACGTAAAAGTACAGGCCTAGACAGAGTGCGAGAACTATTACCAGATGAAATGTTTTTCTTTTTCCTTCAGAACCTTGTTTGTAACCAAATTTTATTGTAAGGACACGAGCCAGATTCATTTAATCTGGATGATTGTTTTAAAAAAGCCCACAGCTGTGTCAGTACTGAGCAGAAAGAAGTGGTATGTTTGTGTTTTCAAAAGAAATTTTAAAAGGGTTTGTTTCATTTTGCGTGAAGACGCCGGCCAAAACTTCCTCTCCTGATGTTTTTAATAATGAAGATGCAACTTTATGAAATGTATTTTTTTAAATTATGTTAAAATATTTGTGCTAAAACCATATTCATTGTAAGTCTTGGTCATGTTGCCCTGAAGGTCTATTTGATCATAAATTTTCATTTTGTAGCTGTTTGACAGCTCTACCTGTAGCAATGAATACAATTTTACTTCCCTTTCGTTTTTGTGTTTTTGACTAATTATAAATTGACCATTTCTACAGCTTTTCCCCTGTTTATATTCTCAAATAGTAACCATTTTCATATTTCTTTTTCCTTGTACTGTAATGTGTTGCATTTGATTAAATAAAAGCAAAAAAGAGGTCACAGATTTGTTTAAAAAACATCATGGAAACCAATGCCATGTTTCTGTTGCGAAAAATATTAAGGTAATAAATACTAATATTTAGTAAAATTCGAATAGAGCTTTATTTTTAAATGTGCATCGAGTACTGGGTTCTCTAGGAGGAAGATGCGTAGTAATGCCTAGACAATATGCAGTTGTTGACCACAAGGGGGCGTCAGACGCTTGCAAATTGCCGTCAACCACATTTCCTGGATAGCGTTCTTCACACTCCGCTTTGTTTTCGTTTGCACCTGCAGCGGTCTGCTGTCGCGACGTTGTAGTCATGCATGTTTAAAAACTGGAACAGATGTCGCCGTTTATTTTAAATACCGGATTATAAATAATTAAGCTATTTATTACTTTTTTACGTTTAAAAAGCCTAATTCAAATAGCCGGAAACAGCAGATGAATAAATTACATATCTAAGCTTTGCACACATTGCTGGGAAAGTGTTTCCTCTGTTTAGAATACAGCACTAGCTGGACTGTTGACTGCTTAACCTATAGAAAATGTAACACCATCTTCTGAATTATTTTAATTTTTGAAACTAGGTATTAAATTTACCATCGCTGTTAGTGGTAAATCTCCACAAATGTGTCCCTTATCGAAAGAGTTAGTGTGCCACCACTAGTACGTGCATCCAGTCGTAATTAGCCTTCCATTTACGGCAAATACAATGGCATTTGGCTTGATTTGCAATTGCATGCATTAATTACATCTCTGTCTGCACTCTATTACTAATTTACCATCAGTTTTTGGGTTTGACGCAATCTTAAACAATTAGCTATTACGTAAACGTACTCATATCCCCAATATCTTACCTGGTTTATAATTTTGTGATGTTCTCATTTGAGTAAATTTGTTTCTAAATATTCCATTATTCCAACTCCTTAAGAAGTAGTGGATTGCAGTGATTTGTTTCTGCATTTTTTTTTAAAAAATCAAACGACTAAGAAAAACGAAGACGTATTAACATATTGAAATTTTTAAGTATGTGCCAATACTCCTGAATATTGTGGCTAGAATTATATTTACCATGTCTTTAAGATACCATTCAGATACCTAGTAAAATAAGCAAAAATGAATTAGACTCGTGGTTTTGTCTCAGGTTCCGGAAATCACGTAAATGCATCTCAATATTTTTCTTCGCGTTATGTTATTCGTAGTATTATTTTTGGTACACTGAGTTAGGTGTGATGTAAAGACTAACGGGGTTGTGAGCAGGTATGGCATCAGCTCAGCCATATATTATGCAGCACCATTTACTACAGCATTGTGGAGTACTTGGATCACAGCGCGTGCACACGACACAGCCAAACCGCATACTACAACTGCATTATAGGGCGAGATTTTTATTTATTTATTTAATCTTTGGTGCATTGCAAATCAACAGACTTTTGCTCATGGTGTCTGGCTGCAATAGGCTAACTGAGATTTACGCATCGGCAACCATCAGTTGAAGACATACCAACCAAAACGCAAACTAATCAAAGGAAAACTACAATTCCCGCAAGTCAGATTTGGCTTGAAACACTTCTTCGACTGTAATCACATTTATGACCTCCCCAATTCACTCTCCTATTTGATTGGATGACGGAAATTGCTGCCATAGCTTGATAGGCTGCATAGCATGTCCATCACAACCAAAACGTATTCAGCTTTCTGGCATGTAGTTGCAGCCTTTGAGAACTGGGTACAAAGAATCGAGAGCGTGTATGGGGAACTTATTGTTTACCATCAATATAAACATAAAGGAATTTACAACTTTTGCAGTTTGCAACAACTCTTTTTCTTTTGTCGATACTCTTTGACCGGCATCAGGATGATGAAGTTTAGGTTCAGGAGGCAGGGCAATGATCCCCAGAGAGAGAAAATCAAGCAGGACCTTTTTGCATTTAATAAGGTACGGTAAATTGTGAGACAATTGCAGCAATGCCCGTTTATATCGCAGTCTTGCTTTGTGTAGCTTCAGTACAGTTGTTAACATAACCATGTGCATTTTTCTGGCGGGTTTTTAAGAATATTTCTGTGTATTTCTCCCGTGCAACAAGATTGCATCAATTTAACCGGGGGCTGTGATTAAACGTATCGGCTGGTCAGTCGCACAAGTGCAGCGGGGAACTTGCAAAATTAACTAATCGATTCTTTATCGCACATTACAAAAAGAAGAGGGTGGGGGGGAGAAAGCTAAATAGCTGCTTTGGCGAGCTGGATCTTTTTCTTCGCTTTCATTTTAAAATGTCTTGCAAATAATGTACCGTTCTTTAGAGTCAATCGACATTTAAACAATTATATATAACATTTCGTATAACATGACAGCTTTATTTATTGCGTTAGTTGTGGGGATCTTTCTTAAAAGTGAGATCCGAGGTTGGCCGGCTCTGGGAAACGGACAGAAGTTCAGTAAAACCTGCGGCATTAAACCCAAACACTGGAGCTTCTTCCTCCCCAGTACCTTTCATTTCGGCGATCACCGTAACTAAGTTTTGTTTTTTTTTTTGTTTTTTTGTCGTCGAAGGGAACCGGTCAGTGTCTTTTTTTAAGTAACTGGGTTATTTGGCGTTACGTATTTCCTTCTGTTTGTATTTTTTTAGTTTCCAACACACTGCTTAATGCGGTGGTCAGTGATCTGACCCCAATGAAATGGAGGGGGGATTAGTCATTAATCATCATTGGTGCCCCTTTATTTAGTAAGAAGCCTTGATAGTGACTTTTCAAGTGGAAATCCAGTTTGTAATTTATAATGTGGCCTGTACTTTCATGGCAACATGTAAGTCACTTGTATTAAGGGTGCATTTTCTATTGAGCGTATTTGTTTTCCACATCCATCACGTCTTCCTATAGCTGTACACAGCCTGGTGTTGTTCGGCGCTGTCGTAAATTGGGGGTCGGTCCTCATTCAAAGTATTACTGCTCCATTGTCTTTCTGTTTGAGCTCTGTTGTGAAGGGATTCTTTTGGGAGAAATGACCCATTGTGAACCCCAGCGATGCCTCTGAGTGCTCACACTATGGCATGGTCATGCATTTATGACCAATGCCACTCGGCAGGTGTCCTCCTCCGTAAGTGTTGGGGTGTGTGTGGGGGGGTCAGGTATATATTGCTTTGTGGAGACCAAATGATGTCCCCACAATGTGATAAAAACCTGCTATTTTGATGTTATGGGGGACCTTTTTTTCTGTCCCAGACCCGGAGAAATATAACTTTATAAAAATCTCTGTGACTGCAATCAAAAAACTGCCAAAGGACTTGTATTGTTTGGTTACTTGCAGTTAAGGTCAGGGCTGGGAAGGGTTAAAGTTGTCATTGTTGGGATTAGGGTTTTTTCCATAGAAATGAATGGAGAGTCCCCACTAAGGTGTGTGTGTGTGTGTGTGGGTTTGTTTGTTGGGGCGGTAGCTGTAGGTGATGTGGCCTTTTTTCCAATGCAGTATCATTTGTGGTATGGAGGGGTCTGTTGGCACCCCCCGCATGCTCAACTTGCTAATGACTGATGACGTTAATATTTCATGGTGTCATTTGAAGATGTCCGACCTCTGTGGCTTTATGAGATGTGACAGGGTATGAATGGCTTTCACCTCCTTTTTCCCATAAAGTGATGGGCTTTATCTAACCACCCTAATATAGATTCTTAAATAAATTTGTCTCCTCAAAGACTGAGAGCCATTGATAGTGTAATGTGCTCTACCTGTGGTAGACATAAAGTGTGATGCATTTTTCTGTCAGTGTAAGGAGTTTGCTGTAATATAGCACTGATTGCAGAATGTCCTTCATTTGGTTATGTGCTGCCAATGTACCGCGTTTGTCCTGTTACAGACTGTCGAGCATGGCTTCCCCAATCAGCCCAGCGCTCTAGCCTACGACCCCAAGCTGCAACTCATGGCCATTGGGACGAAATCTGGAGCAGTGAAAGTGTATCCTTTCTCAAAGTGTCTGCCTGATTCTGCACTATCTCGCTGCCAGGAAGGTAAATCTTACCTAAACCTATTCTTGGATTGCCGCACCAGGATCAATTTAACATCGGTGCCAGATTACCTGTATAATCATTTTTGTCTAGTGCTTGGGTTTTTTTTTTGTCAGCTACAGCCCACCTTCATATAATCAGTTCCTAGCAATACATCTCTGGATGTAGCCTGAAAGATTTAATGACAAGGTTGATATTTGTTATAGTGTTTAATGTCATGGTGATTTATCATGTCCATGTGGTTGGTGAGCTTGTCAGTGTCCCAGCTTGCTGAAGTGGTGTTATCATGATACTGTCTAAACTGGATAAGTGCTCGGAGAATGCAATGAACTTCTATCTAAAGTTTTAAATCACCCTCTTACCCCCATTACCAATGTAAAGTACCCCAGTGAGAGTTCAAGATCATTATGGGAATAATGTAAAACCCCACAGAGATGGGGGTGGCAGCGTTTGTACTTCTGCTGTAGTGGACCAAATCTTCCACGGTTCCATAGAAGATATTGTGACGTCACTTCAGATGAGTGTCTGAAAGAACAGAGTGGCTGAAGCCTCTGTTCTCTGCTATTTCAGTGGTTGATGTTTTCCAGAATGTAGCATCTCTGGTAAAGGGGGTGGTTCTACAAAGCCAGTGTCTAACGTGTATATATGCTGCCACCTCCGTCAGTGTGAGGAAGGAGCACAGCTCTGGGATTGTGAGTGCAGAAAGGCTGGATATCTCAATAGCGTGAACAGTTAGACTTGCCGTAAGGAGACTGGTACAGTGAGGATCTTGGCTCCATGCCAAACTGAGTGGGCGTGCACTGGCTGCCTTTAGGCTTGTCGTATGGGGGGGGGGGGATGTTCTGTTAACTGTGTTCTGGCATATTATGCACTGCTGTCTCTGATCTGCATGCATGCCTTTTCACATAGGTTGGAGGAATTGGTTCCTAGACCTCCTATAGCTTATGGTGGACTTGCTGGTTTCTTGGTTTGTGCGAATGCTCGTTAGGCATGTAGAGCTATGTGGAAAAGGCCTTGAGTTTTCATACTTTCTGCGTTGACTTCCTGCCAGCTTTGCCTCTGGCTGTCCTGCTGGGACATAAGTTTGTCAGCCGGAGAGCTTACAGTGCCACAGTGCGTGGTGCCTCTGACTTCCAGGCCCCATGAGAAACACAAACTGTTAATTAGTACATGAAAAAATGTAAACAGAGTCCAGGGTGTATGTTCGAAGGCTTTTTGAAAAAAAATTGGGACTGATGAAGCTCCTTTGAAAGCTTGAATTTGCTTTCTGCTTGCTGTCTTAATATGTTTAACTTTCCAGTGAGGTTGTGGAGGAAGTCTGGGCAGGTGATCTTTTCTGGGTCAATAAGTTGGACCGTAGGAAAAAATACAAACACATTTTCTGGTGGTCTAAATAAGTGGTATCTTTAACTGTTTGTATCTTTAACAGCTTTGTAAATGTCTGCAAACACCACCAAGTTTAAATAATGAGGAAAAGAATATTCAGTCAGTGTTTCAGTTCTGTCTTGCACTAATTCTCAGAAACTTTTTTTGTTCAGTTTCAGAGTCAGGCAGGGTCGTTTCAGACGTCCCTAATATGAGGAAAAACCAAGGTCCCATAAACTGGAGTTTTGATGAGCAATCTTCTCCTTTTGTCCATGATGAAAGTGCAGCTTGGCCTTTGTGTCACTCCAGTAGTGAGTGGATGAGCTGCTGTCCCATCATTGAATTTAAAAGGTGCAGTTTCTGAACCAATGCTGATGAACCTTGTATGTCTGTTTTAAGGAATCGTAACCATTTGGCATTTTCCCCCAAGAGCTAGTCATTTTATGTAGGTTTATAAGGGCTAACGATTTATGAGGGGAGCTGGCTGGGTGAGCCCAGGATGTCATAGCCGGAGGTGTGATCTGTGTCTGCTAAAGTAGTTTGAAACGTTCGCCTGTCTGTCTTCTTTTTTTTTTCTTTTTTCTTTGACTTGTTCCAGAATAAACCTGCAGGCTTGTAACAGAATATAGTGGGATGCTTGGGTTTGTGCAAGGCTTTGCATTCTCTAAAATGAGCAGTGGTTCCTTATCGACTGCATCTTTGATTCACAGTCTTGATGACTTGTGTGGTCAGTCCGAGCTGAACCTGGTTCTGCAGCCGTTTTTAAAAATCTCTCTTCTTCCCATCTAGCATTAAAACTGAGAAACGGTTTTTATTCTTTTCTCAAAACGGAGCATGTTGGAGTGATATTATGTGCTATAGAAGTGCACATGTTGGTTGCTAGGTCGTCGCTTGGTGTGTAGGCCGTGGTCGTCGCTTGGTGTGTACACCATTTTATTATTATTATTTATTTTTTTTTTTATTAGATGGTAGTTCAGTTGAGCCAGAATAACTGCTCGCCCGACACATTCAGTCAACTTCAAAGTCAGGAATGTCCATTTGATAAGGCCCTCAGTCTTGACATTGCCTTCTGACTGGTGGTATTTGGGAAATTCAGCTGAGGATCAGACCCAGGTGATTTAAGTTTAGTTTCAGCTGTTATTACATTTTTTTTCGTTTGTTTGTTGGATGCATAGTCTGATTTCTGCTGTATGCATTTCATCATATTCCTAATTGGGGATATTTGCGAGCTTGTTTGCGTTTGGGTGATCAAAAATCCATCTGTCACAGGTGGTTGTAAAATTTCTCTCTAACTTGCAGTAGATGTGATTAGAGAATTTGTGGTGCCTTGTCCAGAAAATCTGAATAATTCTGTCTCACGCCTGCTGTAAATATCATGACGTTTAAAATGTCTATACTTTCTCAGTTGACCCTGGAGGAAGAGTCTTTAGCTGGAAAGCAGAATGGAACCAACAGATGAACAAGAGAAGCAACCATTATAAAACAGTGGAAGAGGCTATTGGGCTTAGCAGGGGGAGATGTAAAAGCACAATTGCAGTTGAGTGTTGTCATTGAGATGGTATGCTCCAAAAGCAGTGTGCTCCCCCAAGGAATGTATATTGTTGTGCTGTAAAGGGCCCCCCCTCTCCTCCCTTTCGTAATGAGAGGAAATTCCTGGGAAGCTTTCTGGTTGCGTCTGGTCTCAAAGACATCTTTCAAATGGTTTCCAAGGCAACCGCAGTAGCAGCTAGATAACTAGGACATGGTTAGTTGAGGGAGACACTAAAATGCATGATATTGTCATCGCTTGGCTGCTAAATGTGCATCTGGCATTGGATGTTGATATTTGTAATTTTGTGCAACGTTTTTTGTTCATGGGGATTTCACGGGTATGAAACGGGAGGGTTTTTTTCCTCCTTTTCGAATGGCTTTTCCAAAACGTTGTGAACCCATAGCCTTGCACGAAATGTGCGGTGAGGCTGAGTTCTGCCAGTAGTACCAGTTTTGGTGCAGGGTTGATCAGCTGAATATTGGAACAGTACTGTGTTTCGAGTCTGTCCTTGGCACGTGTGTCTGCACTTATCTCACTGTCAAAGTGCGTAAACACACACATTTGTAGAAATGAAGAAATTTGTCACCAGTGTCTTTTATTACAGTTCTGTGAAGTTAGACCTACTGAGTATGAGAATGCGGACCTTTGTTTGCTCCAGTTAAAAGTATAGTTTTCTGTCCATTTTGTCTTCATTTGTCTGGCGTTTCCTTGCAGTTGTTTAAGCACCTTCAGCTCTGTGATGTAGCCCACCAAACATCTAGAGAAATCCCTGCTCTGTCCGCCAGTTCCACAAACCAGGTGTGCTCAGTCCTGGTTAGTAAGCCTGAGAGTATGACTCGATAGTTACCAGCATGAAATCAACAAAACGTGACTGAGAGAGAGACTTTTGTTCGGAAAAACTTATTGCGTAATATATAATTAACATTCTTCAGTTTGTTTGTGTTCCGGTTATTTACAATGTACGGGTTGTGCAAGACTATCCAAAAATTTTGGTATAATTACGTCAGAGTTCATGAACTATTTGCACGTTTGTCACTGATTTGAATTTGGATATTCTTCTGTTTATCAGAAGCTTTTGTTTTGACAATGGTGTTGAAGTGGCTTTTAAGTGAAGTGCCTTTAGATTTTGACTGGGTTGTTGACTTCTGTGTTGAATGATGGTCTCACTATGAAAGGACTAATAGTTTCCTTTGATTGTACTGTGGCCCCTCCAGATTCGCTAATTTGACATTAGCGGATTTGGTTGTTGGGGAATTGGCTGTGAGCAGTTAAATGGGAATATTTTGGAGCTTACCGGAAAACTCGCCCGACGCACAAGCCAAAAATGTATAAACAATACTGAAAATGATCTGGATTTCACAAAATTGTATATAAATATTTGTGTTATTTAATATTTTTGGTTTAAGTACATACTATAATCTTGGTTTAAAAAAAACTGGGATCTCTGCATCTTGACTTGGGTACGTTGGGCATCTTTGTCTTGGCTACCAGCCTTGTTCGCGTGCTAGCCGTCTCTGCGTCTCTCGCAGTGACTTCTAAACTTTTCAGTGGCAATAATTTTGCATCTTTAATAATGGATCCAAAACGTCGGGCTGCCAGTCCTCTGAAAGTCTTCCTAAGCAGAAGACGACTGACACACATGGTGGAAGTCTGTAAGTGCGCTACTGTTTGTTTAGAAATTGGTAATAAATAGACTTTTCGTGTTATCAGTCAGCCTAGCAGTCTTATGGATTGAGGTTTGGGGGGGGGCGCCAAGTATTATTTGCAAATGTGAAGGGTGACTAAATGCATAGGGTTTCAGGAAAAACGTTTCTTGGTATTTAATTTTGGCAAGAAGCTAAATATTTTAAGGCATTTGCTACTGTATTTACTCTTGGCATTTACTGTTTACAGACCAAGGGCAGCGTTTGGCTTGAACTCCCAGCCGAGAGGTCAGCATCACACTGACGTTGAGATCAGAGTTGCATGTTGCATGCTGCCAAGAATCGATGCTGGTATTTTTGATCACTTGACTGCATCTCAGTGTTTGAAATGCAGTGGGTTGGGTGAAGACATGGAGACATGATGCGTTCATTTCAGAAGACCCGGTGTTCTCAAGGGGAAATGTAAAATGATTTCTTCTACATGAAAATGAACATGGTGTATACAGATTCCAACAGCTCAAAATCTTTGCCTCCTTTTCTGCTCAATACTCCATTCTGTTTCATGAGTGAGATGCAAATACTTTAAGGGAATAATGTCTCTACAGTTGATGTTCAGCCTTAGTCATTTGTAGGTCATGAACAGTAGAGGAAATATTAATGTTTTGCAGTTAGTCTCTTACAGAAACTGAGGTCTAAAGACTTTAAACCTTTTTAAACTGAGCAGCACTGAGGTCGTTATTCTGGGTGGGTCTTCTTCATACAGTGGATTCACAACATATTTGCAGCTGGTCCTACTTGCCGCAGAGTTAGATCATGTCTCCACCCTAAGTCCGGGGTCCTGGGGAGTTGGGGGCGGGTGCTTTGGCGGGGTCTTGAAGGCTCATGTCATGTTTGAAGTGAGTAGGTGTTGGAAGCGCTGGTTTTAACCTGCATTGAGACGAGTTACAGGGATGCTCTGGGCTCTCGGCCGCCGCCTGTAGACATGAACTCTACATAACTGTGTCGTGGCCCTTCCCGGTGGTGGGGTTACAGCAAAGGGCAACTCGAATCTGGAAAATCAGAGTGCCTGTGTTCTCTGTGGGCCGACTGCGCCCCTCCCCACCCCAGTCTCAGCCTGGTTTTTCTCCTGGAATACGGAGTGAGGTCTGTGTGGTCCCATTGCGGGGGTGGGGGTGCCACATAAAGAGCTCTGTGCCGCTCGGTTTGGCAGCGGAGCGCTTAGCGGCGGGCTAAGTGGGGTCGCCCCGGACCTCCGGGGGTGTGAATGATGGTGCTGACATGCCGGGGCTCCCCATCCCGCTCCGGGTCGCTCACCGGGGGGGGCTGTCGGCGTAAGGAGACCCCCAGTGTTTAATTTGCTAGTGTTACAGTGTGTTTAATTGCTGAAATAGGGATGCAAATTCTGGAAATTTTCAGGTGAGGAAACTTTCTGTGGGGAATTTATGGGAATTTTGGGGAATTTATTATGTATTGTCAAACATACAAAAATAGTATACTGATTAAAGAGAGAGATTTAGCTACTTTAATGAATACGAACACATTTTGCAGACATTATTGATCAGAAACGCATGACATGAGGCTTGATGATCAAAGTCAGTCTGGTCAGTCTGGAGAACCTGATGTACGTCACGATTGACTTTTGTGTGCATATTGCCAAAGAGTGACACCAGTTGCGATCAGAGGCAGCTGATGTTGGGACGATTTGTCAGATTATAGCTGCAGATAACAGGGACTTTAACGGGAAAACTTTACTGACACTGCGACATTGGCTAGATTGCTAGCTAGCTAAATCATCTTAGGTCATCCATTAGCCTGCCTTGAGTACTTCAGGGGTAGTGGATTAGTTTCCTGAACATTTTTAAAATTTTAAGCTGTAAAAGTGGATGTACACAACGTAAATATAGATTCATGCAGATTCAAACACAGGTGTGCACCTCTTCCAGTGCTAAAAATTTAAAACTAAAATTATCTACAAAATTCCATTCTGCAAATGACCGGCTTCTGGCGATGCATTATAAATTCCTTTATTAAAATTTCCATGGAATATTTCTGGATACTTTACAGAAATTTACTGGAAATTTTCCACTCCTTTGCAAACCAATGTTGAAGTGATTTTTCTTAAAAAAAAAAAAAAAACAACAAACTAATTAGTGTCTTTTGTCTCTGACAGAATGCCTAGAAAACAACATTCATTTTTAGATCTTAATGCTTCTCCTGGTGGCTTTATATGGCTAAAAATACTCTTTTCATTAAAAATGCTGTTATAGGAATTCTGTGTAGGTTTTACAACATAAAATGACCTAGGATATTAAGTGACCATCTGTCATTACTGGTTGGAAAGTCTTGTCTACAAAACAAACCTTGAAATGACTCTCTTGTGAAAAATGTTCTGTTTGTTGTTATGGTTTGAGCCTCTCGTGGTCTAACTCTGGAATTTAATACATTTGGTTAATTGATTTTTCTCTGAGTAGGGTAGAGATTCCCTCGTTAATTTTTGTTTACAGCATACGTGACGTGAAGTGTGTGGAAAGTGAGCCTATTTCTGACTGAATCCGTCTGCATCTCTGCAGTCCTTCCCCTCTTAGATGTGTCCTCAGGGTCCAGAGTTAGAAGCTGACCCTGCGGGTTGCAGACATGATGCCTGGAACACCTCTGACCCGCTGACGGCGTGACCCGACACCGGGAGGCGATAACCCTGAGCCCTAACCGCCTTCCTGTGGAGCCAGGATGCCATGTTTAGCCCGTCCTTGGTTTTCCGTTAAGCCCATGTTGTTTCCTTGCATTCCTTGCCGTCCTCCGAGAGGTCTTCGCTCGGATGGGAGGGGAGAAGGTCAGATGATGGGTCACTTTCTGCTCCGCGCATCCAGACGCCGTCTCGTCCAGAAATCGGTGTAAGTCTGTACACACCCCTCAGTGACCTGCCAGAAGAGGGTCTGTGTTTCCAACTCGAGCTCTGTTTGGAGAATCTGCCCCCCCCCCAAGTCTCAGATGTATAAAGTTTGAGATTAATCACTAGCATTTTAAGCTCGAGATGCACTTGTTGCTTTAGGATCAGATTTTCTTATGAGCAATGGTGTGAATGTGAATTCGGCCGGATCGTACTTTTTCGTAGCGCTTGGGCATTGAGGCTGGGATGAGGGGTACGTTTTTGTCTTTCCAGTAGGTTATAACTCCCACGCTGTTTGAAAGGAATCTGCCTCTGTGTCCGGAAGCAGGGCGCTTATGTGGGAGTGTGGTAGTCCCTCCGGCTTAGATTTTATTTTATTTTATTTTTTTTTTTGCCTGTGTTTTATTGGTAGCTGGTACCCGCTGCTCGTTCCATGTGCCCCTCGAACCCGAGTCCTGCTCCTCTAGCCCGACATGCAGCTGCTTTTATCGGTCGGTGTTTACATGCTCTCCTGTCGGTGCGCTGACCATCTGCTTTGTATCAGTGGCTCAGCCGTTGGCCCCCCCCCCCCCCCCCCCCCCCCCCCCCCCCCCCCCCCCCCCCCCCCCCCCCCC
>JAODLC010000100.1:24469976-24527241 GCA_026781145.1 Hippopotamyrus pictus | reverse complement strand
CCGTGTCCCTCCAGTCCAATGGCACACACAAGGGGCAGCTCTGTGGGGATGGCCATTCTCTAGGTGAGCCGGAAGGTATGGCTTCCCCCCGCAGCCTTGTGGCCCCCTTTACCCTCCCCCGGCGCTATGGTCCTCTTTTTCATACCTCAGCAACCAGTCAGAACCAGATTATCCCCCTAAGTTACATTCTGGCTCTCCTTCCCATTTTGCCATTACATCCATTTTCCTTGTGCCTATTGAAAATTGTCCCTTTACCTGTGGGCCGCCTGCCATTCTGCTGAAATGGTGTCCAGTAAAGGGTCCCTTCAGCACTGCTGATTGGGATCTTTTAATTCCCTGAGGCTCTTTTCATAGCAAAGCTTATTCAGTCGCCCTGGCACCGCTCTGAGCTCTCACCGGTACAGGGCCGCCTTGCTGCGTGGCCTCCGGTTTCTATAGCGATAACCGTAACCGCGGTGGCTGAGTTTTAGACCCCCAGCCCAGCCCGTCTTATGGCTCCAGTGGCTGTTGATTGTCTTTTTCCAGAGCTTTGTTTCCGTCCCGTTTTAATAACTCTGGGCTGCTTCAGCGCACCACTTTTAATCAGGCAGGGTAAGTCACCCGGGGTTGTCATGGCAGTAACCATAGCAACTCCTCGGAGACGTCCACTCCAGTCAACCCCGATAATAAAGGCGCTATTAAGAATTCATGAGGGGAAATTCCTCGCCGGGAGTGGATTCCTGTAAGGAAGTTTGAAATGATGGGCGCCGTTTAGCGAAATGTCATGCTTAGTAAAGAAGTTTTACGTGATGATAGAAATGTCCATATCAGAGTTTTATTATATAATTGCTAACGCCCCCCCCCCCCCCCCCCCCCCCACGCAGGCCAGCATTAAATCAGCTGGCGGGGTCATTTTGTATTAGTCATTGAGATGCAGGCTTGCGTCACTGAGACCAGCAGCATGTGAGGATGCAGCTGACCGACACCCAGGAGAGCGACTGAGCCGCCTTCGGAGTTTGGCTTGAGTGCAGCATAACGAAATGACATCTGGACCGACCGGTCTGGGGAATGTGCTGATTGAGTGTGGGGGGGGGTGCCCGGAGCCCCCCCGGCACGCTTAGCATCAGTGACGCCCCTCTGCTCTGCTCTGCGTTTGTCCTTTGGCTTGTGGGATGCTCATACTGATGGACCCCCAGAGATGGCCGACGGCTTGAATTTGCCCCCCCCCTCTTTCACCATCTGTTTTGCACTTAGCACGATCTACCTTAAACACATACCAACAATAATATTTTATTTATGTTCTTTTTATGTGACTTTTTTTTGGAGGGGGGTGCCATTTCACAAATTGAGTGTATCCAAAGTATTTGTCCTGCATTAGCCATATCGGAACAATTGTATAATTGCCGTGTTTGGTTTTTCCGATCGCCTTGCATGAAATTTCATGCTTACTGCGCTTGGTCACGCTGAGAAGTGTGTTCAGCACTCCCCCCTGGTAGAGTAGTGATTCGTTTGTGGGACAGATGGATGGCGTAGAAGAGCAGGTCTTTGCATTAACCTTTCAGGTTGGGCATGGATGTGTCTGTGTGTGATGTAGGCGCTCCAGTTAATTTTGGTTGGCTGTGATCGGACGTCTGCATGTCTGGCACTGCTGACTGATTACCCATATGCCCGAATTTTAGTTCCTACACCAGCCTATCGGAGGCGCTGCTGTCCTTGTCCTGGCATATCATTCACCTTCCAGTGGCTAGGTTCCTTCATCTTAAAAGTAATATCCTGCAGCCGTGTGAGAAATGAAGTCCGGTAGATGTTTTGCTGGGTTCTTTCGGAGGTTTGGTCGCCAGGGTAAAAGTAATGCGTCAACAATGTGAAAAATTCCAGCAGTTGGGGGGGAAAAGCAGTATAATTTCCATTTTGCTCACCAACGGAAATTATGCCACAAAGTGCAAGGGCTCGTCAGTTGACAGGTGATTTAATGCCGTATTTTAAGAGCGTGTGGTTTTCATGCTGCTGGTAAACGCGCTCGCTAACTCGTTAGCTCTTGCTCTATATGTTCCCAATTCGCTGTGTAAACATGCGTCCCGTCTCCGCCGCTCATGCCCCTCTGGCGTTTTCAGACGAAGGCCAGGCTGGACGGTCACCTGGCCTGGACTCCCCCAACAGCAGCGGTGACGTCACACTGGACACCACCGGGGATATCACAGTGGAGGATGTCAAAGACTTCTTAATGTGAGTCTGCAAACGGGGGCTTCGCTTTCATTTAAACTTTGATTTTAACTGTAGATTTTAATTCTTATCCCTCCTTATTCTTGTGTGGGTGCCTGTATGTGTTTTTTTTTGTTTGGCAAAACCATTGACTGCGCAGTGTATGGTTCTCTTCTGGCTAATCGACACATAATGAAGACGTGTGATTTTGTCTTGTTTCGTTTGGTCTCTGTGGAAAGAGCTCCTTCTGCTCGTTTGTTAAACAGGACTGTCAGTAAACTGGGCATTAAATCAGAATGCCGCGTCGCTTTTTACTGTCCCCTGACAAAAATTGAGCATTGAAGTAGAATAGGGGACGCAAGCCCCCCACCCCCCCCCGACAAACAATTAGGGAAAAAAATGTATGCATGCATTTGTCAGGGATCAGTTTTTAAAAAGGAAATGCAGATATTACCAATTAGTCTAACTGTGCAAAACCCTTAAGGTTTAATAGAAACTTCTGGTTTGTCAAGTGGCCATATTGCTAATAACCACAGCTTGTAATTTTTGGGCCGAATTGGTGGTGAAGGACTTGTTTTGCATCACTTCCTACATGAGTGATTCTGGGTCGTACCATTTATTATCCTGGCGGGTAGAGTCTTCCTATGCGTCAGGCCCTTGGTGTAATGACCCAGATGTTGTTCTGGTGCCCAAGCTGCAAAGCCAGCCACACTCGGCCACTAGATAAAGCCTGCACTCTGCAGCAGCGTGATCTGGGTCACCAAGGCTTCGAAAAGGGGAAAGAGTGGCTCGTTCAAGACAGTGCAAAACACAGGCAAGCTTCCAGGGGATTGCGGGTGCACATGGAGGCCGTTTGAGAGACAGGCAGCTTTTAGTCCTGTTTTTGTGTATGGTAATGAATTCCACAGGCTCTGTTAGATGCAACATGAGTGCTGTTTTTTTGGATCGCTGTTCTGCAGTAATCGTGCTCTCTTTAAAAGCCAGCTTTCCAAGTAAATTCACGCTAAGCACAAATGTGCTTTGCAGATATGCTGTGAAAATATCCCACGGGCTGTTAAGATGCCACCTAATATTTCACTTCACTTTTCAATGCCTCTCCTTTTGGCCGTTGTGTAGCAAGGAGCTGGGTGAGCTTAAGGACGATGATGCGACGAGGTTGTTTTTGGTGGTAGGGTGAGGTGGGACCTTCAGCAAAAAGAGAGAGCGGCACCGGGTGGGGGAGCAGCTGTTGGGCTACAGGGAAGGTCCATCCTGACCCTTTTCTTTTGTAGGTCTGTAGATGAAGCAGAAAATAACCTGAGGAACATTTCTGAGGAAGATGGCCGCTCTCCGGGAATTCTGATCAGCTGAAGAGGTCGGTAAGCTTTAATTCCATGCTGGATGCAGGCCAGTCTTGCCCCGACCTACACTATCAGGGGAAAAAAAAAAAAAAGTACCAATTTGTACCTTTGAGGGTACAATTACGTGTCACTGAGGCTATACCCTCAAGGGTCTGCCAGGTGTACCCTATGTGTAGATAAATGTACCTTTTAAGGTACAGAAATGGTACAAATTGTTTGTACCTTTGGGAACAAAATCGTACCAGGGTTCTACCCGTTTCTCTGACAGTGTACGGCTTTTATTCATGTATATTAATCGTGTTGCACAATAGGAGATACCTGTATCTCTCTGGATGGGTTGTGGTACATTTCGATTATGCTGAAGCCTCAAGCCAGGGAAGTTTGAGGGCGAGCAGGCTCTTCTCAGAAGGAGGCGGGGCCTCCTGTAACCATGGAGACTATTTAAATCCTCGGCTCTAAGATGCTATTGGGCCAGAAGCCATGGTTTGCAGCCGGCTAGGTTGGGATTTGTGTTGTTCTGGAAGATACCCTTTGGAGTAAGGGCTTTAAGCAGATGGACGATTGGATCCTGCCAGGCAGAGTTGGCCTAAAAGGCTTGATGACTGCACCCATTTTCTCATGTTTAATATTTCCCCCAACACACTGGTTTCCAGATACAGAAACAATAACAAACATTAGTGGCTGATTGTAGCTGATATAAATAATGCAATAAAATTGACGTGATTTTGTATGTTTATTCTTCAGGCCCGTCTGACTGGTATTTTGGGAAGAAGCCTGGTGTTTGTGAAGATGGCCGCCACGCCTAATGAAACTGGAGTGAAAAACCGATAATAGAACTGAAGTTGGACCTGCACTGCCTTCTGTGAGATTTTGACAAACAATGCAAGGACACAAACGCATCATCTGTGCCGAAAGGCAGTAAACACCAGCCCCCCTCCATTCCCCCACCTGCTCACTTGCCCCTCTCTGCCCTCCTGTCCCTCCGTCTGATCTCACAAAACGTGGGTTCTTCCTGTTTTAACTAGAAATGCCTTTGACTGTCAGTCAGATGCCATGTCAGCCCAGTCCTGTGAGCAGACTGCACCTGGACCAAATAACAAGGATTTTCTGTCACGCTCACCCACGACATCACGACTGGTGCATAAGCCGATGCCATACAGTCACGACCACAAGCGAAGGTCATTCATGCAGTTAGACTCCATGGGTAGCATCACTCCAACTGACGTCCAGTCTAAGTGCCCTGCCCAGCCCCTTATTCTCGACTCTGGTTATGTTCTGGCCAAAGTCTCGATGGTAGCTGCCAGTAAAAATGAAGGGGATTTATATAATGTAATAATTGCTTTTTTGCAGTTTGATATACTGTGATGTATGAAGAGTCTGAAAGGTGTTGAAGTTGGACCCTGTGGGTTAGCAGCTGGTCATTTCTGTTGTATTGGAAGGACCATGAAATCGCCCTCATCGTTTTCCCCCTGTGATTTGGTAATAGTTGCCATGGGTACATTAACTGGGATTTTCCCCCCTCTCTCCATGCACCGATGTGGGGAAAGAAAAAAAACACATAACTTGTCACAAAAACTTCTGCAGATGGACTGTTTTTATACCGCATCTGGGCACATGGTCAGACTTCGATAACCAGCCTGTTTGTGGTTCGTTTAAATATTCTTCATGATATTAGCAATTCACACTTACTGGGGATTACATCTTGGGCATGATGAATTAACATTATCACTTTTCAGGCTCTTAAGTTGAGGTGATGTGGCTGTGTGCATCACTTAATGACACAATGTCCTGTTTTTAGATAACTTGCCTCCTCATTAGTTCACAGTATTAACACTATAGATACTTTTGTTTTTTAACTGAAACTGATTCTATAGTGCCAGGGTGTGAAAGCTCTAATCGTTAACTGTTTTGCCAGGTATTATCAAGCTAAATGGTACCGTAATAAGAAAACCGAAGCAGGTGAAGGAGGCTCCTTCAGGAACGGAGGAGAGCAACAGAGGTTAATCTGGTAGTATTTGACTCCAAGAAGAACAGCCAGTATAAACAATTGGCAAAACGTAGATTAGAAGGAAACATGCTTGAATGGTGACATACATGAATGGTGGATACATTTGTCCAATATTTCTTACGATTTACAATAGGGGTATAACTTTGGTCAGTGCAGACAGTGACCAGTGTCAGATCTTTACATCCAGAGGGTTTCTCTGCTCCTGGGTCTGTAGGGGTGAAATGTAATCAAACTTTTAAATATTTTTACTGTGTAAAAAAGTCTACTTCCATTGAACTGACGCCAAACCTTGTTAAACCCCTTCCCTCTCATCGGGCCTTGGGTTGATCACACTTGAGTAAATGGCACTTTCACTCATGCTTAGCGTATTTCAGAACCACTTTGAAAAGGACCGTAAACTTAGTCTAATTTATACATGTCGTGTTCAGTATTTTTATTTTTTTTTTTCCTTAAATGACAAATGGACTTTTTAAAATACTTTGCTGGCAACTATCCTGTGAAACTTTTAAAAGTAGTTTACATTTAATTTGTGTGTTTTTTTTTGTGTTCTCTCCCTCATACAGATTGTACCTGATTTACTGATAGAGCATTAAGAAATTGTTTGATTTAATGTCAATAAAGCATTTACTGCCTAGCGTCCAAATGATACAGATTCATTTTCCTGCATCTTAATGTGGGTGTGTGGGGGGGGGTGAGGGGGAGTCATTATGCAAAATTATGGGTATGTTGTCTAGGCTTCAGAAATTAAATGGTCATGAAGTTTGCCACATGGTGGCTCAGTGGGTCACAATGCATGCTCATCATTTCCAGTGCCACCTCCAATCTGTGCTGGAGTGCATGATCTCCCTCCTGAAAGTACTTTCCTCCCTCGGTCCGACGCTATTCAGCTGGACAGCGAGTCTCCTAAATAAGCCGTCCTGTTTGCGTGAGCCCAAGGGAGAGCTAACCGCAGTTTTATGAATTTAACACATGGTGGTTTGGGACTGCATGATCATGCCTGATCTACAGTACTGCCGGAAGCTTAGTAACATTGTGCTTATAGCCCTAAACATTCCTACAGTTATGGGGTCTCTCAGCTGCTGTCATAAAAAGCTTTACGCCATAATTTCAGCTAGAAGACACAAACTCATTAGCCCCTGCTTAACTCCTCACTTGTCATACCAATCCAAACTACTTAAATGGCTACTGCCTTAATGCTGTCAAGATGCAATGTATTCTGTATAGAGCACTTAGATGTGGTTTTCGCATTTTGTTATTTCTCTTTCCCATCACCTATGCCTTCCTCCACGTTTGACGACTACTGCTTGCTGTATATTTTCAGCGAAGTCTTTCCTTCATTTGTCCCTCCCGGTGAGCGGCGACAAAGCCTCGTTTGGGGCTTCTGCTTACTGCTGCCCTCCTGGCAAGAGCTTAATTACAACCCTTTAAAAAAAAATACCACCGTACCATATGTGAGGAACTGGAGGACTGTGTAGATAAAGGCATACTCCAGGAGCCTGTACTACAAAGCAGGATTACTGGCTTATCGGGGTAACTTGTCGGATTTAAGGTACCACAGTTTAAATGGACTTCATATTCGTTCACTTACATTATGGCCAGACTACCTTAAATCCGACAAGTTACCCTGACAAGCCAGGAACAGGCCACGAGCAGCCATCAGTTCTGCTAGTGCAGTACCAGCCAAAGGATGAGTACGGAACGTGGATGATGCTGGGATGCAGCTACCCAGCACATGGGACCAGCACATGCCGTACTGACATTTGGTTCAACACTGCACCTTTTAATGTCAACTGGGTCTATAGTGAAGTTTAGAACTGGGTCCTATTTCACTACTGCGCATGTCAGATAAAGTACAGTGAAACAGTCAAACAGAACTGATTGTGACATTTTATTTTGGTACAAAATAAATACAATTTCTCTCAATAACCAGATCCCATACAGTAACCATCTCTCGGGGATACTGAGTAATGCTCAGGTGCAAAATCAGCTTTGGTAGGCTACCAAAGGAAAATGTAGTAAGAATATGGTTAAAACTAATGAAAAGCAAAGACTTATAAAAGGATGGAGGGGTAACAGAACAACATTCAGTGTTTGTAAGAATACTGTACTAAACACACACCAATGAAACCTAACAGTGAGTCTCAACAGGGAACTCAGACGTGCATAATGTATACATACCAACAGCGTTATGTCACGTGCTAATAGCGTGATAATGTGTGCTAAGGTAAAATCCAATCACTGGTAAACAAAAAAAATTATATAGCGTTCCCCCTGGTTTTAGTCTCCTACTATGCACCGTTTACCAGGTGGTTCGCTGGACAGAATACTGGTTACTCACACTAAAACTACTCAATGGCGATGATCTGCTTAAAATAAATCCAACAGGACTCTCTCATTTACTCATTCATGAAAGAAAGAGTTGCAGTTTACCCATCAGGGCATTGGCACGGTTTCATTAAGCATCACCCATAAACATTAGCTTTTCAATGACAATATCCTGATATACTCCGAGACCTACAATCGGACTGACTTCACCCAAGTAGAATCTCTGGAAAACTATGAGGGCTGATTACTGCATATTGTGCTCTCAGGATATTTATCTTAAATTTTATCTTAAACTCTGCTATAGATTATATAGGGTAACTATGATTCCAACACTTTTGACAGTATGTACATTTTCATCTTGTGATGCAATTTAATTAAGCCCAACATTCAATCTAGATACAGCAGTAAAATATCTTGTATGTAAATTGGCACAAATATCCAGCCATGTGGAATTATGAGACCAGCAAAATGGAGGTGAAGTCATGTGCATAAATATTGATTCTAAGTAAATTTTTAGCTATTAGCGATACTGTCATTATTTAGCCCAAACAAAGGCAGACTTTCACCCTGAACTCTGTTTATGCAGATCTGCTTTTGAGAAAAAAAAAATGAAATATAGCTTTTTAAAAAGATTGAAACGTTTACAGCCTCAGAACCTCATATACAGTCATTACAATTACCAAAATGCTAACCAAAGAAAACCATTTAAATGACCTCCATTAAAAGTAAACACAGCAGGCAGAACGCAGATAAAAGCAGTGTGTGACTGTACGACCTCTGACCTGCGCGGCAGACGGCGGGCGGGAGACCGGTCGCTCCCCGCCTAAGCGGGCGGCAGACGGCGGGCGGGAGACCGGTCGCTCCCCGCCTAAGCAGGTGGCTTCTTGAACGCGCTCCAGGCGTGGAAGCAGCGGGTGAAGCAGTGAGGTTCGTTGCCCTTTCGCACCAGCCGCAGCTTCCTGGGCTGCTCAGAGTCCTTGGTCCTCATATGCTGGATGTAGACCTGAGGCGGGCAGGGTCAAAGGTCAGAGGTCAGATATAAGGTGAAACAGCACAGACGGCTTTTAAGTCTTGGCCTTAGGTCTTACCTGGCAAGCCTTCAGACTCAGTTTAATCTCCACCTGACTGGTTTGAGTACCAACCCACATATACACCTGCATATCAGACAGGGAGAATATCAAATTAGAACTTATTTATCATTAAAACACAACATCTAGAGCACAAATACCCACAGAAACCACATTCACATGCTTATCTTTCATCTATTAAAGTCACGCTTTATCTATTATCACGTCATCTATTGTGACCCACCAGCTCATTTTTAGCCAATCAGGCAGAACCTCATTGAATTTTCAAAGCGGGAGCCACTGACCTCTCGTCCGTTGTCCAGAAGCATGATGTCATCGTCGGCGAGGTCATCCTGACAGAAGTCTGAACACTTCTCAGACACGGCGAAGAATCCTTTCTCGTTTGAGCACCTGGCACAGAACCCAGAGTCACGGAGTGTCATGCCGTTCAAGGTACAGCTAGCCTTTTCTGTGATCACTCCATGAGGAAAGCTGCGTCATTTAACCGCTGACAGCTCACACGTTTGACAGGTACCTGAAGAGCCTGGCATATTTCATGTAGTCTGCATCTTCGTCATAAGGCTTCTGGGAGCCGATTCCCACCCAGAAGAAGTTTTCTGGCTCCTCGCCCTCGTTGATCACCTACAGGCGTGACCCCGGTCACGTTAATCGCTCATCAGTCCGTCACACGCTGCAGCTACTTCACGTAGAATCCAGCTTTCAGGAGCTTTGTCACGCGTTTCTGCTTTACCTGTTTGCTGTAGCTGTCGTCAAACATGCAGTTCATGATGTCCTCCGCCAGTTTGGCCTCGTCCGGGTCCGCAGCTCGGCCCACCCACGTGTACACTATACCCTGGTTGTCTGTGCTCTCGAACGGCACCTAAATCAAGAGTATATTTCAATTTAGCATGAACACAGAGCACCAAGTTAAAATAAATGCGGGAATGCTAGGTTTAGAAAAGGGGGCAGGTTTCGACGAATGTAAAGACTGAAAAGCACTTAAATTTCCTGTGGCTGTCACTAACCAAAGCCGACTGTTCCCTGGTACAGGACTCTTGCTTCCCAGAGACGGCACATGGATGCGCTGTAATGTTAGTGTGTGGCCTGCGGGGTACGGCTGAGAGAGAGAGGCCTCTGCATGCCTTGGCCCTTAACCAGAGGCAGCCAGGAAATAAGAACCACCTGCCACATTCTTCAGGTTTACTTTAGAGACGACCCCATGAATTAAATAATGATTAGCATCGAGCTCTGTGGGGAGAAAGCTGCACCTCCTCCATACAAATAAAACAATCTGGAAGTCATGATTCAATTTTTGAAAACATTGAGTGTCTCTCCCACATATTTCCTGGACAGAAGTTCAAATTCAATTCGATAAGTTTGCATTGCTGGTGTCACAAGTGTAATTTATCTTATTTTCTCCCGTCCTCATGAGAGCGGAAATTAAATCACAGAATAACATCACACTGTTGGATTCCTAGTTACGGGATCCTGGCATTTGTCGAAATATTTAAAAAGAGTTGTGCAGCAGGACTCTTATGAAATAACCCCAGGTTGTAATAAACAGGGAAGCAAACTGTACAATACAAGGTCAACTAGCTAATTATTTAACATAATTTCAAGGCAACTCATTCATGTCAGTAAACACTTCTCAGATAAATCGCTTGGCCAGACTCCTTCAGTGGTCTATCATGCTGTTGTAAAATCCAGCCATGACATGCGAACATGTAACAAGGACATTGTTAGTCCAGCTTGCTGATTTTCCTGAACCTTTTTGCCGTTAGGGGTCTTAAAGAGGCAGAGAGCTTCCTTCGCCTCCAAATGACCGACTGCTGGATCACGACGTGGCAAGACGTCCATCTCTAAGCCAGCGACTGGCCTCACGGTCACTGCTGCAGGCTCTAGCGCCGCTTTGGCACAGCAGCGCGTGTTTCACCCAGGCATGCTGCCGGGGTACTGAGAACTGAGGAAGAGTGAAATAACACAACACCGCTGACCTCAGAACACAGGAAGCCTCACCTTTAATATGAAGCAGAATTCTGAGTTGAGGTTGCTGGAGTCTGTGGCAATCTGGATTGTCCTTAGGACATAAAATCAAAGAGGATCAATAAATGTTATACCAAGGAGTCCAGTTTTCCCACTTACTTAAATGATACGTTTTACTAGAATAGGAGGAGGCATGGGTAATCACACTCCACTTGTATACTTTCAATTTCCATAACACAAATGCACCAGACATCTCTCCAAAGGCTCCTCGTTACTGCGAGAAGGAACCATGGCCACTGTCTGCCTTAGGAGAAAGAATGCTGGGGTTAAAAAGTCATTCATCCCCTCCCTCCCTCCCTCCCTCCCTCCCTATATTGGTACGGCCGAATGTTTCAGCCCATAGCAGAGCACAGACAATGCCAGTCAAAACCGCTACAGTCTTATCTCGACTTCACGGCTGAAATCAGCCACTTTATTTTTAGGGCAGCTTTTGTTTTGCATTTCAGTTTGCACCCCAGAAGAGAGTAAGTAAAAAGCAATTATAAACTTGTCAGTTTCTGTATTTTGACAAGTCTATAATTGTTCTTTACTTACTCTCTTCTGCATTTTGCTAGATTCCGTGCTAAATCAAAACAAGCTGATTGAAGCATTTTCTGTGTGGTTTGGAGTGGGTTGTGATTCTATGGCTTAAAATCCGACATCCAGATGCTCTCCGCAAACGTTATATAACCTTCTTGCCTTCTCAAATGTTTTGTGTTTGCGTTGACCTCATGGGTCAAACTTTTCACAGTATAAAGAAGTGGTTTTCCGCTTTCCTCTGCCTGTTTGCAAGCATTTCTCATATTTTACAAGATATGCCAACACACCTAGCTGTATGACTGTAGCCCTCATTGGCAGAGGAGGTCCTTGCTTCCTGCCAACAGGTCCTCCAGCTGGTGGGTGGCGCTGTTGCTTACCTGGTGCAGAGGGCACTGCCGTTAGTCCTGATGTGGTACAAGCTGGGCTGGATGTTGTCATCCTTCAGCTTTCTCTTTCCTCTGTGGATGATGAACTTCCTCTTGAAGTGAGACAGAAACTTGAGGTTCTCCTGCTGCTGAGTCATCCGCACGACCTGGGTGTAAAGACAGATGGGTGTCTCTATGGCAGCGTGAAACACGCCCCTTAGGGGCGGACTGAAGCGTACGCTGACTTATGCTTGAGTTTCAGCTGAGGCCTCTGTATGGTTTCTTAGCAGAATGCTACAGGGAGAAAAACTGCAGCAAAACCCGACAAGGAAATTTGGCGTGTCATCGCCCCCTGCTGAGCGAACGCAATACTGCAGCTTGATTGCGTCATCCGGTCAACATTATTTGCACATATGCAAATATGCTGCAACACAAAGGAAAGGCTTCACATGGAGCTATTAGAAGACACGTGCTGACCTCCAGTTTACCGGGGAAGAGGCTCTCAAACTTCTTTTGCAGGCTGAAGGTGAATGTGAGCCAGCCCATGTTTGAGGCCTCACGGCCCTGCCAGAAATAGACCACACACTGGAAGTCCTCCTCCGGCTGTTTGTCTTCATCCTCTGCCTCATCATTCCCTTTCTCTCCATTCTTCTCCTGGTCCTCCTCGTACTCCACGGGCACCCAGTACCTGCAGAGAAAACCGCATGCTAACCAGGCCCATCTCACTCCGCTAGCTTCAGCATGATGGGTATGTTATCTACTTGATATGAAGAGTTAGTGAAATTAGTGAAAACTGGGCCAGGTACATGGTGTGGTACTAACATACGAGACATGCAAGTTGGGAAAGGATGGAAAGCTCAAGCAGAGGGTTCTGGGTGCAACAGCACACCGACCCAAATGGTAGCGGTCTAATGATTAGAGAAGCGCCCTTGTAATTGAAAAATTGCTGAACAGCAAAGTACCACTGAGGTACCCTGAGCAAGGTAACGCCCCCAAGCACTGCTCCCTGGGCGCCGAATTAGCTGCCCCCTGCTATGTCACGATGTCACATATGGATCAAATGCAGAGGAGAATGTTCTTACACCACGGCACAGAAATGCAATGAGAACTAATCGTTTTCACTATTATACAAATCCACAGCAAATAATTCATCTGTGAAACTGCACAGCCAAAAACAGGGGAGTACATGCTAACTACAAACTTCCAATCAGAGCGTTAAGCTAGTTCTAATAGTGAAAGAGAATCAGGAACATTCGACACTTTATAAGGACAGTGACTTCGCGTCTGGATCCTCTCCCAGCTGCGAGACGAGCTAAATCACATGACGCATGCCATGGGCCACTATGATTTGAAATCTTCGGTAGCTGGGGTTGCGGAATTGTAAAACCACCCTCCATTCCTGATAGTGACAGAACCAATTATCATTATAGACCCAAAGCATCATAGCAGTTACACATTTAGGAGCAATCAAGCAGCGTGCATTTACCTGCAGAGGAATACATAACAATCCTGGGTGTAGAAGTGTCCAAATTCCTCCTCTGGAAGACGTGCAAACTTCTTTCCCTCCAAAACAAAGCCCTCCATTCCATCCAGGTCCATATTCCACTCCTCCATCATCTGCTCTGCCTGCAAACAAACAAACCTCTAAACACTGCAGTTTTTCCGCAGTACCGTGCGCTAAGCACTCTATAGAGGACGGGGGTGCGTTCCCACCTCTGTGAGCGGCATGGGGGGCTGTCGTGGCAGGAACAGGGCCGTCAGGTCGGCCTTCATCTGGTTCTTCTGATCAACGTCCTTCTTCACCTTTCCAGTCAGACCCTCGTTCTTCAGCACCATGTCCGCGTTCCTTGTGTAGTCGACCTTCAGCACGTCGTCCCAGTTCTTGAACTTGGACTTGAAAACCTTAAACCGTTTAAATTATTTTAAATGACCCATACAAACCTACTCGGTGGAACCGACTGCATGTTTACCAGGTTCTTGAGTTCCCTCCTACCTGGCACTCCGTTCCCTCCAGGTTCCGGATCACCATGGCGTGCTTGGGCCGGTGTAACATGCTGCATACCTCCTGGCCCAGTTTCAGGGCAGCTGCCCTCACCAACCGCGGAGACTTGCGCCCGATCCATATGAAGACGTCCGACCAGCAATCGAGGATGTACACTCCCTTTGTATCCAAGAGATTCTGCAGCTGGGGACACACATCATAGGATTTCCAACGTCACCCTCGTCAGTGTGCCATTTTACTGCTGTCTAAGCTGTTATGGGGAAAAAAAACACATTATGCAACTGAGTAGATATTGCTAGAATGCTTAAAGGCAAGAGCTGGATCGTACCAATCTCCGTTCAGGGAGGACATCCAACTTCAGCTTCTGTTTGTGTTCCACCGACAGCTTGTAGTTAATCTGAGGAAGCTCCAGATAACCCAAACCGAGACCAACCTACAAGCAGGAACGGTCTACATCAGAATAAGACTGGTAGGCGGTCTATAGTGGTTTAATTGTAATAAATTTTAATTTTTAAATAGTTAAAGCAATCTTGACACATAGGTCTTCGATAACTGTGTTCATGCGGCACTTCTGTCCATTACTTAACGTCCATTTGAGGCAGAATTATGTGACAAGCGAATTAACCACGGTGTCCGACTGACAGCAGATTAAAATACCTTATAGAGTTTAGAACGAAAAGGTGTGAAGTCATCAGGAACATGCTTCTTGATTTCTTCAGGCTGACCCCCAAGTATCTCCCAGAACTCTGGAGTCTCCTGATTCTGGACCAGCAACGTGATCTCTGACTTGCCCTTCCGTTCATTCTTGTTGATCTTCTCCGCAAACAGTCTGAAATGGTCGCGAGGAATTCAGGGCTTACATTTCTTCATGTTATTTACACACCACAAATCATAAAATAAAAGCACCTTCAGGACACACCAGTGCATTTTTCATACCTGGCCTTCGTGGTGCCGCTCAGAGTGGCATTCAGTCCTCTCCATATGAATATCTCCAAACCAGCATCCAGCAAGAAAACAAATCTAGGCAGACATTGCAATATGTTGAGATCACTCAGGCTTTGTACATGGCTTTGCCTGAAGAAAAAGTGATTAGGATAAATCATCCCACCCCCACAAAGACTCAATGATGGGTCACATCTGCGGCTTACCGTGGGTCCAGGGAAGCACCCTTCAAGGGGACGGACTCCAGCTTGATGTTCTTCTTGCCATACACACGGTGGAGTCTGTTGGCAACACAAAGCTCTACTTTAAAAAAAAAATCCCTACTGTGATACAGCAGCCATCTCAAGTCCAATCAAAGTTGCTCCGTCCCATTTTTACCTCGTAACATACTGGGTATCCTCGACCGTGAAGAATCCACTGGCAGTGCCCCCCTCGATGTAGGAAATCTCAGTGTCAAACACCTACACATGGAGTGAATGGCACGGTGACTTAATACAGCTAAAATCGGTTAGCTTTTAGATGGCAGTGGTAATGCACCAAACAAAGCATTATGAAGACAGGCTGTTCTATCAATCCGACTTACCGCAGTAAACTCTTCGCTCTCGTCACCCATCTCCTCCCGCACTGTCCTGCATTCAGCACCCAAGTAGTTGCGCAAGTTGACCGCATGGATGGCCGAACACGCTTTCTTGTCAAGCGTGGCTTCCTGGCCGATCCAGTAGAAGATCTGCCAGTTCAAGGCGCCATTATCATCCAGATAGGTCTGAAAGAGACACAAAATAAAAAGGGCACCTATCAGTTGCCACCCTGGGAAGCAAAACGTGCGGGCATGTGTGAGGATAGGTAACATTTAACGTTGGTAATCCTTGCCTTCAGCACAATGTAGCAGTCAGCCTCATAGAACTTCCCGATAAAAGTCTCATCAACCTGAATGGGCACAAAGTTCTCAATCTGCCACACAGTGATGCCAGGAATCTGGCCCACGTCCT
This sequence comes from Hippopotamyrus pictus, assembly GCA_026781145.1. Lineage (NCBI taxonomy): Eukaryota > Metazoa > Chordata > Actinopteri > Osteoglossiformes > Mormyridae > Hippopotamyrus > Hippopotamyrus pictus. Next base: position 24,511,460 of record JAODLC010000100.1, on the reverse strand, counting down.
CCAAGAAAAACTCGGAATAGTCCAGCTGGGGTTTTTCCAGATTCTTATCCCAGCGTCGCCCCTTTGAGTCTGAATATTTTGCACTGCCGTCGTCCTGACAGAACACAAGAACATTGAGGGTTCCGTTTAGCTTTACTTTTACACCAAATCAACTCACAGACTGAACAATGTAAAATGCTCTCAAAGCCAAACCGTGAGACCAAAATATATGAAATCCCTTAATCAGATCGCCAGCATGACTGAGCTGATACCTCGATGGATTTGTTCTTCTCTTGGGCCACGTCCGACATGCCCTTCAGCACCTGCTTCGCCTGGTCGTCCTGGACAGAATCCTTCCGTCTTCTCAGCCTCATCTTCCTGGCTAGTGGGTCCCTGGGGCTGTTCCCTGCAGGACCAATTCGGTTTGACATCTCTGTTCGCCTCTTTGGGAAGAAATAACCTCCGACCTCATACGGGGTGAGGCCGAGTGCGACGGCGACGCTCAAACGTTTACCTCCGCCAGCCGCAGCCACCGTGGCCGGAGACGCACCAGCCAGTCGGAGCTGGTTCTGCAGGGAGAAATCGATGTTGTACCACTCGGCCGTCCTGTCTACCGGTTTTGGCGGCATCACCAGATTCGGATTTTCTCTGACATCGAGGACCTAGGCCAAACCACATTTAGGAAAGGACAATAAACTGAAGGATAAATTCCAACATATATATTTCTGCATTTAAAGATAATGCGAAATTTCACAATGATGATCAGACGTTACCTCAAGGTCTGTGAGGAAATGGATGGCTTCTGGCAACGTGACGAGACGATTTTTATTAATCACCAGTTTCTTCAGCTTCCCACATCTAAACATTAAAGCACAATGGTGATTAAAAAGCTTAATTTACCACACAAATAATTTAACACATTTCAGGCACACACCTGCACAGCCCTTCTGGGATCAGCTCGAGATTATTATTGGCTGCCATGAATTCCACCAGACTGGACAGCTTCCCAATCCCTGACGGGATTCCATCAAAATCAAGCTTGTTTGAATTCAAATACAACTTCTTCAGCTTGGTCAGCTTGCAGATTGCGGACTGAAAGAGAGCAAGGAGAATAAGGAAAAGTTCTTAAGGATCTTATAATTTTTCAGTCCATTCTGACAGTATACAACGGTCCTTACAGGGAGAGATGTAAGCTGGTTTCTGGAGAGGTTAAGGGTCTCCATCTCTGTCCACTGGTCAATGCACAGGGACAGCTCAGAAATCTGATTGCTGCTCAGGTTAAGGCGTTTGAGGTTGGACAGCGTGTAAAGGCACTCTGGTACTCTGTTTAGATCATTGCCGGACAGGTCCACATCTGACGAGAGAGAGGGAGTGAGTGTGAGGGACTAAGTGAATAATTCAACGAGCCGTTGGTTTGTATCCTACAAAAGACAAATACTGAGGGCTCATAACATGCAAGCGGTATACATTATCCCTCAATAAATAGATTTCATATGCTTCACTCAGCAACCAAGTTGGAAAAAAAACATTATTCCAGTCTACTTGCCCAAGGCACTGTTTAAGGCGGCACTCATTACAGAGATGATCTGAATATTAATATCACTATGGCAAGCCTATACAATTCCTATACATCTCTGCCCTACACTGTCTGTCATAAACCAAACAGCATAGAAGTAATACTCACACACACACCACAAAACTTCCCTACATAAATTTATAACTCACACAATCTTTTTTCACTTTACAAGTACACATGGCTCAAATGCTGCTATAAAGGTTGTCATGGAAACAGACAGCTGCATTAGTCTTACATTACCAGCGAGATTGGTGAGGCCCTCCAGACTTGTCGGCATATTGCTTTGGGTGCGCTGGGTATTTCTCAGATGAAGGGTTTGTAGCGCTACCATGGCTGGAAGTTGCCTATTCGAAAACAGGGAGAACAAATGTTAAATAAACGTTTAGGCCCAGGGCATTTTCTACGGCCACGCGCCCATGTGCGGAACACAGCTCCCTCACCTCAGCTGGGCGTGCATGAGCGGGTTATTGTTAAGTATTAAAGTTTGTAAGTGGACCAGCCGTCTCATTTGGGGCGGCAGGCTCTCCAGCTTGTTGTCGCTCATGTCCAAAAACAGCAAATCCGTGAGGTTGATGAATAGCTGATTTGGTATGTTGTCAATGCTTGGGAAACAAAAAGACAGGGCGTCTTTGAAGATTAAGAAAATAATCATGTTCTAGGCGGATAGCTGCCAGACAATGGAGGATTTCATTTTACAAGAATATTTACTGGCACTTGAATAGATTAGGTACCTGTTGTGACTAAGGTTGAGAACGAGCATGTTCTTGGAGTGCTCAAGGTCTCGGGGAATCTCCGTAAGTTGGTTATAACTCAAGTCCTGGCAGGAAAGGAGCATAAAAAAAACAGAATGACAGAAGCATTTTCCACTACTAACTGAGCCCACTGGAAAGTTCAAGCGCTCAGTCACGACAGATGAACTGTATATTGTTTTCCCTTAAAGCCAGACATTCGTTCATTTTTTGTTCTTATAATTCAATGATCTCTTTTTAATGAGCTCATGCAGCAACTGCTGTACCTTGGCTGCAGAATTAATTGCCTAGCAATAGTAAACTGGGCTATACAAGAACTAGTCAACTTCCATGCCAGGGGTAAAGCATAAATTATATGTTTAAATAAATTTAACATTTAATGTTCCATAACATTGATTCATAAATAGACGATAAACTGAACCTGACTTGACCCTCCTACACATGTACTATCAGCTGGCTGTCCTAGAGCAAATTAGATCTCCTGTTTATACTAAGAACACACACTACTAGATGGGTTACAATCCCAAAGGGATTAGACAGGCACCTGGTCCTGGACCCCCATGCTGTTTCTCTCCAACACCGATCACCGGAGTTGTTTTTTGACACCAACTCCTATTATTACTGTGTGCTATTTAGATGCATCAGTTCCGTTTGCAGCTCTTCCACCATACAATTCATACTCTATTTCAGATGCATTTGTATACTGTTGCTGATTTACTGTTAGGCACTTTAGGGCAACGACTCTAGGAAAAGCAGTACAGAAAAATAAACCCAACTGAATAATTTACAGTAGCAATTTTGTTTCTCTCTGTTCACTTAAGCTGCACAGGCCCAGAGGGGCAACATAAATTGTGGTACATAGAGGACAAGGTAAGCAAAGGAAACTTTTAATATGGGTCAATATATTTTGGTTTTTAGAGCAGTGTAGTGTTGGATACATGGATGTCTGGAGTCCTTCAAGAGGAAAAAAAAAAAAGTAACTTTGCATACCAGCACAGAGAGGTCATCCAGCTGAAATATGTCATCCGGAACCCCAGAGTTCTTCAGGTTGTTTGCACGGGCAACAATTGCCTTAGGTTCAAATAAGAAATACCGATTTTAAACAAAAGCAGTCCTAAAAACATTTTTAGTTGGGTACTAACTTTCCTGAATGGGAAAGTTTAAGTCCTATGATAATTCTAGGTATAGGATCTACATAGTTCAGGCAGTCCCAGGTTAAGAACATCTGACTTACAAACAATTCATACTACACACGGATTGCCATAAAACATATTAAAAATCTGAGTAAAATACAACGATTTGTAATAATGAACGCACAAGCTACTTTGCTCAAGGTACAGTACAGAATAGTAAATATATAATATATACTAAAACAAACATTGGACTGACTGATAACCATATGAACCTATTCTGTCTTACCTACAAATTAGACTTAAGGATAGACTGTGGGAAGAGATCTGGTTTGTAACCAGGGGGCTGCCGGTATAACTGATTCACAATTATTTAACTTTATCCAGCATAGATGAACCACAAATACTGCTCCATAAACAGCAGGAAAAATGTTGAAAGACTTTACCCTGAGACATGGTAGGCTAGACAGTTCTCCATGTAAAGTTGTCAGGCTGTTGTGGCTTACTGACAAATGTTCCTTCATTCAGAAAAAAAGAATACATGTTCATTAAAACAATGACAGATTTATGCATTAATACTAAGGAATGATTCTTCAATAAACAATTATTAAAATACAGAGAATAGTGATGCAATCAGAATAACTGAATTAGCACACATTACCAATTTCTGGAGAGATGCCAATTCCTCTGGGAGATAGCAGAGTCCAGTTTTATTGAGCTTCAGCCATCGTAAGCTCGTCATAGACCTCACGTGTTCAGGAAAATAACCTCCCTAGAATCAAAACAGCGCAGAAAATTTAAAAAGTGTAAAACCAGCGACATTTTAATCAAAGTATATCCAAATTATGATGTCTTTAAAACACCAAGGATTATATTCCAAAGTGATATAACACGATAACCAAACATTTAATATAGTCTTGAAACACCGTCAGGATTATATTTTGACTGAATTGGATGCAACATTAAAGACTGAGCCAGCAACATTCGACTGCAAAAAGGGATTAACTAGATGGACAGCTCGTATTGCAAGAACTGCGATGGCTAACACGTTATGATTAAATGTGAAAAATAGTTCTTTACCAACCAAATACTACCAATGGAATATATATGTGCGGTGACTAAACAGGAAATGATGAATTACAAGAAACAGAAATAGTAACCAACGGCAGCTTCTCGCACACAGGAACTTTCTCTAGCTACTTAGTTAGTGAACTATTTGGGTAAATTACAAACAGAAATGTTAAATAACAATATAAACCCTATTTAGATACACGTTAGGTACATGTTTCTCTTTACAAAGCACCCTTTCCGTACAATTAGCCAACTACGCTAGCTCAACCGCTAGCAGGGCAGCGACAACCGGCATCGGGCCGACCGCTGGGTCACTTTACCCGCCACAATATCACATCTTTAACAAGGCGACAAGGTGATTTAATTCGCTTACTTTGAAGTCATTTCCACTGAGGTCTACCCCCCTGATGAAGGGAAGAACTCCGGTAGCCGCCATGGCCGTCTGCTGCTCGACGTCAACCTGTTTCTATTCCTGGGCGTGTTCCTGAGTTCGTACGGTCGGCTACATGGAGATCGAGGAGAAACAGCTGCACCGCGAAAGGAGCCACAGGCTCCCCCTTCCACCGGGCACGGAATGGTACGACCCGGAACACGTGACCGGTTTCATTTCGCCGTGGTGGGAGGGCAGGGGTAATGCAACCCAGCTGTTTGTTTGGTTTCCAATAGAAATTCCAGGAAATTATTAGACGTCTGATAGACTTAAGAACATGATCACTATACATCACTAATGTAACTTTCATAGTTTCACCTCGGTGAAAATCAAGACAAGTATTTATTTCCATTTATGTGCCATCAATTTCTTTGTTGACACGTGTGCATTTTAGCATTTTATATTGACTGACCTAGATGTTTTAATCACCCCCTCATTGTTATCTTCATATGGATTTTTTTATTTAAATCCCGTATTTTAAACTCTAATTTATTGCTGCAAAGTCAAGCTGGTCGCTGTACTGCGCATGTAGGATCGGGGGATCGTGAGAGCCGTGAGTGTTTTTTTTAGACGATGGTACACGCCTTCGGTCCCGCCCATCACCCTGATGTCCGTCCATTTAGGGAGGTGCGAACAGCAACGTCCCTTGCTCTGATTGGTCCATTCGGTTGTCGGTAAATTTGGCCTCTGGCCTACGGTCACTGCGTCGAGACGCCGGAGTTGGGAGGGTAGCGCAACTCTGGAAGAAAATTAGTCAGACATAAAAACTTGGTGTCAGATATAAGATGTCATCCTTTCCCTAAAACAAAGAAGGTACGTTATAGATTTATCAGACATTGACGCAAATCGTTCTTGTTCCCATAAAAATGATTATGTAAGCTTAATTAACTAGCAAGCTAGTCGTTTTAGTATTATCTTAAACGCCGAGTCTAACCAGCTAGCTGCCCTACTGGTTAGACATTTACCAGCTGTATTGGTGCTATTTTAGAAAACGGTTAGCCTATGTCGCTAATAATGCGCGTGACCTGGTTGGCGCGTAGGTCGGCAGCAAACCAGCTAGTTGCGGCTCGTTGTCACGGCAGCTGGTATACTAAATACATGGCTTGCAGTATTTTGGATCCATTAAGCATGTTGTAATTTACTGACTTATTTACCAACTTCGGTATCTAGATAACTCGCTAAGCACATAACATTGTAGCATGCTCTCATACATGCCAATATTTCGTTTATGTTATCGATATCCTGGAAGCCAGATGATAACCGTTAGGGTAGAGGGTAATGGTTAACAAGTGGAGTTGCCAGGAAAATGTTATTAATGACTCGGAAAATGTTATTTTAAGCCAGGATATCAGACCTGAAAAAGGGGACCTGGTTTACTCCCTTCTACATTTTGGAAAAGATTTCTTAATTCGACTTTTTACAAACTCCTCATACAGACTTCACATGTTTTATAGGCTCCTTCAGAATCTTGATGTGGTTGATTGGACCAATCCTTGGTCTTTTTATCCCTTTATATGGGGGGGGGGATCGTGATTTATTCAGACAAATCAAGTTGAAAGTTTATTGCTAATCACCTCATCCAGATTGGTCACTTTAATAGTTTAGCACTGTCAGTATTTTAAATGAGGGGTGAAAAGTTTGAAAATCATTCAGTATCTTTAAGTATGTTATTTACCTTGGACAAGCCTTACCTGATAACTATGCAGCAGAGTCTGTAAGGGTCCTTGTATGTGCCTTGTGTGTGTGAATTCAGAAGTTGTTTCTGAAAGTGGGACAGAAATGTGTTGGATGTGCATAGTGTCAGATGACAGCACCATAGATTCTCATGGTGGATAGCACTGGATCAGAGTCCATACCAAGGGACCAGTCACGCTTGATTGTGGGGGACTTAAAAACCTCAAGGACAAATAAGGTAGTTTAAACGACAAATGGGGAATATTGTTTGACAATCACATCTAGATATCTTGCTATACATTTGTTTTGTTTGTTTTTGTTTAGTTTTGTTTTGCACTAGTATGTGTAACACTATTTGTTAATTTCACTAAATATTGCCTGTGTGCAGGCAACAATGACTCTGTAGCCCTGATTAGAGTATCATGCACCAACCGAAAAAATATTAGGTGGGGGGGGTGGGTGGGGGGTTAGAGGGAAACAGAGCCTGCACGTAGGAAAGGACTTTTATTGATTTTCAATTGCTTGTTATTTTGTCATTAGGCACAAATATATTTCTGTCCTGGGTGACTTGGATAGGGATTCCATCTTCAGTGATCTTAGTGGGAATAACACGGCAAAATGAAGAACATCCAAATCTGTCCAAAAAAAATGTACACTCTTCCTGATTGGCTATAAGTATTTTATCATTGTCTATTGCATGTTTGCCACTCTGGCTGTACAAATAAGAGCAGTTCTTGAGTGAATTTAATGTAAAAGTAGGCTGTGGGATAATCGTCTGAATGTTGTCTAGATTGCTAAACGTCTTTGATATTTGTGAGGGTTATCTGTAGTTCTGGATGATATGGTTCATATGAGCATTAAATGCTGGAATATAAATATTTAAGCATCTTTATTTTTCTGTGTACAGATTGAGCTGTATAACTAAAGAATATACTGTTATGTTTGATTTACAAATGATAAATGATTTTAAAATGTTACCATGATCTGTTTTGATTCACAAAAATAGCTACAGGTCGCCTCTTTAAAGAGGTTTATTGCTAACCTTCAAGCAGCACAAGCCTGGTAAACTGATATCAATGGATGTAATTGTACTTAAGTTTCCAGAAATATATATTTTTGTTCTTCCCACAGTTTTAAGTCTCTACATAAATTTACCTTATAAATAAGGAGGTAAACTTGAGTTAGTTCACATTAGCTTGGCTTGTCATTTTTCTCTTTGGTGACCTTTTAAACTCTGGAGTACTGATGCTTAATTTGCATTACAAGGTAAACTTACCTCTGGGTGGGCTATATTAGATGGAAGAAGAAATGAACACCTGTGGTCATGCCCAGCCAGGCATCCTCTGACTATCTAAAACCCATGAAAGTCTATTTCAGTGAATTTCTAAATGCAAGCAGCTTGTCATAGGTGGAGAAAGTGAGCCATAGGGTGGCATTATGATTCATCCCACAGGGCGTGTTTATGTTCAGTGTGTATCGCTTTAGAGCGTTTCACTATTTGTTGAACTTCTGGTTATATAATATTGTGGTAATGTAAACTACTGTTTTTCTGCTATGAAACTCGATGAGGTGGTTCATTGTAAAAACATCTGTTGCTTGACTGTGTCATCCTTGCAGGAGATTGTTTTGTAATGCCAATTACCGTAATTGATGTGACTTGCAAACATGACCTTTCAAAGTCTACATGCTTATTTTCTTGGTTGCCTGACTAAGCTTTTAAAAAGTTTGCCAGTAGGTCTACGGTTAATAGTCAAAGTAAGCTAAGGCAATCAATGAAAGAAGTCTACAGTTGAAATGCTTCTGTCTGTGGGCACTGTCAGCTGTTCCGTGATACAGGATATTCATGTGTGCATGCACTCAGTCTCAGGGAAGATGAACCATCAGGGAAAGAGGCGGGGCGAGGACGGCTTTGCCGCTGTGATTGACTTCTTGCTGGCCAATGCCCGGCTGGTGCTGGGGGTGGGCGGAGCAGCAGTGCTGGGAATAGCCACCCTGGCTGTCAAGCGGGTAAGTAAACCTGAATAGGTATATCAGGCAGTTATAAAGAATCTATCAAGGGTCGCCGAGAGAGCTTGCATTGGGTGGTTTGTGTGCTGGTATTGAGGAGACCCCCTGAAAGAGCACGAATTCTGATGTCGCAGCTGATCGAACGTGCCGGCAGACCCCCGGAAGACGAGAAGGCGGATCAGATGGACAGCTGGGAAGAGCTGAGCCTGGTCAGTGCCTCTCCGACACTGCTGAAGAAGGGTATTGAGGGGGTGGTCATGAAGCAGATCGTGGCTGCAGCGAAGGCCCAGAAAGGTACGTCTCAAGTTCAGAACGCACGTCTTACACGGGAATAACACTCCAGTCAGGTTTTTTTTTTTTTTTTTTATTATTGGGTAGGAACACTGCAGGGAAAGAGTCTAATTATCAGATCAGATTTGCTTCTGTGTCGGGAATAATGAAAGGAAACATTGTGCTCTGACCTCTTTTCTGCTTTCCAGTGGAGTTAAACAGGCCCGTTAGTGTGGCAGAGAAGCCCAAGGCCGCAGAAAAGAAGGAGCTCCTGTGCCTCACTCTTCAGGAGAAGTTACAGCGCTACTATCAGACCCAGGTGGTTCTCTCCGTGGAGGACGTGAGCCGAGCCCAGCAGCAGGCTTTGGACATCTGCACAGAAATCCAGGGCTTCCTCCACTCCAAGCACCCTGACATGCCCCTGGGAGAGATGCATTTGGGCGGCTCCTTGTTGGACGATTTTCAGGTCACGGCTGCGGACCATGCCTGCCTCCTGGTGCCCTTGCAGGTCGAGGACTCTCTCTGGGCACTGATTCCAGGAGAGGAGACGATCCTCGGAAACCCCCAATTCTGGATGGTGCGTCGAAAGAACCTGGAGTACTTTCCACGTGGGCGAAGTTTCTGGGACAGGTTCTTAGTGGGAGGCTACCTTTCCTCGAAGCTGATCACCGAAGTCCTTAACAAGACTGTGATGGAGACCATGAACTGGCCATCAATCAGCAGCACCTTGGAGTGCCAGGTAAGGCCGGTCATGGGGTCCCAGGAGCTGAAGCTGGAGGTTTTGGGCCAGAACAGCAAGCTGTACATCAGCATCCTGCCCACCGTGTGTCTAAATAACACCATCCTAACTGCTCAGCTGGAAGTCACAGGCAATTTTGACAACTTGTGGTACCAAAGCTTTTACACCTCCGAGACTGCGAAGCTCGCCGAACTGGACGAAAAGGACTGTGGTCTTCGAAAGAAGTGTGTGAAAACCCTGAAGGCGGTGTGCAAAAACAACCCCGCATTGCAGAAGCTGTCCGGACGACACCTGATAAATCTCATTTTACATCTCAGTGAAAAGGAATCCGATTGGACAGAAGCTGCTTTTGCCGATAGGTTTCAACAGGCAATCAAAGAGATGATTGGCTACCTTGAAATATGGTGCCTTCCCAGTTACTTTAAAGAGAATGTGAACTTGCTGTCTGAGTTTTCTGAGGAAGAAATTGATGAAATGGGTTTTATGTTGTACTGTGCCGTCTCTGAACCAGAGGTTCTGCTCCAAGCACTATAGCTCTTTGAATATGTGTTCATTTTACATTTAAAAACTGTGTCCCCTAACAAATGTTCACCTAAATAAAATTAAAGTCTATATTTTTTTAATTTTGCCAAGTTGAAGTGTAAATTTAAGTTTTTTGTTTACTGAGTTATTTTTCTTAGATGAATTGTACTTTTTCTTTTAGGTCAAGTGTCTTGTAGATGATATTGTGGAAATTATTGAAAACAAATTGTTTTACGATATATTGAAATAATGTTGCATATCAACTTTGTTGACTTTTCTCGCTCAGTTGATTTTAATTTAAATGCCGCACAAAATCACCACTCCGTGCACTTTTATTGTTCTTTGTTAAAGCTCCTTGGTTTGAATTTGAGGCATGTATCCTTTTCATTCCTGTCCTTCAGGCAAACAGATTTATGTAACATGAAATGTTAGACTATTGAACATACATTTGTAACATTAAAAATCTAAAATTCTTCTTTTCATGTACCACAGAAGTAAGTTTAAAAGAGAAAGCGTCTTCATCAGAACCAATTTTCACCAATCCATAATTTTATTCAATGTTTTAATTATCAGTTAATGATTAGTAATGTCATCTTTTTTTTTCCTGTGGGGCATATGTTCACAAACATAAAAAGTGAAACACTTCTGCTTAACTGCAATTATGGTAATATAGTAACACCATTCATGCACTATTAACATATACTATTGTATTGCACTTGGCTGGAGTGTGCCATTCCTTTTCCAGCATCAGGATAGCCACTATTTATTGGAAACCAACAATGTTGTTTTTTATGGTGTTACATTAAATCTGGAGGGGTCTTATACAGAATTTTAAGCAAATTTCCAACAAACACAGTTTACAACTTTTTTTTTTTGATTTTGTGGTTTTCAATTTCTTTAGAAGAATAGACATTGAGTAAAGAAATGTAACATATACCGGTAGGGTAATTAAAGGCAGGATGTGTCTGTAAGAGTAACACCCGAATAAAGCAGATGAATAGTAATAGTTTGATTTCAACTCTTTTCTGTCGCAAATGTTGCCAGACATTGACTTTGGCCGTGATGAAAGCAAAATTAAAAACTTTCTTCACTCTGTTAAGGAAATGTTAAAAGAATCCTTGCTGATCTTTGTATATAATGTGCATTTTTGTGGTCACACGAATGTAGCCCGCAATAAGGGGTTAGTGTTTGTTAGTAAACAATTTAAAGCAATGAAAGCAGAAAAACAGAAGGACAATGTTGACGTTTTAGGCTATAGTCCTATGTGTTCAAAGGAACACAGTGAAATTCTTGCACTGTAGTTTCAGGGTGGGGGTGGGAGGGGCAGGTGCGTGGAGGGACAGTAGGACAACAGTGCAAACAAAGAATAAAATAGCAGTGGAGTAAAAGAAACAAAAGAAAACAAGTAAAACCCGCCATATAATAAGTGTTATTTCACCGGTCAGTAGGATGCATGTCAGCTTCTTTTCGTGGCGTGCTGTCAACCAGCGGTGAGGTTTATCTAAACAGAAAGTCTAAAATAATTTGACTGGACAATTTAATCCCGAGTCTCTTTCAACACCTTGCATACCCGCTGAATTTTTTCAAAGTCAGGGTGCGGAGTAGTAGACAATCGGCCGTATGTTTTGCTAGATTTCACAGAGAGACAGTGACTGGCAAGAAGCTTACGGTTTACCGACTGGCCAAGACCAGGGACCCATGCGGCCCCTCCGCTGTGTCTTTAAGATGTGACGTCAGTTCGGCAAAAATTAATTATTAATTATTAACCCTTTCCCGTCCTGTCAAAATAAACCACAGGCGTAGATCGGGTAAGATAGGCTGTTTGCAATCCGATCTCGGATCAGTGGGATGCATTGAAATCACGTTTTAAGAGTTAAGACTGAAGAAGGTGAAATTGATTCTGCATCAGCTGAAGGCAAGGAAATAACTAAAGATACCAAATGCTGTGGTCGGTTATCTAAATAATTATTACAGAAAAATGATCACAGATAACTAAAACATATATGTTTAATATTTTTAAGGTTACAGGTATTAGCTTGTGGTGCGGTATTTAGCCTGGACCTTTGCAATGCAGTATAAATAAGAGAGAAGTGCGCTTGGTACTTCCTTGTTGCAAGGTTGTCACATGGCTAAATATGGCTGATGATCACCGCTGGCTTCAGATGTGCTTCGCTCCATTTTCGCCGTCGTCTCACCGTCACTTACGCTTTCTGCATAAAATCTGATTTGGAGAGGGTGGGACGCAGAGGAGGAGATACCGCTAACCTAGTTTCCCGGCGCCTTACCTTCGGCAAGTCAGTAACACGGCACATTTCTTATTTTCTTGTTCGCGTTGCCGTAAGATGACACAGTGTTGCTGATCGTTTCGGCTAGGCAATAGCGTTTATTAATAGCGTTGAAAGGAGAAACACAGATCACCTCACACATGGCGTAAACGTATAAGCGCTTATTGAAAGGTCCGAGTGTGTTATATACAATTTTAAAATTCTGTATTATGCTCTACTCGTTCCAGTGGACATTGAACATAGCGAATATGTATGGAAGTGCAGCTGTCTCTTGACAGTGTTGAAAACATGACTGGCGACTACAAAAAGACAGCAGGATAACTCTTTATCCATGCCATCTACACGGAAATAGAAAATATGATTGGCTCCCCCGATTTGGTGGCATTTACCAAAGAAAATGATTTTGGAGATGCCAATGTAGATAATTCTCTGCTACCAGAGGAGTTCAACGTGCCTCCATACCCTTATTCTGAAAATGAAAATCCGTGGTCAAAGACTTCTTATGCGAAATTTACCAAGGATTTCATTCTCATCTCAGAGTTTTCCGAGCAGGTCGGCCCACAGCCTTTACTTACCATTCCAGATGGACCTAAGGTTTGTGGCACATTCGATCTCAATTACTTCTCCCTGCGTATCATGTCCGTAGATTACCAAGCCTCCTTTGTGGGACACCCCCCTGGATGTAGCTATCCAAAACTTAACTTCGTAGAGGACTCCAAGGTTGTGCTCGGGGATTCAAAGGAGGGTGCTTTTGCCTACGTGCACCATCTCACCCTTTATGACTTAGAAGCTCGGGGCTTTGTCAGGCCATTCTGCATGGCGTACATTTCAGCCGACGAGAGGAAGATAATGCAGCAGTTTCTAGAACTGTCCGCTGAATTCTCCAAAGCGTCCGAGTGTTTGAAGACCGGAAACCGGAAATCTTTCGCAAATGAGATTGAAAAGAAACTGAAGGACCTGGAATATACCCGAGCCATCCTACATAAGGAAACCGAATTACAGAAACAGAGCAATGGCTGTTTCTCCACTCAAGCAATAGAAAAAGCGAACGAGTTGGCCAACGTCGAAAAGTCTATATATGAGCATAAAGATCTGTTGAGGCAAATTACTTCCTACCCAAACAGAAAAATGAAAGACCCCGACTTTCTTCCCTATGATTCCGAAAATACAAGTGAGTCAACTGACTTGGGTCGGGACCCCGTGAATGACTCCAAAGCTCAAGGTCAGTCGGACAGTCCCGATATTAAACGCAGCCCCTCGTACATCCCTCAGCTCATAAAGGCGAAATCGGCGAAATGCTTTGACAAGCGCTTGAAGACTCTCGAGGAGCTTTGTGACTTGTATTTCTACCACCAAACCATGGATCAGCTAAAGCAAGTTGAGAAGACCTTCAGAGGAGATCTTTGCTATATCTACACAAATCAGATAGGGCAAGCTCTGCTGAAGAAACAGAAAGTCACAAACTTCCTTTTTGAAGACTACAGCAGCTGGGAGGAGGAAGAGACCGACAAGGACGCTTATAACGAAAAGGATAATTTGCTTAATAATCTACCTCCACCTGCTTCCACCCAGGCAGGTCAACCTGTGAGTCTTGAATCCTACGCTTCCTGTGTAGAAACTCTTCATATAAAAATGGACCCAGGTGATGAAGTAAAAGTATTTCAGGAAGACTTGACAGAAACTTGTGCTTGTGACATCACACAGGGTCTCTCTGATGAATATATGGACGCTATGATGAAAGGGAGTGTGAGCAGCGGTGAGAGTATTGAAGTTCTTGGCACGGAGAAGTCTTTTAAAGCTCAGGGACCTCAGCTGAATGAAACCGTCACGCATCTTTCCCCACATTATCCTGTCACAGTCAGGAAAAGGATTGTCACCAAGAGGGCCAATAGTGAAGATAGCATTGAAGTCTTGAGCACTACAGATTCAATCATACCCGAGGATTTGAGAGCATCCTATCCTTGTGCTATTTATGAGGAAGACTATAGCGATACAGGAGAGGACTGCACAAACAACATGCACGAGCCAATATTCTCCATAAATTCAGACACCGTCGCCCATAACGAATGTGTTTACGATGCCGCGACTTTGGTCCAACTGGATGCGACTTGCTGCATGGGACAGGAGGGCCTTAGTTATAAAGTGCCCTCCCCCGAGCTGGCACAGGAGTGCTCTGCCAATGGGGTGGTCAAACAGGAGCCGCAGTCTTGCCGCCAGGGGGACTTGGCACTGCAGGTGGATTTCACACTCGATGACGCAAGTATATCTGATGGTCCCGTATCTGGTATCACCCCTTACGAACTGAACCCCAACTGTCTGTCAGACGAGACCTCCAGGATGACCCTGGATGATTGCTCCGACAGTGCCAGCTTCATGAGCACGTCGACATGCTCCGATAGGACAAACCCGCCTTTTCTCCACGGCAGTCCCATTTCTGTGAAGCAGAAGAAGAAGGCTGGACAGTGTGCCCTCCGATTTATCCGACAGTATCCCTTCGCTCAGCAAGCCATACACTGCCTTCTGAGTGGAAGGCCCCTGATCGTTTTGGGAAGTGATGAAAGAACTGTGAAAAAGCTAGTTAGCGCTTTGTCCATTTATGTGCCTAATCTGGGCAAGTATGGCGAATCTGTGAAAGCATGGCTGTCTTCTCCCTTCCAACTGACAGACCTGCAGATCTGGAAGCTGATTGGCATTCACAAGTAAGTGTCTTATTATTTGGCAATGCTAAGTATATATACGCTATTTAAAAGTTTAATACTACAGCCTGTTGTAGTTATTACTAGTACACTAGCTTTACTACTAGTCAGTTCTGTCCGTAATCTTTTGTACAATTGACAGATGTGTACTTCAGCGTATAACTATTTGTGTCCACTTTGTCACACGTGTTCTCGTTCGAAGAATTGTGACTTTTGAGTCTTGGTGGTGTGTTAATGCAAAAATAAATCGAAGAGCAAATTTCCAAAACTTACTCAGTTCACGGGTTTTCTGAGAAAATTTCTATGGGCTGAGTGAGTTTTGGAAATTTTAATGAAAGTTCCTCTTTGGGTTACATGAGAACTGAATGAGATTTGGTTCCCAATACTGTAATGTATGATGAGGAAGACTGACTTTAGGTCACTGGCTGTCGAAGAACAAAACAAAAAACAACCTAGTGAGTGTGTTTTGGAAATTTGCTCTCCAATTCCACATCCTTAAACGTTTCCACATATTAAAGACACAAACATGGTTAAAATGTCTCTCAGTCGGACCGTAGCTTGGGGTGCATTGATCTGCAAAACAGAGTTGTTTTAGTGAAAATGTGATTTTATCATTGAGTTGTTATGGGGAGCTGTAGAACCTGTTTATGTCTTACGTCATACTGGCTTCTCACATGACACAGCAGCCAGTGCATGAAAGCGGAAAAAAACTGGGCGATTCCCTGTTGGCACCAAATCTACCAGGCAGCTGATTCTTAGTGCTAAAATGCATTCATCCCATAACACACCTCGCATTGTCAACCGAATTAAGGTCCTAGTCCTGTTGTTTAATTCATTATTTGGCGTACAGTAAGCCATAAAGAATGAGTGAGTTATAGTACAGCCTACTGTATAATGCATTACGCCCCCCCCCCATCCCCTCTGCTTTTTCAGGGTCACGTCTCCAGCGGGGTTTAGCATCCTCCACTCCCTGAAGCGCTATGGCCGCTACATCAGCATCCTGGACGCCGACCAGAAGACCCTGCGCTGCCCCCCATACAGAGGAACGCTGGTGGAGCGTTTGGCCGACCACCGGACGCAGATCAAGCATGGCGGCACCTACTTCCTGCACGCACAGAGCTCACTGACGCAGCTCTGCGCCAAGGCCTTCCTGTACACTTTCTGCCACCACCTGCATCTCGCCGTGAACCCCGGCGAGGACCAGGAAGTCGTGGCCGCTCGCAGGACGCAATTCCTGCGGCACTTCAGCTGCGATCCGGAGGACGGAAAGGTCTTGCAGTTCCTGTCTGAGCTCATCAAATGCCATTACCTGGGGGGGCCCGGGAAGGGGGTCAGCCCCCCCATCTTTGGCTTTAATTACGTCACCAGCGTCGTGTATAAAATATAGATGTGAGTATGTCATGTGCCGGGTTGCATTACTGACCTGTTCGTTCTAAAGTTTTATTTTCCAGTCATAAGAATGTCTAGAGAACTAATGAATTTTACATGTTTTTTTGTTTTTCCCAAATGCCTGTGAATGTGAAGTCCGATGAACACGTTTGCCGTGATTTTTCCTCTTGTACTTTGAAAGCTGTTAGTACTTAATCCGTATGTGTTATTTGAGAGCCATATGAATAGGAGAATAGCAACTAATATACTGTATTATGAGCAAAAATCATAACCCCAACAGAGGGGTATTTTGACTAAGAGAATTTAATCTCGAAAACATGTTGTATGATGTTAACATGCATATATATTTTATCAAAGAAGGACTTTCAGGTTACGTGCTGTTTTTGTGCCACGATTGTACATGTGGTGTAGAAATGACGTACCGAATGCTCAAGGGATGCTGCTGTCTTTTTCCCGCCAAAACAGGTTTTTCCATCTTGTTGGCATTTTATCACCAGAAAATGTTCTGAGGGCTTAGGGCCACCGAGACCTTTGGAATCAGTGACATTTCCTGACGTTTTCTGGTGTTTTGTGAATGATTGTGCAAAAAAAAAAAAAAAAGAAACCTTGAGAATCTTAACTAAGAACATGAACTGGGAGCGGGGGAAGGATGGATGGGGAGTCGATGAGAGTGGAACTGGGATGCTCATTAGCGTGGGTGATTGGGAAATGGTCAGAGCTGGCACGGGTCTGACCTGCTTCTGCAGGAGCGCAGTGGCTTGCATGAAACGGCTACTCCCTCTGCTGTGGGGTGATGAACACTGTTGCCTTCTGACCACTTACTATGATGCAAAGAGAGAGCAGGAGAGATGCGGGCGGAGGCTGTGGTTCCACACAGAGCTGAGGGCTCCTTTACGCCCCTGACATCTTCTCACGTGGCACCTGTTCGCGTTCGTTTCAGCTTCTTTTCCATCCACCAGGAGAAAATCACTGTGCCTGTAAAACACTAATAATCAGTTTATCATTTCCAAAGTGTCCGACGTTAAGGCTGAGTGATGACTAACTACCGAAATATCTGAACGTGGAAACCAATTTAGCTGCTGATCTTTGATGTCGGGGCAGACAGGTGAATTAACCTATAAGAAAAAAATATGGTGTCTTGGGTTAAGTTATGTGTATAATCATAGATGGAAATCAATATTCAATCAGGGTTCTGTGCATGGTGTAATATAAAAATGTCATTGCATGCTAAAAACATATTTTATGATGTATGTATGTATGTATATGTGTGTGTCTGGGATCAGCTATCATTAATTCCACGTTATCAGTTGTTTATTTGAATCAATGCTAGTAATAATGTCTTTGTTGAACATAATCTGATTAATCATAACTTTATACCCTTAACATTTAGCTGATCCCATTGTTTCTGAAAATGAACACGGTTCCATTTGGCAAATTCTCACGTGTCACATAAACATAGTGGCCTCTTAATTTATTGAGAGTGTTGTACAAAACCATGAGGTCCTTAAGCAACCAGTGTTACATATTTCCACCAAATGATGTGAGTTCCGCCGGCTTCGATTGGCGCCAGTGATTAGGGATGTGTGTAGGTCCACATCCCAAAGGTGTATGCCACCTTCCAGAACAAATCTTGTTTAAAATGATTGAAGCCACCATAGTGTTTTTTTCTTTTTTGCAAGCTGTGGTTTGTAATGTTATTCTTTAATAAGCCATAATGCAGTAAAGCCTTCGGGGGAATCGGTAGGTCTGTGCTCTGAATTTTTTAAACGTACCCTTTTCAGATTCATTACCATCAAACACTGATACTGGATTGACAGCCCTGAAGTTGCTGAAGACCAACCGAACCAGTAATCAGCTATATATACACTGTACACTGACTCATTTATTTTGCATACCTCACAAAATATTTTTACAGATTGTCTGAGGTACTTTTCAGAAACTCAGATCATATGTTTTCAGAATTAAACGTTACATGATTTGTAGCTAAAAATGAGGCAGACTGATCTAATGCCTCGTGATCTGATCTGTGTACGCACGGTTTATCCATACTGCCTTTGTGTGTTAGTGCATGTTGATGTGAGTGTTGAGGTACAGCGAGTGAGAACATGTGTGGTTAAAGTTCTTATCGTTTGCTAATTATTTAGAGCATTAATATGACAAACTGTAACAGTCTGTATTTTCGGTATTGATTTTGCACAAATATGAAATTCAGATTATTATTTTTCTTTTTATCTATGTACTGTTAATTGTACACAGAAAATTATATCTAATAAAGAAAATGGCATTGATACTGACAGCAGTGTTTAGGGTCATTGTGGATTTATTTTTGCAACGTGCAAATAAAAATTGTTCAGGAGTAATAAGCATGTAAGATGTTGCAAAAGTATGATTACATCCAGAAAAATGTAATGATGCAAACGGCATACTTAGCCTTATTAATGTTAGCAGTAACACCTCCTTCTGCTGTAATATGATGCTGTATATGAACATGCTCTTGTAAATTAACGTTATATATCAGTCTTCTAAAATATCGTCCCATTTCATACTTCAGCAGCCATTTCCACACTTAAACAGTTGCCGTAAACCGTTTCTCTCATAGTTTGAGCTACAAATTAACCAAGCTATTACAGAATAACAAGGGCTTTTCAATTAAGCTTCATAACAAAGACTTAGCAAGGAGGTTTTCAGGCACACTCTGCACGGTGGAATAAATCAGTTGGAGCTGGTTTTCAGCAGAAGTGTGCAAGCCCCAATTATCCCCGTAACGGCGGTTCACAGACTACTCTCCTTGGCTCCTTTGGCCAGCCTCTATCTTCTGTTGGCACAGGAAGCCGAATAAAGCTGACTGAATACTGGAAGTCATCTTCCCACGTCCCTCCTTTCATACGTTTATGCCTGATACCCACATTGCAAAAAATGAAAACCTCAGCAGATGTGATTATTTTGATTTATTAAGAATGGGTGCATTGGGCCTGAACTTCAAAGAACATTCTTGCACAAATAAATTACATACCTAACCCTAACCCCCAACAATGTATTAACAGTACAAAGGACTATGATCAGCATCTGATTTATCTCACATCCTTCCCTCACACATCTCAAACACAAAAAGTATGAGTTCATCTGTACTCCCTATAGTAGATTAAACACTATTCAAGAGACTTAGAGACATTCGTTTTTCCATCACATAGCCATTGCTTGTACAGAGTACTACTTTCTAACGTTATTCTTTGGCCTGATTCTTCTCTTCGCTGACATCTTCAGGCTCTCGTGTCGGCAGTTTAAACCTTTCCCAAGGATGCGGAGTCTCCTGGCCGGGCATCGACTTGAGCCAGTGAGCGTAATAACCTCGGAAACCATCGATTTTATCCAGGTAGGTATTTCTTGATTTGTACTGGAAAAAAGGATGAAAACAATACTCTCTAATTTAGCAATTTATATGTGTGTGATTCTCTGCATGCCTGATTCTGGGTAAAGATAGCCATCAGCATTCAGTGAGATGTAAAGACAGTTGATAACTTACCCTGTCATACTTCTGCGGATATTGAGCTACGAACTCGAGCTGCCGTATGACGACCTCCGTAGGGGCGACCTTGTTGTGCTTCATGCTTTTGAGAATCTCCTTCAAATATATGTAGTCCAGCCGTTTAGAAGCACTGCTGATGAGGGCGCTGTACACATGGACGTTGGGAACGATCCCAGAGGCCTACGGTCAAATACACGACACACTTAACAAGCCGCTCGCACCCCAATCCATCATTGTACATCAAATACACATCAAGGCACATCAAAGCACAAACACATTCCATTTTTAGAAAACGGGACTGTAGCCTGTCCTTCAGAGTCCAGTTCTGTGACACACTTGATTTTCTCAAAGATTAATTAAGGAAGGACACGTCACACATCCACCATCTTCTCATGGTCTTGATGTAACCTCTGCCCATCCACAAGGTTCAAGGAAGTCATTGAAGCACATTGACCTTAATCTTAAGCCACTCTAGTACTGATTTGACCCCATTCTATATTACGCCTAAATAGCATGCACTACGGCTGTGGTTCTTAAGTTTCGGCGATCTGGCTAAACGCTGGTGTCACCCCTGGTCCAGGCACCCGAAATACACTCATCTCACCTGCATTTCAGAAAGCAGCTGCAGTCCATCTTCCTTTCTGCTGCAACCAACAGCCAGGCTACAGTAAGTCTGAAGATCGGCTGTCAAACCCCTCTCAGCCAGCATGGGAATAAGGGCCTGAAAGGGATTGTTTACAAGGTGAGCTTCTTCTAAATAGCACAAATGATGATCATCACATGTAACAATAATAATAATAATAATAATAATACATTTAATCAGTATAGAAAGTATAGAAGTACAGTCTTATGTTAGATAGAGGATGCACAGCACACACAGGAAACCTAGGTTTACAACAAGAGAACAATGCATAAAGGCTATTGCAAAAAATACATTTATGGAAGTTGGAAATCTTAAATATTTCAGGCATGTGTTCAGGTCTGCATTTACAGTACAGATAGGGCGGTAACAGTACGCATATCCCTCCTGTACAGTTTCATTTACTATTCGGAAGACAAAGCGAATTAATACATTTCCTTACACAGGTGAAACCTAAATTCACAAGTAGATGTTCAACAAGAAAAAACATTATGCTAGTTGTGATGAGGACTGGGTGATAAACTGATGAAATACTGTGATTATGATAGTGATGTAGTCAAGACCACCTAAACTGAGACCACGTCATTACCAAGACCAGAGTGTATCGAGACCGAGACAAGACCAAGACCAAGGCAGGGCAAGACCGAGTCAAGACCACGATCGAGGCAGGATGAGACCAATAAATGACCAAGACTAAGGCAGGGGGAGACCAAATCTCCCCTTAAGTCCCTTAAAAATGTGTGTGCAACTGGACAAACATACTAGAACTAACAAATGTGACCAACATAATGACAGTAACCTGCGTTTAAATCGATATTTAAAACTCAAGTGCCGGTATAAAAATCACCACCTCGAAAAACCATGATTTGTAACTGAATCGATTTCCCTCCACCCTGATGTATTATATATGACTATATGATGCATGATAATGTAGTAATTTAATAACCGTATATTATAGTATTGGTGTACTCTATAATATCTAATAGGTTAATTGAATTAATGATAAATTGTTAAATAAAATGATGTTGCCATTACATGCAGTGATATCGCGGTGTCTCTGGGGTAATTATAGGGAAATATTCCTGACCTTTGCTCCGTTTAAGTCTCCTGCTCGAGCTCTTTTTCTCACTAGCGTGTTAAAGAAGGTAATGTCCAGCTTCAGACGGTGCTGCTCAGACAGGGCCAGCAGGCCTGCCTCCGACGCGTCTCCCGGCTCCGTCACCTCGCTCAGCAGCGTCAGCGTCTTGATGTCGGGCGTCAGGCTGTCAGAGAGCATCTTCTTCAGGAAGCCCTCCATGCCCCCCATGAGCGCCAGCCTGTCACAGGGGTGGGCCATATTCCCCAGGGAGACCACGTCGGAACGGACAGCTCCAACGCTGAGAAGGTTGGGCAAGTTCTCACCAAGACGCTGAATGGGGGCGGACTGGTCGTGATATACTCGGCTCAGTGCTGGGGTGGGGAGCTGGCTGGGGTTATTGTGCTGTCGAGACCCGGTCTGTTCACTCGGGGATGTCCCATCTAGACCCCCCCTGTCGGAGACCACACTACCACCATGCCCCGTCGTATCGCGGCATCCTGGGTCCTTTTCCACGAAGACCCGCCTTTCGAAGGCATCCACGTCGAAATCCGTCACGCGCGGTTCCCGAACTCTTTCACACTCCCTCGACCCCCGTCCTCGTCCCGTCGCCTGGGGGTCCGATGCCCCACCATCCCTCAGCAGCAGAAGGGAGGCCACAGCTGGGTCGCCGATGCCACAGTCGCGAGCGGCACGGAGGAGCAGGTTATAACTGTGCAAATTGGGCTTTATTCCACACTTCAGCATCTGGCGCCAAACCTATTATAAAAGAAAAACTGCATTCGGACATTCCGTATGATTAAATAACACATGGAGGAGTTCAAAATGCAACCCCGACCTGTAAGGAGAGCCTGAAGCCATCTTTTTGGTCTTTAATGCATCCCATCAGCAAAAAGTTGAATGTCTCATGTGTGACGATGTGGCCACTCTGTATCATCTCCTGCAATGGTGAATTTAAATTACAGGGCACCTGGGGGGACATGCAAGAGGTCGCTTTTGGACAAAGAAGTCAGGAGCAGCGCCTCCCTCACCCGCAGCACGTGGAAACAGCCCCGGAGGTCGGAGCAGAGCGCGTGGGTCTTGAGCAGAGCGTGGTATGTGATGGTGCTCAGCTGCATGTTCTTCCTCCTGAGCTCTTGCTGAAGGCTGAGGGCCTGCTGAAGGCCGGACTCCTTCCAGGGAGACTCGGCACAGGCGTTGAACAGAGCGGTGTAGGTCGCATCGGTGGGGACAAGCCCCCGCTTCTTCATCTGTCATTAAGTGGAATAATTTCACTTATATCTGTTTAGCAGATGCTTAAGTCCTTCAAAGGCGAAACACACTAACTACACGCTGACTGAAACTGAGGAAAAGGCTGTTTTGCCTTGGTTTTAGTGTGAATTTCATAGAGTCCGTAATATTCTTGTTGTCTTCAAAAGTGAGGACAGTCACACTAAGATATATTGTCACAAGATAAAACAGAGCCCAAGAGACCTGATTTTGGCCATAACTCACTTATGACAAACTGTGTTAACTGTTTTGCCTTTGTGGGGCAGTATGTCACAAGCATAAAGTTGTGAAGGTACCAACTTAGGTACTAGTTCAGCTAGGCTGACCTTCCAGTGAGTGACCAGTAACAAGTGCAAGTTAGCAAGAGATACACAAAACATTACATAACATTGTAAGGACCGGACATTTGAAGAAGCTAGTCAGATCAAAACAATATGAGGAGATTCCTGCTAAACAACTGCAAAATACAACAGTGTCCAGTGTTGCCAGGAAACCATAATGACCAAGGGATGGCCAATCAAGATGGAAGGCAGGTCAGATGAGGTAGTTTTCATGGAAAAATACTATGAACACATGCCTGGTTTCTCTATATGGTTCTATTCATAATACTTGCTGAGGATCTTTATATTGAATATTGTGAGTTAAACTTTAAGCAGCATTATTTAGATTAACTAGACACCTTACACTTCTCCCGTGCCAAAATTAGTTCTGTACAAAAACAACCTGGCATTAACCCTTGATGAACAGCGGCTCACTAACTTTAGCAGCAATGACTTTGCAGTGATATGTAGGTGTTATTTTACCAGCAGAGACTTCCACTCACATCACTGTAAAGCCTGAAAGCCTTTTTGACGTAGCCAACGCGGCCGCAGCCGCCTATCAACACGGTGTAATTAAACTCCTCTGGATGAAGCCGCTCAACCTTCAGCATCTGTGTCTCAAACATGTCCAGCGCTTCAGCCAGCTAAAACAGAGGAAAACGGGGAAATACACTTGAAACACTTCGATGTTCTCTCCAGTACTTCAAATTACTTAAACACAACTAATTCATACAGAGCTATAATTATAATGCAGTTAATTCATGGGTTTTCTTTCATCGCCTGATATTGGCTATATACGTAAAGTGAAGGTATTACCACAGTTTACCTTGTTTTTCTTTATCAGCTTCTTACACTGAAGGAAATACCAGTACTGGGTGTTTCTTCTGACTGGCCTGGGTCGCAGTTCAGCTTCATCCTCTGCATTTTCACTGCTGTACGCATAATCTTGGACTTCGGGTGACGTCTTGCGAAAAAACTTTCGGGATGAAAACCTCGAAGAGAGAGACCCAAAGCCATGTCCGGTTCCAACATTCGTGTCCTTGTCACAGATATCTGATGCTGACGGACCCCTCTGATCCACCTTGTGATTATGGGAATTATTTTGTGAAGTGACGGACGAACGAAATCTTCTACTGTGTCCAAATACAATATTCTCCGACGTCACGGTTTTAAATACAGACAGATTTCCCCCATGATTTTCCCAAGTCGACCCAGTATAGCATTTAAGACTATGGTTGAAAATAGCTCGTCGGCATAGAATAAACCTTAGAGACATTCTCGTCATAGACGTAATACCTCAAAAAACACTTCTGTGTTTAAGGAAATAATTCGTTATTCTGTCTTCATGCCACCTATCTCCTGACATGAAAGCAATCCAGGTATCAGGAAGCTGTCAGAACTACGAGTCCGACATCAATGTTGAAATATTTGTGTGGAATTTAAGTTTGCATCTTAATATGAAATCTGGTAATACACATACATCCAGTGCCATTCACTTAGCTGTAGAGAATTCGAGGAAATTTCAAAATAAGTTGAAATATGAGAAATATACTTCGCGAAATAAGTGTAACTCTCATACAGCATGGCCTTGTGTAGCAGCCATATGGGAAACATTCACATGGTTACCTCTGTCCTCGCGAAGGTCTGATCTGTCCAGGCCTACTAGTAGATGCAATTTTTCAAGAAACATTACGTTTTTCACAAACAAGGGCGGCAACAACGAAAGTCGTTCTACATTCATACTGTTCGTATAATTCGAATAAAATACTGTGAATTAATTCCAAACCAATTCTGTCAATTCACGGAGCGCGGCAACCTTTTACTCTGGGCTCGATTAGCCTGGCCTGGAAGGTCGGAGTTCGAAGTTCAGGTCGTCGGGTATTCGGCAGGAGGGAGAGGGATTTTCTTGTTGAAGAAAAGTGATCAGTCTCTGAAAGTAATTTATCTCATATTTGTACGAAAAGCTTACGTTTCCATGTGCCTCGATTTCAGCGGAAGCATTTTGAACAAACGCGTGTTTTTGCTCGATTAGATCCTGGTTTGTGCATAGCTGGTCTCTCACAGGTGGGAAACATGCAGGACTTGATAGCTACAGTGGATCATATCAAATTTGATCTGGAACTTGCTGTTGAGCAGCAACTGGGCGCTCAGCCTTTACCCTTCCCAGGAATGGACAGTAAGTGCAAATATTTCATCAGCTAGCCCTCCAGTCCGATAAAATTATTTGATCGCACAAAAGTGCTGGTCGCTATAGTAAGTTAACATAGAAGTGGCGCGTCTTCCGTGACATCATACACACCGCCGCCAAGTCAGATAAACATTGATCGATTGGTTCATTTTCAAATACAAAATTAACGTATTACTAATACCTTATTTTTTGTACATTGCGTTTCGTGTAGAGGATTGTTATTTTAAAACAATAATGTCCTTTACTGTACTTTATCTGTACTTTCACAACACTTTCAGAATCAGGAGCGGCTGTGTGTGAATTTTTCATGAAAGCAGCCTGTTTAAAGGGTAGGTATGAAATCTCGTTTCAGTTTCGTTACCGTTAATCCGGGGAGCCATCAACGTGAATTTAAATCCCTACTGATTAAAACATGGTAGTTATTTGAATGTTCTGAGTTGTTTTTAGAAATATATATTTATTTATATCTAATGACTGTTTTCTTTACTACTTGACGCTGTGGTGTTTGTGTCCGTTTTCGTGACAATTTCAGTACCCACTGCCTCTTGTTGTATTTCCTATGTGTTCCCCTGTTTTGAAGGCGGCATGTGTCCATTCCGCCATATCAGCGGGGAGAAAACGGTGGTTTGTAAGCACTGGCTGCGGGGTCTCTGTAAAAAAGGCGACCAGTGCGAGTTCCTCCATGAGTACGACATGACCAAGATGCCCGAGTGCTACTTCTACTCCAAGTTCGGTGAGTGTACCTGCCACACATCTACAGAGCGCACCGGTGCCTCTCGGGTCGTCCCTCAGGCTGACTGATTCTCAAACGTCTTTGCAGGCGAGTGCAGTAATAAGGAATGTCCATTCTTGCACATTGACCCCGAGTCAAAGATTAAGGACTGTCCCTGGTATGACAGAGGATTCTGCAAACATGGTGAGCTTTTTACATGTCGGTCTGTAATATGAACTGTAAATTACAAATACGCATGCAGAATATGAGTTATGTGGGGCCATGTTCCGCATGCAGAAACGCCACCTGATTTATGTATATATACTTATACTTGTTCTGACTGCTCTTACAGGTCCTGACTGCAGACACCGACACACCAGGAGAGTTATCTGTGTCAACTACCTGGTGGGCTTTTGTCCAGAAGGCCGGTCTTGCAAATTTATGCAGTGAGTGCTTTTTTTTAACCCTCATGTATATTTTTGCCATATAATTTATAAAAAAATATGTATTTATTTATATCTAATGACTGTTTTCTTTACTACTTGGTGCTGTGGTGTTTGTCCGTTTTCGTAACAATTTCAGTACCCACTGCCTCTTGTTGTGTGGCGGCTGCATACCTCTTGGGTTGGTGGTTAGAATCCCACTTGTGTGGGTCCAGGTATACCTTATGTTGTGGGGACATTTGGTCCCCACAATGTCATTAACATCTGTTATTTTGACATTGTGGGGACCATTTTTCTGGTCTAAAGGTGATGGCATGTGATGGCCATATTTTGCCCATATTAATGAATGGATGGTCCCCACAAAGATATGAGTACAGGTGTGTGTGTGTGTGTGTGTGTGTGTGAGTGTGTGAGAGAGAGAGAGAGAGAGAGAGAGAGAGAGCGAGAGAGACAGACATTCATATATTCTCTCTGTATCACATGGTTTTCCTCTGGGGTCTCTGGTTTTCCCCTGTATAGTGCGTGTGATTGTGTGCATAATGCACTGGCATTTCGTCCAGGCTCCTACTCCTGCCTAAGCAGCGTTTGGTGAATAGAGAACCTAACTGTGTCAGTTATGTCCTGCAGCCCACGGTTTGAGTTGCCCATGGGGACCACTGAACAGCAACCACTGCCACAGCAGACCCAGAACCAGCCAAAGGTACGAGATGTTCAGGTGTTACTCTGCTGGTGTAGGCTGCGTGCATCCCCGGAGTCCCCTGCATGTACGTTCTGTGTGTCTGACGTACAAACTTAAAGATCACTTAGCGTAGAATTAGCGCAGATGTAGTTTCTTCTTCTTTCTCTTAGCTAAATATTCAGCCCATGAATATGAGGTCGTCCTCGTCATTGATCCAGTTAACCAATTCTAAAGTCAACACCAACCATCAACAGCAATACCAGAGGACGCCGCAGGTCATTGGGGCCGTGCATTCAAACAACAACACGACTGGGCACAGAGGACCACGCCCACTGGAACAGGTCACATGTTACAAGGTAATTAGCCTCACTGAGCAGGTCCGGGAGGGTCCAGGCACGGCAAATTGTCTGGATTGCGAAAATATATTATGCTAAGAAGACCATTTGATGTTCATTTCACTCACTATGCATGTGAATTGATTATTACCATCTGCAATGTTATAATTTGCTGTAAGATTCTTTTGTACAATCACGCAAATTGTTTTTTATTGCCGTATTTCATAAATGGGATTGTATTTCCAGTCTTTCCTGAGTATTTGATATCTCTATACAGCTGGATCTAAGGGTTCTTTTCTTGCATATGCTGTATGTCAGGACTGATAATTGTTTTCTTTTTCTCAGTGTGGCGAGAAGGGGCACTATGCCAACAAATGTACAAAGGGACATCTGGCCTTCCTGAGCGGACAGTGACCGTCGTGCGGACGTGCTGTCGACCCGGGATGAAGCTGCAGCTCGTCTCTGAAGCGGATTTCTGGAGCGATCCTGGCCGGTTTTCACCTCCCAGCCAGCACCAGCTCTTCCCCTTTTTAAATTTAAAAATGAGTTCAGGCTCTAACGTGTCTCAAAAGTGTCACACTTCAGGCCCAGCCGCCGCAGCCCCCTTCCTCTGCAGAAGGATGCCAAAACGCAGCCGGCAGCAGACAGACTGAATTCAACCCCCTCCTCCTTCCCTGATTTTTACGGGGAGAATTCTGTACCCGACGGTAAACCGTCCAAAACATGCGCGGATCTCGCCAGGACAAAGAAACCCTTACAGCTCCCAAACGTCGAAAGCAGTCTGTTCCGTGTCTCTGAAATGTCACCCGACTGCGAATGGCTGCAGGAATTTCTCTGCCAAGATGCCAGTTTTCTGGGATGGACTGTTCAACAATAAAGGCAATCTTCAAATGAAAGGGACTTGATTGTGGTTTGCCGTGAAATCACCCTGTTTTTTATTGTCGCGGTCTGTCAAGCTGTGTGGGTATTACAGGTTTTTGGCTTGGTTGTGTAAAGGCTAATTCAGCCTTCATGGTTTTTTGCCACCTTTGCTGCGACATTTAAGGTAGCCGTCTCTTTGCAGGCAATTTGAAAGTTCTGCTCTGTGGTATTCATTCCGTGATGACATGCTAGGTTTTATTTAAGGTTTTTCATGAAGTGTATTGAGTATCCTTTTAGATATAAGGCTTACCTGGTGTGCAGCTGCATTCTAACTGGTGAGCAGGTTAAAAACGGATGGAAAAAATTACTACAGATGTTGGATGGCAGAACTTAAAAACAACACTTGGTTACCTGAGATTTTTTTGCCGACATGCATTTTTATACTCTGATTAAAATTTTATTTGCAGATGTCTGGGGTGGCTTGTTATCCATCCCGACACGATGCGGGATCTGAATTGATGGGATTTGTGGCCCCCCCCCACACAAACTCAAGGTGCTCGCCAACCTCACGATCACACAATGACAACATGTGATGGCTGAGAATTACTTTGGATGCAGAAAAGTAGGTATGGCCAAACGAAGCTTCGTGAACTATTTGCTGTATTTTTTAACTCCACTAGATGGCGCTCTTGGGTTGCCTTGCTTTGCCTTTTATGGCCTGTTTTTGAACGGAAAGCACCATCTCGTGGGGTCAGAGAATACAACGAATAGTTCATGAAGCCTCATTTGGCCGTCACTACACGAAATCACAGAATCTATAAACCCTGGCAACGAATGGCAAGGCTCACGAATAATGGTACCAGCGGGTGAAGGGTGACTTGGAGAAGTGTGCTCAGCTCCAGTGAGTGATGAATGAGCTGCTCGCTCTGCTGAGTAACCAGACAGCTTAATGCAGGAGGCGGGGCATCATGAGTCCTTATTTTCAGAAAACCACCCTCCCATCTCCATACAAGACCAAGCGTGCCCCTCCACTGTGGTCATATACCAGCAGGTTAATGATCACACTATGATCTGAATATAAACAAATCCATAAACCGCAAAAATCACTTAACCTGCAGGTCAAACACACCACCATGATCAATAAGAGTTCATCCTCGTTGTGTTAGACTCAGTAATCCCAAAACACAGAGCTAAATATTAACTGCATGACTCAGCGATCACCATACATAAACAGCTCTGGAAAAAATCGAGACCACCCTATATTTTAAAAAATAAATAAATCTGCATTTTTTTTTATCCTGGTTCTACTAGCACAAGGCTACACTGTGTCAGGCTACTCCCAGGCTCAAAGTTTCAAAGACAGCAGTACAGAACAAGGTGAAGCAGGAGATACTGCGAATTACCAAAAACCAGCGACTTTCTAATGCCGGAGATGACCGTCAACTTATCTGCCAGTGCCTCATGAGTCTGACGATGACCTCAAATGACCTTCAAAAAGAATTGGAACCATTAAGTGGTGTGAAGTCCACTGCAAGGACAGTATGCATCAGGCTCCTAGAAGCAGGACTGAAGTCCCATAAAACAAGGAAGAAGCCCTTCATTAATGAGAAACAGGGATAGCTAGGCTGTAGTTTGCAAAAACATTTTATTCATGGATGCACACCCATCAATTGAGAAATGAGTGAAACTAAAAATTTTGCTGTGGTCACATTTTTTTCCAGAGCTCTATATATGTGCACACATAACTGCAACTTGCATTTATGACTATTTAACACACTGTTTTATTTTCCTATCCCAAGAGTAGTGCCTTAATTCTCAGAGGGTCTGAGCCCTGTCAGAAAGCAACCAAAAAACTTATACTGACAATTTCTCATTTATTATATTAATAATTAAAAACATGTCTACTGCATGACAGGTGATGCAGAAAACAAGTTTTGTTACCATGGTAACAGTCTGATTAGGATTCAAAGAAACACGAGAAGAACATTGTGTTGCAATGATGTACAGTTTTACCATATTTTCAGGGACACACATTTTCAATGACATTCCTGGTCAGCAAAATCAAATTGAAGTAACAGCAACTGGTCTTGTGATCCAGGCTATTTCCAAGGAATGCTAACTGAACAATTCAGCCCTGTACACAGGCATCTGTGGTATAGAGGCACTGAAACCCAGCTAAGAGTTACAGAGGAATCAGAGGCGCTTATAGACACCGAGTACAGATTTGCAGCTTGGGCAGATGTGAGTGGCGTTTCTCAGGCGGTTGACACAAAAAGGGATAAGGCAGCAGCCCAGTACACACCTGGAAATCAAGAAAAAATATATAAACAGATGTTTCAGTCACAGACAATAACAGCCAAAGGAAGCATATCATCATCACATGTTTCTCACAGGCAAAAAACATGTAATGTCTCTGTATCCTGATGCTTCAACCACGTATGACTACATATGCATGTTGACCGATCTCTAATGCATATGCCTGGTTTTTCCGTGCCATTTTTGTAATACGATGCATTATAATTATATATGCATTATAATATTATATATTCTGCTACATACCCACAGAATAACAGGCCCCCGCAGAATAGGTACGTAAGCAGTCCAGAGGAGAATTCCACTTTGGTCACAACGGTCTGATGGCAAACAGGGCAGATCACTTGGACCGGACTGTCTGTGAAATTCACAGGTCTCCCTGAGGGGGGGGGACAAGGAAAACACACGGTTATGAAGAAATACTACAACCATATAACATCGTTATTTTATAAAGAGCACGTTTTAAATGCTAACATACCAACAAGTGGCTGAGGGTAAGTTGGTACGTTTGCCATTTTCCCTTTTAAAAGAAAAACACATATTTCATCTTTCACATTAAATACTACATATTTAATATTGTGGGTATATAAATAGTGAAAATGACCAATATGGCAATCAACAGGTTTTGAGTCAGCTTCACAATGTAAAACGTAACTCTTAAAGAATCTAGACAAATCAACAGACAGAAAAATCTGTACCTGAACCTCACTTGCTCGATCGTCTCCGGTGTCACAAAAAATAAGGATGGCTGGCTCAAGAAATGGGCACTTGCGGTGGCCACACCCCCTAATAAGGCTGAGGCCCAATCAGTTTTTGTAGGCATTTCCTCAGAGGTTGCTGCGTGCATGTATGCTGTGTTAAAATGTGGTGAAAACTTAGCGAACTCATTTTTTCTTCAGCAATCTTCCAACCCTTATTCTGGTTGGGGTCGCAGGGAGTCCTGGAGCATATCTCAGGCAGCACAGGGGTCAGGACTGGGGTGACACCCTGGATGAGATGCCGGTCCATCCCAGGACTCATAGATACACCGTCATATGCGATAGGCAATTTCCAAACACCAATCAGGCAAGAGGAGGAAACACGCTTCACACAAGGAGCCCAAGCAAACTCCACACACACACCAGAGGTGTAGGTGTAAGACAACAGTGCTACCCACCCATACTTCGTGACTATTGATGTTAGTTCCTTTATATGTTCCCAAATATTAAGCTGTATGATGAAATAACTCTAAAAAGAAACAGTCATTCAAAACATCCACATTTTAATGCCCTTATAACCGCACATTGAGCACCAAATAATGTCCTTTCATATGAACAGAATTCCAGTCACTAAAAACAGTTTAAATCCAAACCAGTCATTTAACCATCAGCAACCCCCCACAGCAAAATACATCGACTTCATTCCGCCGAGGAGATAATTCCTTCTTGACTGCTAAAAATTTCACATTAATTCAGATTGATGATAAATACAGATTCGATTCAGCTGAATGTACATCAGACTTTGATTTGTTACAATTCTCAAGACTTCCTAATGCTAATAATTTGAGAAAGTTTTTTATATGTATGAAAGTGTCCAAGTGTTACTACAGTTTCTTAATTGCCATGATCCCTAATTACACTTACTCAGCACAGTCATAGTGAGCCTGGAGCCCGTCCTTAGAAGCAGAGGAAACCCTGAGTGGGCTGCCAGAGCAGCTTAATTTGCTGGATAAAAATAAGTGCCTCCTTATTTTACTAATTTTTCCTCTTCATCTCATAAGCGTGATGATGGTTGACCTCCGCAGCTGCAGCCAGGCAGTGCTGCTCTCTGACATCACAAGCGCCTGAAGACTCCCAGGACCCGGTGGCAGCTGGGACAGTAATGCGTCACGTCCTTCAGGCCGTCCCAACAGAACGGAATCAGGCAGCACCCATAGGAACAGCTGGAAGGGAGAAGGTCCACGGGGACAGTGAGATTAAGCCCGGCTGCTTGGGGGAATACCTGCCAGAAAAACAGCTAAATGATCGGTGACCTTCTGTGTGGTGTGAAGGTGATAAAACTGCACCCCCCTGACAAAATCTCTCCCCTTGCTAGTTTCTACTTTCAATAAAAAACAGTAATATTTGCTGAGGGGATGCAAAAATACAAAATATGTGTATGAAGACACTGGATTTGCAATCCTGGATGATCCTGTAACACGCAGGATAATGTTACATAGGCAGGAGCCCCTGTAAAAAGCCGGGGGCCCTGAATCTGCACCTCCACCTCGCCGAGACGATCGCTGGCAGATTGAGGATCGTGTTCTGGTTTCGTCTTGCTTGTCTGGACTTCAAACCTAAATGAGAGCTCTGGTTGTTTCCAAGGTCGTGCGGCTCACCTACCCCACGATAAAGAGGCTAGCACAGAGGATCCAGGTGAGGATGCCTGAGCTGTGCTCCAACCGGGTCACCACCACCTGCAGGCACGCAGGACACTGGATCTGCACTGGATCCTCCCCCAGAGACTGCTGACAGACCACGTTCTGCACAGCCACTGGAAAAAGCAACGCAACATGCAGTGTGTATGACACGGTAGCAATTAAGTCAGGATAACTTGGTCAGGAGTCGGGCTGTATTTCATACACAACTGAGAGGTAGCAAATTTATGGTACACTGCGACAATGAATCAGAATATTAACAGAAATACGTCATCCTGTGATCCAGGTTCACAGCTCAAGATTCAGAGCTTAACACACAACACCAAAGTCTTAAACCTCTACTACTCGAGATATCAGCCTTCTAACATAACCTATCTTCAAACATATTTTCACGAATCACATGTACAAGGTATGATGCAAACTAAAATCAGCTGAGTATGAGAAGAAAGCCCTTGCCTTGTGGTGGACTAATTACTGGGGGTGGACTGTTCACGCGTGGTGGACACGACTCTTGCATGGTTTTGGCATAGTCTGGTGGAGGTGGCACTGGGTTCAGGATGTTTGGGAGCCTCACAGCTTCTTCATATGAAGGTAGTGGAGGCAGCCCTGAAGGAAGCTCTTCTACAGGTGGTGAAGCTGTTGCCATAATGTTCTGCATGAAAAACCCATAAAAATGATTATCCATCCACTAAGTGTACTGTTACGGATGGATCTAGAACCTATCACAGGTAGCATAGGACACATGGGATGGGCAAACCCTGGACTGGATTTCAGCCCTCAACCCTTGGTGTCTGAAGTGACAATGCACTGCACTGTGACACCCCCATCCATTTCCCATAACGGCTTATCCAGGAGAGCAGTGTTTTCTAACCGGGTCCTCGGGGACCCCCAGATGGTCCACGTTTTTGCTCCGGACAAGAACATGGACTGTCTCAGCATCTCGGAGAACCGTGTCGAAAAACATTGCAGTAGAGGGTTACACGGAGCCTAGGTGCTTCTAGAAGGAAAGCTGAATATCTAGACAGAAATGCACCTGAGCACAGGTAGAGCATGCAAACTCCACAAACAGAGGAAGCAAACCCACAACCCTGAAAAGGGAATCCACACCAAGACCCCACATCACCTATATGCAGATGTTAGTACGACAAGTGATCTCCTTGAGAAAAGCTTTCCATCTGTATAAATGGCAGTTTCTGAAAAATTAGACCGGTCTTAAGCATTTTTGCCTGATTTGGTAAATGATTCACTCACAGCTACAGCAGCTTGAAGAGCTTGTGGCGCAACAGTAGTGTGTCGGACTCTGAATCAGAATGTCGTGTGTTTGAATCACGTCAAGATCCTCATTTTTTAGGGGGGTGGGCACGCATTGTGTGGCTCAGCAAATCCTGTCCTTACCTGCATAGTCACATCTCAGATGGGCCCTTGAGCAAGGCCTTACACCCCCCCCCCCCAAAAAAAAATGCTCTAGGGGCATCAGATAAATGACTGACCCAAAACTTTGCTCTCCCCTGTATGTGTGAATGTCTCAAGGGAGAGTGAAATGGAATATGCAAAAATGACAGCAGTCCAATGTACCTGCACTTCTGCAAATGGCAAGTACAGTCAGTCCTGCCACAACGTGTGATATCTCACCTTGAGTCTGTTCTAACGCAATATATATTGATATATTAGTAACCAAGTCCAATGCAATAAGGAATTACATTTGTATTTGCAGAATTTTCAGTCGGAGTGAAAGCAGTCTGCAAACGACAACGCGATACGGTCTTAGTGAGAAACAATACTAGCACGTAAACACAGCTATCCAGGTGAACGACAGTGATGTCTGATCAGTGAACAAATAGTTGTTTTGAACTGGTTCTTTTCAGTGATTTCATAAAACCAGTTTTCATATATGAAAGATTCAAACTATTTGTACATCCAGGCATTGCAGTCTTAGATTCTAAAAAAAAGACAAATTATCATATTAAAACACAGCAACGATTTTTAATTCACGAACATCTGCCTTTCCTAGACAGTAGCTACGTCGCCTTCACTGCCCCTCCGCATTTCGTTATCCGCCGTACTTGTCCTGCATGCATGCCCAGACGCATGGTGGCTGCAGCTCACTGCTCTCAGCTGACGACGGCCGAAACGACGCTTCGTGAACCGTTTGCTGCATTTTCTGACCCCACAAGATGATGCTCTCTGTTCAAAAAAACATCAAACATGCCCCAAAATGAAACAGCAGCGCCGTCAAGTGGGGTTGGAAAATACAGGAAATGGTTCTTAAAGCGCTGCTCTGACCTGACTCTCGGTAATCCACAAGTTAGCGGTTACTAAACAATTCTCATGAGACCCATAGAAGATGTTTATGAAATAATTTAATAATGTAGTGTTAATATTTCTTATTTAAAATGCATATGATTACATAACTAGCCAATGACATCACTGTTTTTATTATTCAATTCATTTTGTTTTGCATAAGTTTCTAAGTATGGAGTTGGATTAACCTAACCCTATTTTTCCCTTTGTGTGTGTGTGTGTGTGTGTGTGTGTATATATATATATATATATATATATATATACACACACATACACTAATACTTTGTATTATATACCACACCAATACTATAATATACTGTGATTAATTTGCTACAATATCACACATCATATATTCATATATAATACAAATGTACTTCCTTCACTCCATTCATTCCACAATTTAATGGCCTTAAATATAATTTTATCGTGTACCAAGAATTTATAAAAATGTGCAGCTGCATTATCACGGTCTGTATGTAATCATCTCCTTTGCTTGAAAGTGTGTGAAGCCCAGGTACAGAAAGAGGTGTCCTATCCATCCTTCAAGTAACTAACACCCAAGTGTAACCATTACAATTATAACATATCAGTACAAAATTTAAAAAATTCATAATAAAAAGTAAAAACAGTTTTCTATCAAAAATTTACATTAAGCTAACAAAAAATGTTAAATACCAAAAGAAGTATTATGCAATACAAATGCCGGTTCCTGCTCATGCCTATGGAGCAACATGCTTTAATGCTACATCCCCTTGTTCCGTCACTGTTTACCTCTCAATCTTGTGTATTGTACCAAATATCTGACTTCAATGTCACTGCAGTGTGTTAAAATAACAGTACAATAATCATTAATGTGTGCATAAAAGGATTAAATTGCTACAATTAAGTGATTTTCATGAGTAACACTGTACTTTTCCATGTTGCTGGATACGAAAACTTTTACTGTAATCAAATTTCTGATATCAGGAAGTCTAACTAGTTATAATTTAATTGTAACTAGTTACAATTGATTTCCTAGTATCAGAAACTGGTATTTAACTAGTTCAAATTCCAACTCCCATCGAAAGGAACAAAAACGGTTTGAATCTCACTAGTTAAAATAGAATTTTTGATATCAAGAATTGCCATTATAACTAGCTACAACTGAATTGCTGATATCTATGATATTCTAATTGAATTTGTGATATCCTCTAAAATTATTTAAAGTTAAAACAGTCATAAAAGAGGAGACATAAAACCAAGGAGAGGCTACAAGACAAACAGTCGAGGCTGTGCCGCAGGGAAGAAAACAATGTGGTTTCACAAAACAAAAACGACCTCTAGCCAGAGGGCAAAGGTATTACAGGTCAATATCACTTTCTGGAGTCCACAGAGGGGCAATTAGCAGTGGCCGTAATGAAGCTTCAAATTCCTGACAGCAAAGAACAGCAGTGCTAAATAAAGCGACAGCATGTAGCCAAGTAGCCTACATGATTGCGAACGTGCAAATAGTTGCATTACGCTCATGCAGCCTAATCATCCGGACAAGCGGCATTTCAGGACCGGTCGAGCCGCATTGCTCAAGGAGGCGCTGGCGTGACGCAGCCGTCTTTCTGCTTCTCTCCCTCCAAAGACAGACTTGTGAAAATTAATTCAGATTATCTACTACATACTTATTAATCATACAGCTACTACAGAAAAATGACCCGAGTCAAGTGTTTAGTAAAGTGGAGAAATATAGATAAATATCTGATATGTTTGCAGGTTCAACATGCTATAATGCAAGTGCTATAATGCAAGTTATTGGAAACATATACTTTCATCACCAGTGATATTTTAAAATATAATCTGGATCACTTAAACCGTTCACAACTTTATACGTATTTACTAGGCCCTATTACTAGGCTTGTTATCTTACAAAGTAAAAACGGATGCTTGGAATTATAATTTCTGCAGTCGATTAGTATAAACAAGCGCTGAAATTACATTTTACCTTTAGAAGTTTTCCAGGTAATTCAAGCACTTAAATTGTTCAATGGTCCTTAACGCGACAACTGATTAAAAAAAAAGTTATACAGTCTGTGTAGCTTTCGTATAACCTGTTGTTAGACAAAACGACCGTGTACTTCTACAGACTTCCGTTTTCTATCTTCCACATATATCATGTGATGAGACAGACCATCCCAGGTAGACACAATGAGTCGAATCAAATAATTCAGCCGATTTTTGGACAGTGGTTTATCAACAGGAATTATCAACCACTGTTTACCGAGCATGTGTTTGTTCAAATACAGTTAACCTAGTGGTGGATCATTAACTGAATTCCAATGCAAATATATTTATGCTGTACCGTTGTTCTTAAACTTTAGGTCTGTATGTCGAATTCATTTATAGCTGAAATGATTCAATGTACGTAAATCCGATATATTTTGAGTCTGAAGTTTATAGCTAGGATAAATGTTGCCCGACACAGACTATTCAAGCCGAGTACGTACGGTACAAATGCAGCATTCTTCTTTTTCCTGAAATGAAAATCACATGCTGGAGCAATGCACGTTTATTCAGCAATAAAAATCCTACACGTCTTCGATTATTCGGGGGTCACCACAAATGTTGTTTGTATATGAGGAGTGAAATTATAAAATAATTTTTAAAAATTAAATAATTAAAATATATAGGCCTATAATTTATTTAATATATCGATTAAAAAATAATGCAGGTTTGAGAGGTAAGGAGCGCATTGCCGCACCCCCCGGAGATGAAAACCCGAGTGCAGCCATGCCTGCAGTGGGTGATACCTCAGCACCACATTAGTCCGAATGGAGTGTGAGATTTTTCCAGTGGCTGGAGTGCCAATCTCAGCTAACAAGCGACGTCACCGTGACGTTTTTGGACGTCCGATTTTAGTCCGCCAGGTAACGTTTTATTCACAACGTTAGGCGGACGTCCAATTTTGGTCCGCCCGGTAACGTTTCATTCACAACGTTAGGCGGACGTCCAATTTTGGTCCGCCAGGTAACGTTTCATTCACAACGTTAGGCGGACGTCCGATTTTAGTCCGCCAGGTAACGTTTTATTCACAACGTTAGGCGGACGTCCGATTTTAGTCTTTGAATCCTTGAAATAAATGTATTTGATAGTTTTCCTGCAGCTATCTTTTTACACAGAGCCACTATACACAATGGCTTATTTTTTTCACTGCTAACAGTTTGGTTCAGGAGTTGGTTATTGTAAAATAAGTAATGTACGTGCATGCGGTGATATTTGTATAACTTTACCTGCACCCTTCTGGCAGTGTGGCCATTGCAGTCGGGTCTCGCACACTACGACAAGAAGTTGTCCGACTTGGCTGCAGTCAGTTTATTCCACCCCTGCAGCCGCAGGCAGATCTCGCTCCATGTCACATCAGCTGCAGACAGCCCAAGTTGAACGCACCCAATTTCACACACCACACCTGATAATTCACACGCCGAGAAGCGATAAAGCTCGAGAGACTAGGCGCAGGCCAATAGCTCTGCTTAGCGCATACAACTGTCTTGACCTAACAACCTATCAGCTAATCAGAAAATAGTGTTACCAGGTCAAGTATGATAATTATTATCAGTTGTAAGCGCGCACTGTTCTTATACTGAACGCGTTAATAGTTCGCAGACAAGCTGTAGAAATACACGCACCAGGTAATCGTTTGTTATAAATTTTCCATTAGGTTACATTTCATTATGAGCTAAAGTGCTTTAAATGCAAGCCGCTATCTCTGTCGGGTGTGGCATGTGAAATAATTTAAATGCTTGTTCCCATGTATCGTCACTCAAAGCCTCTTTAAAATAAATAAGTTGACGTTTAAGCAGTATTATGCAATAGGATCAAAATTAGACGCCTGAAGAACGAAATGTAAAATATTACCTGTCTGTAACATTCACAACATCCCCAAAGCCTCTGCCTAATGTTCTGCATGAAACGTTATGTGGCTGAGGAAAATCGAACGGCCGCCGTACATTGTGAATAAAACGTTATAAACGTCTACTCCAATAACAACGCTGCTAATTTGTGCCACTAGAGGTCACTTGCCTCAAAATCATACAATTTTTGTCTTTTAGTGGGTTGAGTGTTTAGTCTGTCACATAAATCAACAACCTAAATTGGAGGTATTTTGATCTTTAACTGCAAAACTACTAGTCTAAAAGATTCAGATTCAAATGCCTTATTGTCATTGTTGTTTCCGCAGCAACGAAATTTAAAGGTGCATCTTCTCCAGTGTCGCAACATCAAAACAATAGACAAAATAGTAACAATAAAACAAAATAAATCCGATAAATAGAGACTAGCATGATAAAGCGGTCATACCCCGTAGTTTCAAGATATTGCACGTTTCAACTATTGCACTTGAAAATAGCAGCATTAAATTTAAGCAATGATCCAACTTAGTTGTAAACATGATACTGTATTGTAAACATGAAGGTGCCCTAGATCAGATTGTCAGCTTAGCAGCATTTAGCATGGTGACAGCTGAAGGATAGAAACTGTTCTTTAGTCTGTTAGTTTTGGTTTTTATGGATCTGAAACCTCTCCCTGAAAGCAAGAGTTCAAACACTACATGTCCAGGGTGTGTACATGTCCTGAAGCATTTTCTTGATGTTCCTGAGACAACAGGAACTGTGCAATTCTTCAAGTGAGGGGAGAGGACTATCTGCTGGGTGACCTGAATGATCCTGTGGAGCTCTTTCCTCTGTGCTATACTGTGTAGCTGGAGAACCATGCAGAGTGGGCCAGGATGGACACCAGCAGTTTCTCAGGGATGTTGTTTGTGATGAGAACTCTTAGGAAGTAGAGTCTCTTTTGGGCCTTCTTCACTAGTTCAGCAGTGTGTGTTCCCCAGGTCAGGTCTTCCCTGATTGTGACTCCCAAGAAGTGGAAATCTGAGACCTTCTCCACACAGTCCCCGTTGATGATGAGTGGCTGGATGTTCTCTACCGTCTTCCTAAAGTCCACAATGAGCTCCTTGGTCTTGGCTGTGTTGAGGAGCAAGTTGTTGTTCCTACACCATGCTGTCAGCCACTCCACCTCATCCCTGTATGTGGACTCATCCCCCCCAGAGATGAGTCTGAAGTTTATCACATTCTATACATAGGGCACAAAATATCTAACTTTGAGGTGATATTTCTGAGGTACAAATGAAGCTAGCAGTTACTCATTAGTCAAATAGACCCTTATTAGTCACTACAAAATCATAATCACTTCAAGCATAAGACTGAAAAATGCATACATTACAAATACAATTTTTTACTAAAGGAGTATTTTTTAACTTTAAATTCTCAATTACATGAAAAGCAAGCGGAGCTTACATGTACTACTCACAACATAAGCATGGAGGTACATTTAGAGGTACATGAAGTGTAATGCAAAAGTAGAGTAGCCCGTCATAAACATAGCATTTTACATCCCTGAACTTACGAAATGCTGTAAAGTCTTTTTTTAAGTTTACAAAATTATTGGAAAATTATCATATGTATAATTAGTACAATTATTTTTTTAAATAATCTTGTTAAATTATGACATGTAATCTATTTATTTCAATAACATTACTATTAGTCAACTTTTTGCGAAATATAAACTGGAAATTGAGCAATATCTCTAATATGCAAAGGGAACAGTAGCTACTGCCCCCTAATCCTGAACTGGGAGAGCATCTGCAAAATGGATAGATGGACAGATGGATGCAGGGCTGGATCTAGAAATTCTGGGCCCCCTGACAAAATGTCACCTTGCCACCAAGCAGTTTCACAGAAATGACTATTCATTGTGCAATATGCGTAATAACCAGAGCACGTGAGCGGAGCGGAGCGGTGAGAATTTTCGCTCCTCGCTCACTAGGCTGTTGGCTCCGCCCGCTCCTCCGCTCTAATTCGCACTAAGCCGCTCCGCTCAACACCG
>JAODLC010000100.1:24434154-24450014 GCA_026781145.1 Hippopotamyrus pictus | reverse complement strand
ACACAGGCATCGGAATGTGCACCATGGTTTTCAACTTAACAGGACTGGCAATTAGGCTTCTGATTGGCTAACATGGCCGTACGGTTAGTTATAATGCCGCCTGTTGGGTTGGCATGCTCTTGACAGCGCATTTTAGCGGTTTCATGTGATCGGAAATATATTAGAAGACGTTCATGTGGACGGGGATTTTTTTGTTAAACGGAGGAGGAAAAACACCGTTTGAAAAAATACCAGTGTACGTGTAGACAAGGCATGATCGAGTTTAGTCTTGGTAGATCGGTCATTGTATTGTCATGTAGTGTCTCGTGCTTGGTTTGCCTCGTGTTACCTATTCAGCGAATAAACCCCGTTTACCAGTCCGTTTGACTCTGCTCGCCTGGTTTTCGGCTCGCCTGCCTGCTTTTACGTGACAGTGTGACAATAGGTAGCCTATATTTTACATAGGAAAGTGAGTATGGAATCTGCACCTGTCATTAAAAATATAGTTACCGAATTTCGTATAACTTCAGATGGATCAAGTGAGAAGTTGGTAAGAACACTATCAACGTTGTTCCATTGAACAGCAACAGACTGGAGACATATTAGTTTAATTCAGTTTAATCTACATGTTATTTCTGCGTAGTCTGTTGGTGTGAAGGTGAAGCGCGGGATAAAAAAAAAAAGCAAAACATCTTCCTTCTCCACGTTTCTTATCGATTCCCCTTTGTTCTACATCTTTCTCAGATGCCATCAGATGTCCTTTTTTCATTTGGCGACCTCCATGTGATATGCTATTGATCTGCAGCGGTACGTGTGCCAGTAGGCCTACATGATTAACTAAAGAATGGGACGCTAGGATAAAACACAAACAAACAAGCAAATGAATAAATAAATGAACTAAATATTGCTTATCATGTAACAATGTGACAAAAGTTCCTTAGTAAAAATTATATATTTTTTCCACTGGCAAATACACTTTAGTAAAGCTGAAAATTACATTACTAGCAGAAATATTAATAAACCTTTAAATTCTTCTTTGAATAAATAAGGTAACAATGCAGCTTGTTGCTGCCCAACTTTAAACGATAGGAGATACAGAGTCAAGCAACTTTCCGACAGATTTAATTAATTTGATTACTATCTATTCAAATTATTAAATTAGATGGGAAAACATTTTGGATTTTCAAATCAACATCTTTTGACTAAAGTAATCTTCCGTTCATGCATTGTTATTAATATATCTCAAGACATTCCATG
Source organism: Hippopotamyrus pictus (assembly GCA_026781145.1). Lineage (NCBI taxonomy): Eukaryota > Metazoa > Chordata > Actinopteri > Osteoglossiformes > Mormyridae > Hippopotamyrus > Hippopotamyrus pictus. Next base: position 24,448,778 of record JAODLC010000100.1, on the reverse strand, counting down.
TATATGTGTGTGTGTGTGTGTGTATATACACACACGCATACGTATACATACATACACACACATATTAGGATTAGCTCTGATTACAGAACGTGTGTGGAAACCCCTACCCAAAGCCCCCAAATCGCTGGTACCGCCCCGTTTTGAGGGCTGTACTCATGATACCTTTATAAAAGTGATATGCAGGAGGTTTTTGTATATCCTCGGCGCACGAAAGGCTTGAACAGGTTGGAAATCCATCCGTGGTGCATATCTTTGGGAAAGCCATGTCTGTCCTTTCTCTCCTATTCCTGTTGCTGTCTGGTAAGTATTTACTAATGTTCTAGCACTAAATCAAAGTTCAGCTGTATAAATGTCCGCGTCGGTACCACGTAATGTATTGCTATTAAGATCATCCATCCGTGCATATGATCATTAATCTTGTAGGCACTTCACCAGTGCCTTTACGTCCCAATTAAGTAAAGCTGAATTGGATTGTATTCCACTATCCGCCTTAGATTTGCCATAAACCTCTATCAAGAGAACATAAGTTGTGCATACATCTCTTTGCTATTAGATTGTGTAAACGTTAGACATCTTTTTGATGTACCTTTTTATTTCATTTTATGTAAAAGCTAAAAGGGATGTTTTACAGTATTTATAAAATTACAAATAATAAGAGGTCCCAGAAAATCTATAGTATTTCCTGTTATCGTCATATCGTAAATCTGTAATATTTAATTGTTATTTTTATTTGCACCGATTGCAGTGTGTACCGCGTCCTTCACTCCCGCGAGGTCCGGGCGGAGTAGAAGGGGTCTGTTGGAACTTGATGGAATCGTTAAGTGTGGCACTGGGAGATCTTCTCTGGCCTACATCATGTATGGCTGCTACTGTGGCCTGGGGGGGCAGGGCTGGCCCAGGGACAAAGCAGACTGGTAAGACAGACACACAACCAGAGTAACGCGTCTGTATTTCATATGGAAGACCATAATGCTATATTGGCCTTAAAAGGTATATGAGTTCTGTGAAGTTGGGCGTGGCCTCATAATGGCGACTTTGCCTTTTTAAGTCCTGGGCAAAGAAAGGTGCAAGCCTTTGAAGTTTTGCTCGCAGCTTCAATGTGTAATTAATGATTATTATTTATATACTAGACACCAAAACACTTCACAACCATATAAAACAGAACTTTATGACAAAATGTTCTATTGAGCACAATAACTCCAGCAAGCCAATTAACCGTGCATGCAGAGAAATAATCATATATCAGCAATGTGCTTCTGAGGAATACACACTGGAATAGTTAAGTATCTGTGTGGCATAAATATGCAGTTGCCTAGCTAGTATAAAGTTAGGCTGAGCCTCTCATTTCATAAATGAGCTGGTGCAACATAGCTTCCTAAATGGATGGTTTGTTTGATAATATTATATTTCTGTGCTGGAGTGATTGTAGACTAAGATGTGGGTTTTACTGAGACAGTCAACAACCGTATGTTTACCTTTCATGCATCCATTAAAATGCTCTCAAGCAATTCGTAAATATTTATTTAGTGTTCTCCGAAGGTTGAGATGACTATTCTATTCTGAAGTAATCATCAAGTTTAGGGCATTCATTCAGTGCAATTATTCAGAGTTTAACATATAAAATTAAACTATTAATGCTGTTTAAATTCAGGGCTGACAGCCACAGAAACATAATAAAAATTTAAATGAAACTAAGCTGGTAAGAATTTTAATTTCAAACACCGGAGATAATTATATCATAAAGTCTTTTGTATGTACACCGTGTTGTTCCCCAAAGGTGCTGTCACAGACACGACTGCTGTTACGAGAGGGCAGAGAAGGCTGCATGCCAGGCCAGGGCACAGAAGTCCCCCTGGGCTTGCGAGACCATCTCCTGCGGTACCTACTCTTTATGTTCCCGACGTGCAGATATCAGTGCAATGTGGAAAAATCCCAGATTACTGAGGGAAACAAAGAATGCTGTATGCAAATGCAGTATGAAATGCTAGTTACAATTTAACCCACTGTTTAAAATATACCAGTTGGTTTTATTGCTTTAGCAAAAGGTACCAACCGGGGCTGGACTGGGATTCAAAATTAGCCTTGGACTTCGGGGTTCCCCACTGCCCCTGGTTAATTTTCCAGGGCTTGGGGGGGGGGAGACAACTTTCAGGGGCACTAACACCAGCAGGGGTACATGAATGTGGATAATGGTAGCTTTGGTTTGGAGAAGGTGTGGCATTTGGTGGAAATTTTCAGGGATGGGGTCGTGTCCTTGTGCAGCCCTGCATAGGTGCCGATATATGCTGAGGTTTTACAAAGGTTAACATGAAACCTGTTTCCGCTCATTCTAGAATCACTGAAGGACAAGTGTGAGAAGATGCTGTGCAGGTGTGACAGGGACGTAGCTAAATGCTTGAGAAAAGCACCCTTCATTCCGGACTATGCAGTGTGGCCAGACTTCCTCTGTGGATTTGAGTACCCAACGTGCAATTATTACTGAACCAATGAATGCATTTCATGTTGGTGTTGCTGCCTCGCTTTATACTTAAAACAGCAGCAAGGAAAAACATTAGGAGCGATACTTGGAGAAACCACAAGATGGGTGTGAAAAGCAGCAACTTTTCTGTCATCTTTGTTTCCAATCTATTGCAAACGCCCAGTGGAGATTCTAGTTCTTCCAGAATTTTTGGTCACAAACTGGTTTTGACCAAATAAATGATGCAGAACATTCTACATCAAATACCATCTTTCAAACAGGGTGTCATAGTTTCAGAATGCTTTTTTACTTGCAATTAAAACCAAAGCTTGTCTGTTTTCAGTTATGATTTGTACAAATAAAGGCAAGCTATATTTGCTGTCTGGACTGTTATACTTTAGACTGAAATAGGGACCGATTTAGACATTTGGTTTAAGCTGCTGATTCACTTCCAGGTTGTTGGGCGAAAATACTTCCTGGAGGCGTCACATGACACACATCTGTCTCTTCTAGCAGGTCTGTCGTTCTTGGCTGAGTTGGTCTTATGTTACATACTTTTTGTGGCCTTGTACCATTGATTTTGTCAAACTGCTTTTTATGAGTTTCTATAAAGCAACTGACCAATCAGAGTTAATGTCTATTTCTTATATCAAAATATGGCCAATGCATATGCTAAATGACAAAACAGACAAGCCACTCTCTTTAAAAATACCATATTGCAGTAACTTTTGCTATACTGTAAGAGCCAAGTACAGCTCAAAACTACAGATTTTTAATTAAATAGTAATTTTTTTTTTTTTTTTAGAAAAAATGTTTTTATTAATGATTCCTAAACCTTATTCATTTTTGTCCAGGAACATGAATAAGTCACAGTTATAACAAAGTGCAAGAATAATTAAAAGGTCAAAAAGAAAAAAAAAAAAAAAAAAAAAAGATTTAAATCAGGCTGAGGACCAATCACCAATCAATTTCAGCTTTTGGTAAACATATTCCATGCCTCTGAAAATAAAACTTACTGTATAAAAGAAGTCACCTGCAACAAACTAAATACAGCATACAAACCATGGGAGGAAAACTCAGAACGGAAGTATGGAAGAATCGGCACAGTCTAGACTTAGTATGTCTCTCTTATTGCGATAAAACTTTTGCATAAAAGCTGAGAAAACAATTGTCCCGCTTTCAGTGTTCATTGTAACGGCACAAGCTGTGAAACAGAATGCAAACTCCCGGTCTGCTCATGACGTAACCCCTTTCAAAATAAGTATGGCTCCTTTGATCCCACAGAAAAAAGAAAAGAAAAGCTTGTTGCCAGTCAAAGTATATGAATATCACAATAACGAGTGATGTTTACAATTTTGGTGGACTTCATACTGCCCTGACTTTGTCAGCATCATGGTGGGTGACGTTCGATTCTGCGTTTTGTTTGTCAATGGTGCCCTGCTGAGAAAAACCCTTTAGCTAGTTTCAAATACCTGTTTTCGGCTAACATGGTACTGCCCGCAAGACCCAGTCCATAATGTGTAAGCTGATCTTGGCGGGTGGCGCTGTAGGACAGCCCTAGCTACTCATTTCAGTAGCCTTTGCGGGTATTATTTTTATGGCACTTGTGTTTCTGGACGGAGTACCTGCTGGACAACCTGCTCAATATTTATGATGGGGTTGAAGTACAAGGCCCAGTAGAACAAGCAGTTACAGGCAAACTGAGGAATCACTGGCCAGAAGATGGCGACAGCGAACCCTTTTACGGACACCTTCCAGAAATGGCTCCACATTTTCTGAGGGAGAATCCTGGAAGAGAAAGCCGTTGTTTAAGTTTCAATTAAACAAATACAAGGACTTAGTGTATGTTAGAGTAAACATACACTAGTGGCCAAAATTGTGGAAACACTTCCAATTTTTAGACATTTCAGGACTTTATTCTAGTTACTCCACTTGCTTAATCATCCAATGAATGAAATTTGTAACGTTCTTTGATTGTTTATAAACATTACCTGTAGTAATTTTTGAAATGTAACGCCAAACATTTTGCCCACAGTATTGTCCACTAGTGTAAAATGTTCTAAATATGCGTTATGTAAAAGTTATCAAAATTTATACTACATTTTAAATATAAAATAAACCCAAGAAAATTAGCCTCCAGCGATCCTTGCTGGGCCCCAAGAAGTACCTCAGCTCCGATCGGATCCAGAGCCGATACAGAGCACAGCCCTCCAGCACCGACAGAAGCATGGAGTTGATGATGATGAACCGCGACGTCCAGTAGTGCACACCAAGCCAGTCCCAGGCGAACTCCGCTATCAACTGGTAGGGCAGCAGGGAGTATTTCACCAGGAATTCAGTCCACTGCTTCCAGCTAGGGTTCTCGTTCTGCAGAAACAGAAAACAAAGAAAAATACTAGACTGACAAATATTACAGCTAGCTCCTAATAAATAATCCATGTGCACACCTACACAACTGCACTACACGTTTTCATTTCCCAATAGCCGGCCTGCAGGGCATAATTCAAGCAGCGACTTTTACCCCAGTTGAGTTAGTCTTCGTGAACCAATCGAAAGATCCCCTTACGAAAGTTCTAGACATGAAAACATCCTCTTGCGGTTCCTCGCTCTGTTCCGGGCAGCAGGTATGTATGAAAGGCAGGAAGGTGTCAGTGTAATCGAACAGGTAGAGGTACAGGATGGTGAGCCTTGGAGAGCTCTTCAGGGCGTACAGCAGGAATAGGGATTTCCCAGCATTGACTGCCTTAAACGAGAAAACCGCAGACAGAGCTGTTAGACCAGAGCGATGCTTGTGTCACTCTCATTAATCAAGGCCTACACTATATGTCACGTAAATATCAGATGACTATAGAGCAGTTCTCACGCGGCACTTCTATGTATATATTCATAACGGTGCTTGTTCGGTTTGTTATGGAATTAAGATCAGGATATAGTAAATATTCCGGTAAATGGGCCAGTGATCCAGTGATGTGGCTTCTAGCACCACCGACAGCCCAAGCTGACCTTGTATTCCCAGAGATTCTGCGGCGGCTTCACACCCAAGGATTTGACCCGCTCCAGCTCAGCCAGCACAGCCTTGCGGTGCGTCTGGTTCTCAATCCCATATGGATTCTTGGAAAGCTCCTCGTCTCCAAGCATGATCAGGAGTCTATCGAGCAGCAAAGCCAGGCAAGTCTATTCGCGCCGGGCGGCTCACATCCTCGGCCGAAACGCAATAATAATTCGAGGACGGCCGCTCGGAATCAGCCAAGAATGACGTACCTGCCGTTGACTTGCTCTCTTAGAAAGTGATCCTTGTACAGCGAAGCCCAAGGTCCCAGGTTCTCCAGCCAGAGGATGACCTCCTCAGAGGTCCATTTCGTCACAGGCTTGTGGACCAAGAGATCGTGTTCGGTGTCTCGGCTGCTCCAGTGATACACCAGCAGCATGACCTACCGGCGGGAAGCGACAGACCGCGGGTGAGAAACGTGCCGACAGGAATCCGAAACGGACTTCGATGAAGAGCCGATGAGGTCAACACAAGCGAGACCATGGAAACCACGGAGAAGGTCCTAAAAAAAACACTTACGGCCACACAAGTGAGGGCGGTGAGGACCCCAGAGAAGAAGCCATTTCCACCAGCGGCTCTCCGCGGGGTGTTCAGCACAGGCCCTCGGGTGACCTGCTCATCCCCGTACCTCTGGAAGGCGAGCAGGCTGCGCACAATCTTGGGGTTATTCTGGATGTCCTCCCGCCTTTTCTGAACTACTCTGGAAAATAACTTCTCAGCTGCATCCCTGTGAGACAAGAGAACAAATTCAAAACTTTTATACTGGAGCAGACAACTGAGGAGCAAAATTACCAGAACTCACTGAAAACATCATCTGCTTCTCGGATGAGACCCACCGATGGGTGACCGTCAAGCTTCCTCATCATGCGTTACGCTACTGGGAACCAAAACTCACTCGGTTTTCATCCAATTCAACAAAGAACTTTTGTTACATTGTCTAAACCAAGTCCACAGCATTTCTCTTGAAAATGTATCTTGTGGACTGAGTTTTGGAAATTTGTTCTTCAATCAAAATACAGCTACATTTGAATAAAGGAATAAAAGGAATTAGAACTAAAATGCTGTGACAAAATCATCCCCTCCGACAACTCAAATAGCCCTGAAATCATTCTACTGGGGGGTGGGGGGTCACTACATCTTTGCTGACCAGTTTTTTTTTTTATTATTATTTTTTTTTTTTATCTGAAACAAGACATGCTGCACTCTCAAATGCTGAGAAACTGTGTGGCACCAAGCAAGTACCAGTACTGCTATAATCCAGAATTTCTGTTCATTACAGGGAACCTACTCTCAACTTCATGTAACTTTATGTAAAATGTGTCAGCAAAGGGCTACAATCAAGCTATTTTAAAACTCTGAAAACTAAAGTTTACCAAATCATTACAAGTTACGAAAATGCATCGGGGTGTTTAAAAACAGTTTCAACTCATGACAGATTTTCTAACCCTTAAGTACATTGTTAAATACAATTGTGTTCCATTCCCACCTCAGCAAAATGTTGACTCTGGGAAATCCCTCCCACCTCTCCCTACACTCGGGACACTCGTTTTTCCTCGAGGATTCCCACCAGAGGGCCAGGCAGTGCCGACAGAAACTGTGCCCGCAGTTAAGGGTTGTGGGGTTGATCAGGATGTCGTAACAGCAGTGACAGGAAAACTCATGCTCAGTTATCTCGCTGCTTGAAGCCAGAGGACAAGGGTCAGAATGATCCAAGGGGTCAGTATGGACACCGCCCTTCATTGGAGAACTCGTCATTCGTCCCTTAGTAGACAAAATCCTCACTGATTAACTCTGTGAAGAGAAAATAAAGGGAAAGCTATTTGTGATGCAGAGGATCCAAAGAGTGATACAATATTGTGGGAATTAGATTATTATGGGAGAGCTTGTTATATTATTTAGTAATATGCATACATTTCCGCAAGCCTCTAACAGCTGAAAGTATCAAGTGTCACGAGAAGCATCTAAATAGGTTATAATGACTTGCAAAAATCTGTAAAACTGAAGCAACACGCCATTGCGCGCTCGGTTTCATGGACGCCGAGCCGCGAAGTTTACGGACGCCGGGTCCCGGTCCGGGCTCGTTGTAATAAGGCAGGATCGGCGGCCCGCTTTCCGGCGACGGCTCCCAAACCCAGGAGCTACTGCAAACGGCACTTGGCGGCCATTGATCGGTCCAAAGACTGCTGGCCACACGGGCAAACAAACTGCGATCAAACCCGGATCCAGGAAAGGCACCCGGATGTCAGGAAAATGTGTATACGAGTCGATGAACGCGAAAAATGCCGACAATACCGATTGATCAATAAATAATAAAAAGCAAATACAGTTATTTACTAGAAGATCAGGCAATCGACTTCGGATATGTGAAGAACATAAACAAAACACCGACAGACACTAATAACCATTCCGCAGTAACACGTCCACGTTGCCTGCAGAAAGTGCAGATCTACGCACCTTAACTACCCGCACGGCCCCCGGTAATTAACCACCTAACACCATATTTGCTCCTTTCTTTTCCTACCTTCGATATTTTCCTCCCCTACGTGGCCAACTGCATCGTAAACACAGCGCAGTCCGCCGATGTCGGACCTAGAGAGCCACTTAGATGGCGAGCCGGCCACCCCGCTGGACCAGAGCGCCCTAATGCCCGTCCCACACCCGCCGACCTCTACCTGCCTGGCTGCGCAGGTCGCACCGCCGGCCGGGGAGTCGCGCTCGCCGCCTCCGCCACCGCGGGTATCCTCCTCGGCCTGGAAGCGCATTGAGCCTACAGGCTCTGGATCATTTCCCCCAGTGTAGCGCATGATAGGCTTTACGTGGTGTACGGTGGTCGAAACTGATCCCGAATCAGTGCTTAGCCCCCCCCACGGAAAAAACATTTAAGTGTTACACTTTATTGATTTTGTGTATTTTACACACGTTTTATTATTTACATAATTATAATAGGTAGTGGGTGGGAATTATTTAAGTTTAATATTTTTTGTTTTCCTGCACCGGTACCAGCGTCAGGAGCCCTGGAGTAGCACGCTTTCAGACTCTCAATATAAACCTAAAAGGAACTACATAAAATGCGTTGGGGCAATTTGCAATCCCTACTGACTACTTACAAGATAATAAAACTATACATACATGTAAATGCTTATGCATTGTGCATGTGTGTGCAAAATTGTCGAGAATTTAAAATCTCACTCGATGACCAAAGTTGGCAACACTATTTATGCAAGCAATTAACTAATTATCATAAAACGTCAAATAGGCTTAACTTAATTTCTCCATTTCTGAAACTTCATATAAGTTACTGACGACACTTGGGCATCCTCCTGAGTAAAGACGGCAGCGGCTTTGATATTTGCCAGACAATAACACACACCCTAACCTTGAATTAACCGTAATCGCAGCCCTAATGTCAAACCCTTACCCCATACCGAACTCAAATAGCAACTTTAGCTCGTGCATCTTGTCTTCTGCAGGGGGCTTCACCCCTTTTTTCGGGGGGAAAACCTGTGGGAAACGGTTTCTCTCTAACCCAATTTCAACCCTAACCCTACGCCTAGGGTGGTATACATGTCCTCCCCCCGTATATATAATGGAAAAACTCCGTTGTAAGTTAATATTAAAATATGAGTATATAATGGAAAAACTCCGCTGTAGGTTAATATTAAAATATGAGTAAATGATTACGAACTTAGGGGTTGGCAATCTTTGCGCTAACCCTATATGTCAAGAAAAAAATAAAATTCTTGTCAGCATATTTACAACCACCAGAGGGTACTAGTGGAATTTCAATATATTTTCATTCATATCACTATGCCTGGTGTTTTTCAGATTTAATTTACAAAATAAAAATAAAATACTACTTACTTAGTTTGATAATAATTTTTATATTTTTATATTGTACACAATATTAATTACTGATAAATGACAAGAGGAGTTTTGCAAAACTGGAAATATGAAAGTGATCTTTGCATGATTGTACTAGTCTGTAAGTATATTTACACATGTTCTGTTAATGATTTTGGACATTTAAGTGCTTACGTATTTCAGTAATCGCAAAATGGATATTATCAAACAAACTATGTTTGTCCTGTAGAGTTAAGAATTTCTTTGCTATTCATATTAAACATTCTTTTGGTCAAAACACTTATTGGCAAAATAGTATCCTGAAAGGAATGCAAAAGCTAAACTATGAATAAACAACACTTCCTGTTACAGGACTATAATGTGACTTCACTTGTTAATAAATCATAGCTTCTGAAAACATGGCTTATCCATTGCATCTTATTTAGGCTTTTTGTGGTACCTCTCTGGCGGAGCACAAAGGCTGAACACATATGCAGCATTGATTATATGCTTTTTTTCAGTCAGGCACAAGCTTTGACCACGCAACTCTTTGAACCCCTGCCAGAAAATAAAAGACAGTTTTGTCTCTCACAAGAAACAGCTCACATGGCATTGCAAGGTTAATTGCAACATCTATAAACAAACAAACTACCAAGTTAAAAGCCTGCACACAAAAAGCTCAGCGTTTGTTAAATGTGGCGCTTTTACGGGAATGGTGTGATTAGTCTTGTTTGTTTGACAGACTGGAGTTGCTTGTTTTATTTTTCACAAAGCAGACATTCTGTCATCCTTAGATTGGAAATATGTCAGTAGTAGGCAAGATGCTTAATAACAATGTCAATAATGTGTGTATGTTGAGCAGAGACTGTCCTAGGTATTTTTATTCATGTTGGTCCTGAACAAACTTTGAAATACGAAGAAGAAAATTGTCTGTTTTAGATATTCATATCGGAGTTCCTTCTAGGGAATTCCTTCCTCGAGGAAACTGAATTTATTATCTTAAGAAAGGTATGTTTATCTTTTAAAAGATTTTAGACAGCAGGTGCTCAAACTGCATTGTACGATGAACACATTTCAGCTGTAATTCAGGTCCTTGTGAAATACAAATGGAAAAGATATTGCTGTCACGTATTGTTGACTACAGCAATAACTGTCTGGGCACAGTGCAAGTCACATTCACAGACCACATCATCTTCCCCAGAATGGATGACATTTCAGTGCTCTCATGGACTCACAGCTCAGTGCTCACCATTCATCCCCGCCCAGTAATTCTTTGAAGATTAATTTCTAGAAATGCCAGTGTTGACAGTTCTGCATCTGTGCCGCTGAGTCACACATCATACCTGTTAAAATACCAACGTGGCATTCCTCTTATAAAAACATTCTTTTCAGCGGTACTTTCTAGATTCTTTATCTTTAGTGTTGTTAGCTTGATTGAACACTTCTTTAAGTTTCTCCAGGACCTGCTTTCGGTAGCCCTCACATACAGACATAATCCTGCCCTCACAGTAACAGAATAACAGGCATGGTGGAAGAAATCAAATCAAAATCTAATCACTTTATTGTTACATCACTTGACGTTTGATAGAGTACAGGAGAGCAGTACTAAGTCTCACAACACCAGCACCAAAATTGTGCAGATATTAGAATTTTACAAAAATGGCAAACATAGTAAAAATAAATTGTGTGCAAGTTAAAACAAATAAATATAATGAACAATAATACAGCAATTACTAATGTTACATGCATTGAGAGTTACATATACACTGTGGTTGAAAGACATGTTAGCTAGTGGTAGGCCGAGTAATGTCGAGGGGCTGGGCTTAGAGGAGCTTTTTGGTTTCCATGGTGATTGATCACCAGTCACAAGCCAGCAGGAGCCTCAGGTAATGAACTCCAGCTGACTTGGTTATGTCTCTGTCCTTGTTAGGCTCTACACATGGGCAGCTGGATGGGAATGTGTGTGTGTGTGTGTGTGTGGGGGGGGGGTTGCATAGATCGCATTCGAGCACCAAAATTTCCCCAAAGTGAAGTAAAACCTGAAATTTCCCTACTTTTGGGGACATCTTTTGAGGTCCCCATTTGGATAACCTAAAAATCTGTGAATGCGATCAGAAAAGTAAAAATGCCAAAAGTCTTGTATTTGGGTTGGTCACTTATGGTTGAGGTTAGGGATGGGTAGGGGTTAAGGGTGTCGTGATTGGGATTAGGGTTTCCCATAGAAATGAATGGACGGTCCCCATTTAGATAGGAAGACCAACTTGTGTGTGTTTGTGTGTGTGCATCTAAAGGAAACACCCAACAACATAGTCACATTGAGATCCTAACAGGGAGTAAGGCCACTCTTTCCTTTGAGAGCAGCATCAGAGCTCATTCAAATGCTGACACACAAGTGCTGATGTATATGTAGTGCGATATCAGGCCAACAAGAAAGGCCTCCAGTCTTCTGATGGGTGAAGGAGATGTAAATCTGCCGCTCCAGTACTAACGATAAATGTTCATTCATGCTCAGGTCTGGTGATTGGGGACGTGTTTGACGGCAACCTGGTGTTCACGAAACCACCCTTGAACTTGTTCAGCAGTGTGTATGGGGGAATCATCCATTTGGATTATGGGAACGGGAAAAAGTGTTTGCTCTAACAAGACTGGGTGACCTACCAGTGTTGGACATTTCAGGTCCAGAAACTACAAATCCAGACCAATATTTTGTTTCTGCCAACCAGGTGAGTACTCCGTGACTGTGACTCCTTATGCTCAACTGGTTGGTAGAAACAAAAATCCTGGTCTGGATTTGTAGTTTCTGGACCTGAAATGCCCAACAGTGTGACCTGCACAAGATGGCTGCCCATACCAACAGACGTTGGTTGAAGACCAGATGTAGGGGAAAAAAAACATAAAAGAAATGCTAGTTCATTGTGGTAATATCAAGGGTGAACTATTCTGCTAAGTTTCCGCTAGCCTGAGAGCTTTGACTTGCCACCAATGTTCCTCTTTGTTAATGTTCTTTCATGTTTGCCATTTGCTGCACTGTTTTTTTGAGACTTTTCCAACTGAGATGTCAAATCATTTTGCAGTTTCTGGGACCTGAAGTCCAGGCTCTGACTCTTTGGCTGCTTTGGAACTTTGCTATTGGCCTCGTGGTGCTTTGAAAACCTGCACATCAAAGTGCAGACTGTCAGACTTATTTTATATCTCTGACCTTCGCCTTAATGATTCTCCCGTGAAGCTCTTCTTATGATTGTGATTTGGCCACATCAAAGGTTCAGCCCTTTTAAATGCATTGACTCCCTTATTTTGTCCATCCGTCGTGTATATATGCTAAGTAAGCACACAGGCTGCAACATAATCACACATGAAACAGTGAAAGGGTTTAACTACACTGGGTGCAGTGTCTGCTGTGATATTTTGATTTGGTGCTACTGATTCTTTAAAAACAGGTAAATAAAATGAACGCATTACACCAGTATTTTTATTCCAGCCTCTGATAGAAGTAGATAGCGTCTGCTCGACCAAACTGTGCTTCCCCCTGCTGAATGATTCCAGCTTTTCATGGGGAAATCCAAGGTCCTCCCAGATGAGGTGTAATATCCCTCCAAAATATACTGCCTCTCTCACTTTCAGCTTGGCAGGATGTGCTGAGAATCCAGTAGCAGATCCACCTCAGCTGGCTCCTCTCAATACACAGAAACACCGTCCTGGCCTGAAAAATACATGGAGATACAGTGAGCCCAGGTTTCTACTGCAGAAACCTCCATCCATCTTCTAACAGCTTATCAAACACACAAGCGTGGGAGGAGTTCTGGAGGATGTCCCAGGCAGCATAAGGCACAAGGCAGGAGAAGGGGAACACCCTGATGGGATTCCAGTCCAGAGCAGAGCGCGAACATGCACACACCCGCAGACAATCACAGACTACAGACAGAGCAGAGACATTCATTCTTAATCTGCTATTGTAGCGCATATTGTGTTGTATAAATACGAAACAATCATCAGTTCACATAGTTCAGGCGAGACTTGACTTGAAAATGTCAAATTGTGCCTTGATGATACTGGTAAGTGTGGGATGTTCTACAGAAAACTTCCAGAATGCTCTGGTGAACTTGGAGCTGAAAGCTGCAGTTATACTGAGTGTCCAGTAGACAGTGTCAGACGCACATTTTAAACGTAGCTTCTTATGAAGCTTTCTCACTCCTCAAAGGAGAACAAAATCATAAAGTTTCGGCAAATTTATATCTCATCCCGCGTTTTGGATCTCTGCTGCAGTTGTTGGTACTATTCTTTTATGTGACACAGAGAAAAGCTCGTCCTGTTCTTATAAACGTATCGCCCCTACTCTTTCACATTTTTGCCTATGCTGTGTGGTACCTCTGGTCAAACACAAGGACTAGAACCGGAATTGACAGGAACATCTCTGCTATTCTACTGATGTAATTAAAATAAAGGATATTTACTCTTTTTTAATGCTTACTGGTCTGATAACCCATTATATGGACTATCTATAATTGTTCTGTTCCATTTATAAATGACTCCACAGTGATACTGAAAGGTATAGATCCCCTGTTCCTAAATATACAGAGATAAGATTGTTTTTTTCAATTAATACATAGTCTCCCACCATCCACATCCTCATCTACATGTAAACAGTTGAATCTCCATTGTGAATCGCACACAGTGGTTGACTTTTTCGTTCCTTCAGAGGGACACTTCTCCCTGAGCGGAAGATGGATGCTCGACACACAGTTTGGCCTAGATTAGCTTAGACTTTGCGTCAGAGTGCACAGCGAGGTATTCGGCTTGCGTCTGGCTCCTTTACATGGCTGGTCATGTGAAACACCTCGCAGACTGTGGCAGGCCCGGCGAATTGGCCTGAATTGGGTTTCAGGCTGAGTAAGAAGGCTGGCCAATGGCAGGAGCTGAGGGGCGGGACTTGGATCTGGGGCATGCTCCAGAAACACATGCTCGATTGTGTCCAGAGATGGCTGGGTAATGGACGAGTTATGAAAGTCATATGCTCTGGGTGTCACAAGGCTGGACCCTTTTTAGCTCCCATTTTCATGTTTACTTGTTTACTTCCTTTGAGTTCTTGCCCCTTAAAGCTAAATACAGGCGACAAGCAATTTTTCATCCACCCTGATGATCAATCCATAGTTAAACCCATGTGTGGACCTTCATAAGTATTATTTGCCCTTAAGTTTTTTTTATAATAATAATAATAATAATAATAATAATAATAATTTTTTCACTGTTATTCTGTGTTGGATAATGGTTATGGAAAAT
>JAODLC010000100.1:24413541-24428364 GCA_026781145.1 Hippopotamyrus pictus | reverse complement strand
CAATAATAATATGTATTTTAATATTTCACACAGAAATAACCTACTTTCTGCACAAGTTACAGTTGAATAACTATAATAATTTATACTGAACAGTAAATTATTTTTGACATATTATATATTTGTTATATTACTACAAGATTCATGCGCACTGCTTATCAGACACGTAGGCAAGCTGTGGTACAGTCTGTGCGTGTGTCCAGCCGTGTTTGTACCTCTTACAGCAGCATCAATCCCTCCGTCCGGCTACTCAAGTCTTACGATGGAAAATGAAACGGCGGGCGATTTGCGCGTTATTGATCACATATGGAGTATCCAGTCGCGCATTGCTCCGCACTCGTTCTCCAAATGTTGATATGCGCTAATTCCCTTTGGCTGCCGGGACTTTACATGTGGTTCTGATCAGCGGCTCCACCAGAGCGATCGGCACCGTGGGCCGGGCTTCATTCCTCAAAACGACCGTCTTCCTGACCCGGGAAACCCCCGTGTTTCACAGACACTGTCTTGAGCGGCACCGCGAAGCTTTTGAAGGGAGCTTAAGTGATTAGCCGGAGGACTTACTGCCAGAGTCAGACTTTGGGGTTTCACTTAATAAGTTCATTTCCATAGCAACTCCTAATAGTTTCCCAAACCCACTGTTATTTCATACAGACTTTCACCAAGTTTCCAGTGCTGATTTATAAGTCCGTGAAAACGAATGTTATTCATTGTGATTTTATTGCCCCTTTTGCCAATACAAACAAATAGCTGAAATTCCCCAAGAATCTGAACATCATAGATATTTTTAAACACAGTTTTTTTATAGACACAACTAGCTTGCATGTATAAAATAAGACAACCTTTACTAATCCCACAGTTGAGAAACTTGCATTGTTACAGCGGCATCTACAATAATATAAAATATAATAACAATGAATTATGGTTATATTTGATATTAAACCCTTAAATGTAATCTATATTAATCCGCCTATACAAATGATGTCAACGATTTTTCATGCAGTGTGGGGTTTCTGGTGACCTCGCTCAGCATTAGAGGTGAGAAACCCTGCCAGACCGTTGTAGGGCATATTCCTTAATGCTCCTGTTTCTGCTTCACTGTCAGTCAGCTGTGGTGTGTAAATGACAGCTAAGCTCAACTCTATGCTCATCTGATGCACGCTTACATCTGCCACGAATCAGCAGGGGATTCGGCTAATTGAGAACGATCCAGCCTGCATCCACCGAAGGGCCGTTCACGTGCGCTCGCAGAGCTATTTAAATGTCTTTGTTTTAAACTTGTGTAAACTGTGCCTGCACTTTAATTTAACAGTACCTCCGAGGTCATTGGCTGCCATACGGAGCTGGTTCAGGCCGAGGCGTCCCCGACGCCTGGCTGTAGGCCTCATGTGTGCCACAGAGCCCTGGAGGTGGGGACCATCTCGACGGGCTTGCCTCAAAAACAGCTGAGTCACACAAGAGGCTGCCTGCTCTCCCTAAAAACCTCAGCTGGTTTTCTGGCTTTAATTACATGATTCATGTTGATGTGGAAACCATTACAAATGCAGAGCATATAGCTAAGCCCCCTTTTAGGAGGAAGAGGTTTCCTGTTTCAGAGTTGCTGCTTTTTGGCCATTACAGCTTCCTGTATTTCCCCGACCGTTCTCTGTTCTATCTGGTCTTTGTCTTTTTATAAGTATGCACACATATGACCGAGTCTGCTAAACCACCATCTTCATTATTAAGGGTCCAAAGCACGTAGTGCTATGGAACCTTATTGTTTTTGTTAGGATTATTATTTTTCTTCTTATTCTTATTTGAGGCAACGTGTTGTTGGGATCTGTGATCAGAAGTTCACTGGATCAAGTACCATCACTGACAGAATGATTTTACTATTGGAACCTTGAGCAAGGCCCTTAACCCCTCGCTTATAGGTTGCCGTGGACCGATAAACAAATTATGTGAAATTTTTATTATTATGTTTATTATTACTACTACCTCTAAATTATAGCAATGACTCATAGTGGGTTACTTGAAAAGAACAATTAATATTTGCCTCAGTTTTACATACAATCCAACATGGATTCGTTGGCTTTGAACCGCATGTCGTTTGCATATTCTATATGACATTAGTGTATGGTGCGTGTGTAGGTCCATTAGCACAGTGTGCTGAACGGGCTCGTGGGACGCGTACGGCTGGCCTCCAGGGCGTGGCCCTCACATGTATGGAGATCGCTGCCAAGCGGGGATAGCTTGGGAACCTGCTTCTAAGCAGCTGCATTGTGAACATGGCTGAAACTTGCCTGCCCTGAGGTTCTATCTCTAAATCAATGTATTGACTTTAAATTATGTGTTTATTTTGCGGGGGGTTGGTATCCGTTGCCCCTACATTGCACATATTGTTAAAAATACTAAAACTGCTGAAGCACACCTTGTACTGTTTTGTCAGATTTAGTCAGTTTTCATTACATAACAACAGCGATCTTCAAAGTTTCAGCCCCCAAAGCCTGGGTGTCCTACTTATCTCTGAGGTCTTTTTCAAAGGATATGACTGTCAGTGAGGGGACCAGAGAGGTCCAGTATCAGGGGTCAATACCTGATGGTGGTGTTGGAGCTCTGAGTTAGGTCACCTCACCCATACCATCAGGAACAGGGTACCCAGTCAGGTCAATGGAGGAGAGTGTGGGACTGAAGTGAACTTATCTCAGTCAATGTTCATCCGAGAGACTTTGGCAAGGGATCATATCTTTACTTTATTGGTTTATAGTCACCAGTAATAAAAACGAACACACCTTTTATTTTTTTTTTTACAATTTAACAACATGTATTTATTGCTTTGAGGAAAACTTTAGTGTTACAAAGTTATCTTTAAAAAATCTGTCCATAAAAATCAACTTGGCACATTATTAAAATAATAATCACAAAACATAAATTTCCCTAGGAAATAGAATCCCCATACGTTTAAATTTATTAGTTCGGGGCTTGCTTCTAAAATGGCAGACTAACGCGATAATTTATGTGTGTGAGAAAGTGACTTTAGGGGCATAATTACATAAAATATTTTATGAATCCAATTTGTAGTTTTTTGAAATGGTAAATTTAGAAATTTTAATTATGACATTTTAATTATAACATTTTAGAAAAAATTAGAAAGAATTTTTAACATATTGAAGGGAAAAAAAATTCTCATTTGTAATAAATGCCCATTACCGACGTTAAACCGAGTGCCGTCATTAAAATCCAGACAGGTGGGTTTGTGTATCTCACATTCTCACAGGTGCCGTCAGCAGGCACTCTCTGTGAAAAGAGCTGGTTTCTTTTCTAGGGTGGTTGTGAGTCCGCAAGTGTAGTGAATATTTTATACTGGGTACAAAGCCACACAGCCTGCAATAAGCATCCATTCATCTTGTCCAGGACAGGGTCACTGTTAGCCTGGGGCCGATCCCAGGAAACACGGGGCACAGGCAGGGGACACCCTGGATGGGGGCGCCAGGCTGGATGGGGGGGGGGCAGCCTGGATGGGATGGCATTACTCGTTATATTAAGTAGCTAAAAGTGGCTTTTATATTACATGGGACATTGTTAGGAAAAACAAAAGTACAAATAAAACGATTTGCTGTTAGTTAGCTCTTCTTAAGAGTGTGTGAGACATCTGACACTAGGTTGCAGATTTTTGCTATGTGCTATAAAAAACACGGTAACGTACACTCTGCACCAGTAGTTATATTGCATAACCCAACAGTAAAATTAAATGGTCATGGAAGTCATTTTTTGGGCTCCGCTTCTTGATTTAGGTGTCTACAGCACATTTTAATAAAGGGTGAGATCACTGGGGTGACAGAGATTCCATTCCGACAGACTTTCATTATCCCAGAATGTACCGGAATTCCCAGCCAAACAATATGACTTTTCTGTTATTGCAAAGCACACTAAGAGTTGCAAAATTCGGGACCACGACTTCACTATTTCATCGCGTCATGTGACCCTTTCACTGACCGGATAACCTCGTAAACTGTGTTAGTTCTAATGAACTTTACTGAAGGGTTTCTAATTGTTTTTCAGTTGATTTCCGTGTGTTAAAGCATCTCTCCCTGCCAATCTTACAATAACGTCCTACTTAAGCTTGCACAATAACCCTTTTTTTTTAATTATAAAAAACAGCTCCTGCGTGGGCCTTGGCTGGGACACTAATGGCTACGTGGCTAAGGGGGGCTCAGCGTCTCTGCAGTGGGCAGGTGCCAGGTGTGCCCGTCACTGCTGTTTATGTGGCAGTTAGCTTTACCCCTCTCATGGGATGAAGCCCCCCCCCTCCCCGTCCAAGGGAACGAGGCTTTATATTCACACTCATTCTCCCACCCCAACCCAGAACGGGATGTTCTTTGAAAAAAAAAAAAATTGAATTGTCTTCTATACAGATAAAACTGATAAAACAGATATGACAGATGAGACCAGGGGCACCGTAAAGGGAGGGGGTGGGAATTAGGATGATTCCAAGGGCCTCTAAGTGACAGGGGCCCTAAAAAATCTCTAGCGCCCCCCCCAGATGAAACCATCCAAAAGCCTGATCCAAATAACACAAAACGGGGAAAAGTACAGTCATGATCCAAATCACACAAAACTGGGAAAAGTACAGTCATACCGCCCATAATAATGTTTCGTTCAACGATGGATCACATCACATTGGAAGGGTGGTCCAATAGTATTATGCAGTAATGGACCTGACAAGTGCTTATCGCCTAGTAACGCTGTAGCCGTCGTAACAACACAGCGCAGCGCATCACTTGTGTGTTTGTGGTGATGCTGGTATAAGCAAACCTACTGCACTGCCAGTTGTATAAAAGTATAGCACATACAACTTTGTACGATACATAATGCTTGATAATGATAAACAGCTACATTACCGGTTTATGTATTTACTATTCTATACTTTCTGTATTCTGCACTGTATTAGACTGTACCATCTAGGTTTGTGTTCATATACTCTATGACAGTGCATTTCTCATAATATATTCCCATTGTTAAGCGATGCACGTCTGTACCCTACTGAATGCTATCAGGCTAACATTAACACCGAATGCATAATTGTTGGTACTGTGGACATTTACCTTCAATAGGATCGCTCCTTTCCAGAAATAGATTGCATGCATTTGAAATATTCATCTGGCTCTCCTGTCCTTCAGCTGCCCATCCCATCCCTTACTGGGTTTATCTTACATTCATTATCAGCCAGGTTCTGTATGAGTTCTACGTGTTTAATAACAAATAAGGCAGAGGAAACAGCCTGAAAGTCGCCTGTAATTAAACGGCACAAAATCATCAGTGAGCTCATAAACTTGCCCCCCACTTTAAGAATTTCAGCGGCCGGATGTGGGTCACCCAGTTCTTCACACTGCTACGCCATCAAATATTTAAATGTCTGCGGAGGAAACATGGCGTTTTGGGCGACAATAAACGTCTACTACTATTTTAGACGATACGTCTAGAACCGAAGAAATAGCTGACATGCAGTCAGCCAGCCCCGGGGATATCAGCCATTATACATGTGCTTATATTCCTCCTTTGGTTACCGGTGACTCCTCACCACACAGGAAGCGGCCTTCGTTGCAAGACTGGCTCTCCTGAATGACTCACTAACTCTGCACCCCAGTCGGGCCCAGCCGGGGGGTGGGCGGGTGGGTATGATGCTGGAGGTAGCAATGGGGGGTTGATTATGAAGAAATGGCAGAAGTTCTCCGCTTTTCTGCTGATGAAAAATCTATCACACACCACGACTGTGCCGTTGAGCCATTTGTGCTGTATAAAGTATCTGGGATTATGCCAACAAGATTCCTGTTTGTTTTTTTCCCAAGGATCAGGAACGCATCAAGGGCAGCAGAACGTGTCTTATTCAGACGGGGGCTTCTTATTGTCGTGTGGAGGAAGGACGGAGTTATCCTCTCAGCATGGCCCTGTTCCAACTATTACAGCTCACATGACCTCCTCAGCTGTGCTGAGATATTATGTGAAGGGTAAGGCAGCCATGTGCATCAGGGAAGTTGACAGTAAAAACATACAGTAAGTCCCCGGGTGAAGAACGTCCGACTTATAGACAACTTGTACTTAAGAATGGACTGCCATAAAGCCTATTATATCTGATCCTTGTTTTTTGTTTTCTATCTAAACTGTTTTAGGATCTGTTTCTTTAATGGCTTTTACAGTACAATATACACAAATTCTCTCCTCATCAATATAGTACTGTAAGTAATTCTTTTTATTATCACTATTATAATTCATTATAATTATTATAATTGAATTAGAATGTAATTCATTATATTATTATTTTTATACACTGAAATACTATGTTTAAGATGTTTTAGTGTGTTTGAAAGTGCTTATTAAGTGTTTTATATGCATAGAAAGATAAAATATATGCTATATACCAAGACAAACCATTGATTTACTGACGCTCGCTTACAAATTTAACTTAAAGACAGACTTAGAAATGGATTTCATTCGTAACCCGGGGACTGTCCTCTCAGATGTGCACATTCAACATATCCAACCTGTGATTTGTATCTGGCTTCAAATGAGCAATATATAATAAAAGCCCTGCATTTGAAGACAAAGGGGAGGAAGACGTGTAGGTAGGGCACAGAGAAGATGTGTAGGTAAAGCACAGGGAAGATGTGCAGGGAAGACTCAAGGCAGACCTGTATCAAGGGCAGAGGGAAGATGTGTAAGGAGGGCAATATAAATATAAGATTAAACGCAGAAAGAGACACGGCCCCCCCAGCTCCGCTTCAAACCGTCTAGCCACGTGAGATCACCCATTGCGCTCCTGTGGAATCTTCCAGCCGCATCCTCTGTTATCCGCGCAGGAGATTATAATCGCCGTGGTGACCGGAGCCAGAGGTCGGCGGCAGGCGTCGCCCCGCCGTTAGCTTAGCGTAGCGGTGAGGGGGCGAAGGAAGCGAGGCAGCAGGAATAACCGGCCCGTTCCGGTGCGATGACTCACACCTCACTGCCGAGCGCCTCTCCCCCTTTAACTGTATATCCTGGTGGGGGGGGTGCAACTAAAAATCTGTAAGACGGCATCCGGGTTTGGGGGTCGCCCTTTGCCTGGCGAGCCTCGAAATGGTACGTCTGGGGACCGGGCTGGCGGGGTTGCAGTGGGCATCTGTCAGAGGCACTTTGGGTCGTCGCCCCACGAGTCGTTCCGCACAGGCCCTGAATCTGCTGCTGACGTATCCAAGAAATCTGTCTGTGCACGTAGCTCATGGGAGCCAGCGAATCTCAACCTGATGCTGCTGGGCTCCCTCCACCTCTTCGGATATCTTTCCCCCGTAGGTGAACATCGCTTACAAATGTAGCATTAGCTGCAGCCGCAGCTCGCTAAGTCACACCCTGGAATTGTCGTATCTGGCTACGTGTCAGAACAGAGCTTCAAAGGTGTGAGTCACTGACAGAATCGCTTTATTGACATGTCGGCTATGTAGATGTTCACTTTACTGCAGTGTATAAATATCATCTTCAGCTTCACTATAAAGCTTCTGTCTCGAAATAAACCCCAAACAATTGACTTGATTTCTAAGTTGTGCCATCCCATTTAAGCACTATTAATCGACCAACAGCATAACAATACTGGAAAACATCAAAGTTTTGTCATTTTTAAGAGATTTTGTGTATTAGTCAACAAAATGTCAGTAGGTACTATAAGATATCTGGATTGTTTTTTCCAACATGTTGCACACATCTGGTTAAAAGTAAATTTAAAAAAAGACATAGCTCTGTGGAAGCGATTATCTGTTTAGACGTTCACACCAATGCACTTTGCTGACTCAGCGAGTTGGTTATCCAGAAAATTCCAAGTGCTTAACAGATTCATGTTAATCTCAGCCATTTTAATTGCACATGGAATATTGCTCTTTGTGCTGAGCCTGAGTCACCGACCCAGGAATAAATGCTTGTTTTGAAGCTTTAACGTTTACATTAGGATGTGATCTTTTTGCCCAAGCATTTTTTAAACTTCTGTTTATTGAATTTACAATAATAGTTTAAAAATGGGTAACACTTTACTTAAGGCCATGGTTTCAGGAATTTATAAACACATTCATAATGGATTACAATGCATTCATAAAGCATTATAATCATGGCTATAAATATTTATAAAAAGGCATATCACATAATAGCCATGTGGATTATGCATTATGACTGGTTTATGAAGCTCTCATCTATAATGTACTATAGATACCTTTATAAAGCAGTACACAGCATCCTCAATGCTTACACTGACCATTATAATGCATTATGAAGGTATCTATAATGCATCATATATGAGAGCTTCATGAAGCATTCATAATACACAATACACATGGGTAAAACCCATAATGCCTTTTGGTTAATATTTATAGCCATGTTTATAATGCTTTATGAACACATTATTATTTGTTATGAATGTGTTTATAAATTAGTAAAAACACAGCCTTAAGTGTTACCAAGAATGGTTCACATAGCATGTGAATTCACAGTACGGTATGCAAATAGACATAAAAAATATGCACAAATAAAAGTGTCCATGCATTTTCCCAGGGTGAGAAACCGCCAGAAACAGTTATAAATGGCTAGAAATGATAACGGCTGGTGGCAAAATAAAGTGTGATGCCCTATCAGTCCTGTTGGGGTCCTCACCAGCATTGATGTTCAAACATTATTATAAAAGACAAAAATATTAAATTTCATTTGTGTCAAAGGAGAAAATTGTTCTTAAATGTAAAAGATATGGGGGAAATATTCTGTAAGGAGACCACTGCCGGCAACTGTCCACCTTTGTTATCACTGTAATCAAGTAATTACCACCCCCCATTTTCAGCTGAAGTAGTATGGTCGGTTAATCCAAACATAGGTCTCCTTCAGACACCATACCCACGGGAGAGGTGGAGCCTGGCGCCTGACACACCGATGTGTGGACTCTCAGCTGCTGGCTTCGTTTAACCTTATGGCCCCCGGTTGGCATTGAGAGTGGTAGCACAACTGGGAGGCAGCATTCACAGTGACGGGTAGTGCAGCATTCACAGTGACGGGTAGTGCAGCATTCACAGTGACGGGTAGTACATAACTACAGGGTGAGGAGGACGAGGAGGAAGTCAGCATTTGCACCCACCTGCAAACTGTGAGCAAATTAGCATTATCTGTGATTCCTCACCAAGGCAGGAGGATGTATATCTGTTGGATCAAAGCTGGGTTCTCACAAGAAGCAAATTTATTATTACAGGTACAGGAAGGCAGAGTGCCCAACACCATTATCCTTCAACTCCAGGGTTGTGGGTTCAAATCCTACCTCCACTTTGTGTGTTTTGAAACATTTGCAGGAGCTTAGTGATAAGAATTGTGTAATATAATTCAAAATACACACGAAACAAAAAACAATTGTAATCATTCTCACACCCAAGCACAGAACCTGTAATGTCACTGTCTCTAGCTATACAACCACAGCTATTACCATATCCCACCAAGCTTTTTGTGACTTGCTATGATAAACATACGCCTTGAATGCTGTAGTGAGTAAAACATGGCAGCATAGGTACGGTGCAAGGTTAGCCAAAATTCATGAGAAAGCACAGGAGAACTTGTATTGAAAACTGAACTTAACGTTTTATGGACACTATTTGAAAAACAGCTGACCTCCCCTCGGGGAAACAGACATCTTAAAGGAATTTTTGTTATGACTGAAAAAAGGTTATTTGTGACTGATTACAGTCAGGCTTTTTTCCACAATCTTGTGAGCTTATCCACGTTATTTACAAGAAAAAAAGTAATTCCATCTTGAGAGCTGTGACTGAGAGCTTACAAAGGAATTATTGTAGAGACTGAACTATGCTGGATTTTGTTTATTTCAAGACTGGTAAACACTATAGCGAAACTGGCCGAAGCTCCATTAAGGGGAGTTGATGGCTATTGAAAAGATCAGGGGCTAAGTCAGGTTTACCTGGGGCTTGACTTTTATTTGTGTTTTTGAAGGAAGATTGGGATCGGGTCTAAAATACTAGGGGCTAGGCTTAAAATACTCAGGGCTATAGCCGTGAGTAATCGGACCTAAAGACACCCATGGCAACCATGTATATCAATGATATTTCTCATGCATAAGAGTGGTTATTAAATCTATCATTTTAAACTACTTTAAGCTAACGTTCCATTTACAAGAAAAAGAAATATAAAGTAAATCCAAATTTACTTTGTGAATCCTATGCTATGTTTTGTGAAAATGCAAATATTATCGAATTTTTGCATATGGCAAGATTACTGACAATTCACAGATTATCATGAGATTTTGTTTGCTTATTTATTACTACATATTCATCATTTACACCCAAGATTGCTGCCAAAAAATAAACTGCCAATACCATCAGTCATGATATAGACCAATACTAGCTGCTTTGTGCACATTCTTGCATGGGAATAATATTGAATAATTGCTTTCTTTTGTATGTTTAAGTACACTGACAGAGCTGCTAGGTCGTGCATGAGAGTAAATTTATATAGGAGCGCGTGACCATGTACAGTGAGAGGATTTGTTTGCTTTAGTGTGTCTATAATATACTAAATTTAACTTTCAAACCATTCATATAATTATTCCACAGTTAAAAGTCAATATTCAGAGACATGCAATCATTTCTTTACATTAAACGTTAACGTGTTACTTCAAAATAATATATTACATTAACAAAAGAACACAAAATAATACAATAATTCTATAAACACTAAATTTAAGTGATATGGGCCTATAGTAAATAAGAAAAAAAGATTGTACATACAAATACTAGATTTTTAATTTATTTTTATTTATTTAATTTTTTACAAATTTTATGTAAATATTTTACGTCTTTTACTGTATTAGGTTTTGTAAAGTACCACAGCAGTCTCCGATACCTATTTTTCAAATACTGGAGAATGGATTCAAACCGGCATACTTAATGCATACACTATCATTTGTGTAATTTGTTTTGGTTTTATGTACAGAAATGCATTAAAAACATTTAAGAATAATTCAACCAAGATGCCCTGTGTTGTTAAATTAATCCAGCAGCAGATTTTTGCAGGAGTTATGACTACTTTACGAACAAGAATGATTCCTAACTGAAGCTAATGATTTAATCTTGAGTTAGTGTATGGGTGATACGTGCAAGAGCAATAAGGATTTTTAGGGGCATTATGATGGCAAAACCGAAACACAACTGCCCCCAAAAGCCCCTCATTCTCCCTGCGGAGTTTGCCACTAACTGTGACAGTCTCACAGCACTACAACCACACATCCATGTCCAAACGAGCTACGGACATCAGATTTGCCTCCATCTTGGGAAATATTCACCCTTATTGGCTAATAAAGTCTGGATGGGCTTTGAAGGCGAGACAACGAGATCCAGAAGCGGGACTTTGCGGGCCAGTTGGATTGCAGTAAAACTCATCTCGCCCCCAAAATCCCGTATCTGAGGTCACTACCAAGATCAACAGGCGTACTTCAAAACCAAAGATTAAATATATACTGAGTGACCTACATGAATAAAATGCATGTTCTTTAGCTCAATATCTCCGTATCTTAAATATATATATATAGAACATCTATAATACATATACGGGGAAAAAAAATCAGCCATACCAACCTACATGCACCAGATAACCTACTTTCATCTAAATATTACTGTCAAAACTGGCAAGGCGTGAACATATAAGAAAATAAGTAGCCTAATCGAATTGTACAATTGATGGCTTCAGGTCGCGACAAATACAAATAACTTCTGCAGCTGAGCCCCTTGCCTCGCTTTGTCTTTGCGAAAATCAATATATCAGAGATCAGCTACCGCAAAACAAACAACACAAAACACTTTCAATGATTTTTCCAAACGTCAGCTATAAACCTGCACAGGCACACTGGAAAAGTATTCAGTCGCAATACATTTATAATACAACCAGGGCGCTCGAAATTCTTAACTTTGAAGCGCTGATTAACAAACATTATTGAGTGTTTTAATATGTCATACAGTACATCGGCCTTATACAACTGTTAACTCAGTTGCAGTATCCATCTACTTGTTTTTTCATATTTGGATGATAACTTGTAAATGCACGCAATGCCTGTCATTTCTTATGAGGTCACTGGTGGGTATTTAACCTGGTTGAGTCACAGACACAGACGGTGTCCTTGGTCGCTCCGATGAGGCTTCAGGTACCATCCCACAGACACAATCTGTCTGCATTCATTCACGATAAGAAAAGAAAGATTAAAAGCGATTTACTCATACTATCTTAGGTGCGCCATTCCCTTATCACAAAATAATTAAATAAGGTATTCTTCAATTCCCGATGTTGTTGACGTACGTGTCTCAAACGCATCCCAGTTATATGCAATGTACATTTTTGTCACACCTGCTATAGCCTTTCGCACTGTAGTAAGAGGAGCAAGACAAAATACCTCCCTAACACACATACACACACACACAAACACACACACACAAAATCAACAAGAAAAGGAAAAGAAATTTTTAAAAACGCCTTGGATAAATTTAAACTTACCCTAATTAGTCCGTGGCATTCAATTAGCTACGATCACACGAGGCTATGTATCATTTACCGTCGTTGTTCCTTTAAGAGTATATTTGTATAAGCTGGCGAGCGCGGCCCGTGTCTGGCGCTCCTGTCTCATGGCATTTTGAGATCACACTCCAAGCTCCCCAAACATTTCTTCCTGGTCACGCCACTATGCAAGTAGAGGCCAAAAGAAGGGGAGGTGCAAGAAAAGACAAAGATTTTTTTTAAAGATTGCAATCTATAGCCAGATCGATCCCAAGCGAGCGAGCGATCCGGAGCAGGATGAGTCTTTTCCGAGTGCTTGCAGTGAGGGATCCGCACCCGGATCGCCGGCGGACAGCCGCCCTAACGTCCCCTAAGAAACAGCATCGGCCGCACCGACTACTATAACCTTACCTCGTTTAAATGCAGAAAGTTTGGCGCATGTCTTCCCGTGGCAGTCTTATATTTTCTGATTTTTCAAATTTCCTAGAAGGGACCTCCTAATATAGAAGCGGGGCAGAGACATTCCTAGAAATCCAGCGGACGTCATGACCATTTAAAACAACCTGTGCCTTGTTCATACAGCACCCGGTTGCGGCTGGTAGTTACGGGTACACACGAAAACAAGCAAAAGTATTTAAACGTTTCTCAAACACAACCGCTTCTTGAACTGAAACGAGAGCAATGAAACAAAATTTCCATTGTTGCTTTAAGAATGCCAGTGACTAATTCGTGTACTGTGTATACTTGCTCACCTACTGCCTATCATTCACAAACTGGGTACCACCTAGTAATGAATCATCTCTACCTACATTGATGGGACGTAGCTTTCCCACACCATCCTGCCATCCTCTTAACACGGCTTTGTTATTTTACCTGAATGCGTTGAAGTGCATGTACCTGTCTCGTTGTGGTAAAATATATTCTTACTGTCGTTCATATTTTGTGGATGAGTTACACTTCAATGAAGGAAGTTGTTAAATAGTGGTCTACTGAAACCATGGAAGGTTTTAAACTGTTTGCTGACCCCTGCTGGATTTGACTATATTGCCAATACACGATGCTGAATTAGTAACATATATTGTTTCTGTAAATTAGTTTTATTACATGAGGAGGAGCTGCCTTTCTTGAATTCTTCCTAAAACTATATTTGAGATTTGAATAAAATCACCGCCGGTATAAAGGCACGGACGGGGTTCGAACCCGCGATCTTCGGTTTACGAGACCGACGCCTTACCACTTGGCCACCGCGCCTGCGCTCATAAGTTAGGAAAACATCTTAAAGTGGATTAAAATTAATTGCTACATTTTTTTTCCGTTAAGCTATCCGTCGAAGTCTGTCCACTTTAAATTAATGAACAGGTTACCCGTTATATAGTATGGCATCTTTGGATTCATTCCATGATGTACGCTGGATCGACTCGATCGCTAACCTTTCTATCAGTACCAGACAAAAGCCACGGGGAAAAAAGAAATACAGTGATTTTAAACCAGAAATACTTATTATTAGAGCAAGGAGAGATAACTGAAAACAATATTATTATTATTATTATTATTATTATTATTATTAATAATATTTTTGCTATTAGCTTGACATGAACACCAGTACCACTGGGCAAAGGTACGTAAGGTGGAAATACATCAAAATGTTGCCCATCAGTCCTTTATTTTTTCTGTTTTAAGGAAAATAAGCAAGAGTAAGGGATGGAAAAAGTTGGTTTATTAAAAACACAACAATAAAACGGGTAAAACTGCAGCATGACACCGTATGAAAATAGGTGCCTGGATCTCGTTGTGTGGCGTGAGTCTGGTTTAATGTTCCTCATTTGGTGGTCTGTAATTCTTCACCGTAGAAGGCGGCAAGTCTTTTTTAACGCCGATCAAACAGAGGCCCTGGAGATCCGCACTGGTGCTGCAGAAAATAGTTTGCAGAATTAAAGAGACATTAATATTATATATGATGTTATATAATAAAAACAAGTGTATATGAAACCTTAACTGTGTCACTGTAATCACAGATACAGAACTTTCTGAAATTTCCTCATTTTCTTTTTTGATAAATCTGTCTCTCCCTCCGTTGCTATGCTGTGAGCATAGAGCCTATCCGACGAGACAGGGAATGTGAGACGGGGATACCCTAAATGCCAGTGGGTCACATGACTGACACACGGAATGGGCACTGTACATAGACCATCCATCCATCCATCCATCTTCCAGCGTGCTGTATCCATAGTGGGTCGCGGGGGGTCTGGAGCCTATCCCGGAAGCAACGGGCACGAGGCAGGGAACAACCCTGGATGGGGGGCC
>JAODLC010000100.1:24385025-24407325 GCA_026781145.1 Hippopotamyrus pictus | reverse complement strand
CTTAGCCTTTCTGCGTACCATCCTGTCTGCTGTACTACTTAGCCTTTCTGCGTACCATCCTGTCTGCTGTACTACTTTGCCTTTCTGTGTACCATCCTGTCTGCTGTACTACTTTGCCTTTCTGTGTACCATCCTGTCTGCTGTACTACTTAGCCTTTCTGCGTACCATCCTGTCTGCTGTACTACTTTGCCTTTCTGTGTACCATCCTGTCTGTTGATGAAGCGAAATGAGTGTCATTTAACGCACCATTTCACAGTCCAGACCAAAGAGAGGACTGCCATCTGTAACATGTCCATCACTCTGTGTGCAGAGAAAGGATTCACACCCAGGAGCATCTGGCCATACAGGTAAAAGAAAAAAAAGTGAACAAGCAGCATTGTAAGCTAGTTCAATCTGTCACTTTCAGCAATCAGAACAGTAGATTTTCTCAGTGAGAATGAATTATGTTTGAAAGTAAAAATCACTTGAACTATACAGCTCTGGAAAAAATTAAGAGACCTCAGCAAAGATTCACGCATTTCTCAACTTATGGGTATGCACCTGTGCAAAATATATATATATTTTTGCAAACTCCAGCCTTTCTAATCCATCTCCGGCATTAGAAAGTAGCTTCTGCCCTCTATCTGGCTGGTTTTTGGTCATTGCCAGTGTCTCCTGCTTCACCTTATTCTTGCGTACTGCTGTCTTAGAAACTTAGAACCTGCTAGCAGCCTACCAAACAGTGTACCCTTCAGCCAGCAGAACCAGGATAAACTAAGCAGATTTTAAAAAGCAGATTTTTAGAAATATAGAGTGATCTCAATTTTTTCAGAGCTCTATGTCCCACTCACCTTTTCGTGGGAAGGACATCCTGCGCATCTCGTTTGGGCTCAGCAGGTAGGCGGTGAGGCCCTGAGTCTCTGAGCCGTATTTACGGATGACTGGATGCCAGCTTAGGTCTTCTGTGGAGAAGAAGGGAATGCCGCATTGATTGAACATCTGAGCCGAGTGGAGAACACCGCATTATGCTTTCAGTTAATTTCTAATTATAGTCTCATTCTGGCTGCAAGTACTGACAGCAAATTATTTTCTTCAAGGTTTTGTATTTTTTCCCCCCATATAATAAACAAGATAACTGGTTTATTCACCTCTGTGACTTTGTGCTGGATAAATAATTGAATGATGGATGGATAAGTGGATGGTTTATTCATGAGAATTCTTAACTAGATTCCTGTAATCTCCTTAGCAGCTCTCCTTAGCTAGAAGGCTAATATTACTTGTAATTATATATTTGATGGAAATAAAATGAGTCGAATCATGCCAAATATTCATCCATTCATTTTCTGAAACCGCTTGTCCGATTCTGGATCATGGGGGGTCCGGAGCCCATCCTGAAGGCTATAGGCACAAGGCAAGAAGTAACCCAGGATGGGGTGCCAACCCATAGCAGGGCACACTCACACACCATGCACACCTATGAGCAATTTGGTAATGCCAATTAACCTCAGCATGTTTTTGGACTGTCAGGGAAAATCACATACCCGGAGGAAACCCCATGATGACACGGGGAGAACATGCAAACTCCACACATGGAGCCATGGTGGAGACTCACATCCTGGTCCCAGAGGTGTGAGGGGACAGTGTCATTGTGCCGCCCCTCATGCCAAATAATGCATTTGAATTTTTTTGTAAAATGTATTTATAAGAATTTTGTGCAAGATAACATTTTATAGAAATGGACCACTGTGACGCTGCTTTGTGAATTAAAACACAGATTCCTAGACAAACTGATGGCTTTCACCTTGAGCAGGTTAAATCAGATTGAAAGGTTATTAATGTGCATTGCATACCATTTTCTTTACTTTCCAAGGTCTTTTCCAACGGAGAATTGGATATGGAACGTACCAAGCTAGTGACTTTGCAATTATAAAGCTCGGTGTTTAAGATTTCAGACAGCACATTGCGAGCTGGGGATATAAAACCACGTCGCTGAAAGAAAACAAACAGTTTATTAAAACACCAAAGTGACTACAGGTTAAATTTTACACAATTAGTAGTATGTAGCCAACATCAGTCATTACTAGAATATTTTAACTTAATACGGTATTACATATTTTAAAGCACTGATCATGTACCAAGAGAAATTACAAGAATACCACATGATACAATATCAATCTTGCAATTTATGAGTGCATTTAAGCTTAGTTGGTCTACTTACAATACTGTATAGCTTCCTGAGATTTTTAAACTGCAGATAATATCTGTCAAAATGCAGCCTGGCGAGACCTTCTAAAACTGTTACGTTAACTGCACACAGTCTCTTTTGATGATAAAGTCGACACCAACTGGAAAAAAAGAGGGGACAAATCTTAGAAATCAGAGACAACAGAAATATTGCCATGACCATTTCTAGCTTAGTCACTTACTCTGAAAGTTGACTGTTGCGCGTTACCCCCAGCGACGCATACAAAAGCAACTGGCTTAAGTTCTCCTGAGAGATTGTTCCGTGGGAATCACGGAAGGTCAGTTTTAATACTGGATGGTTCTGTCAAAAATCAAAAGAAATAATAAAAACAATATTATACAGAAAATAAAATTACACATAACCTGAATTATACAGCGTTTTCTGTGTTTCCTTCACCTTTACCTTCACTTTAGTCCGCGACTTCCTCTTCTTTTTGGCACATCCATTGTGGGTTGGAGATTCAGTAGATTTTCGTTTACATCCCCGTTTACATCCCAAAGCACCATCCATTTGCTTACGGGTTTGTATGTACAAGACCTCACCTGAAATGTTCAGGAAGCAAGAACCAAAAAGGTACAGTTCACTATACACAATTTAACCATCAAACACACACTCGTGATAAATTACAGTCAGTTTCTGTTTCTATAAATGTTTTGTATGAAACATTTGTCATAATTTTAATGTACATAATCTGAGAGAAGCATCCCGTTAAGTCACAACACTCCATTAGTGACGGACGTGTTCAAAGTTGTATCAATAGCAGTCAATGTTAAAAATACATTTTTCCTTCTCAAAATAAACGGTCCTTACACGTTACACCATCGTTAAATTCTCCATTCCGCTAAACTGTGATCTATATCGTTAGCCAATGTATTCAATTCTTATAATTAACCTTCAATGGTTCAATTGTCTAAACTGAAAATCGACTTAATCAAGCAGAACTTATACTGCAATTAGGTAATACTGCGTGCAGAAACAAATGAATAAACTTATGAATACTTTACTGATTTAAATGGAATCCTCTTTCACAGCCACGTTCTCCCTAGTTTGGATGGCCCATGCTTTGCTGTATCTGCGATGATTTCTGCGCGATTACACATCCTTGCAGACGTAACGAGTCGAATGCAGAAGAAACGGGAAGTGACGCAATTACTCAAAAAGACCGGAGATTTTGAAATGCAATACAGTCGGTGCTGTAGTGTCGTTCTGTTTGATTACACTATCAGCAGGCGTTTATAAATTATATAATCGGTAACTAAGGAGGAGAACGATATGGCAACGAAGAGACTGGCGAAGTACGTGATGGTTTATGAGCGAATGATATTTCACTGACTGTAATATACTGACCAGAAAGAGATGATGGAAGTTTGGCAAGCGTGTTTTTTTGTGTTGCAGGGAACTCGGATTAATAAGAAAATCCAGACGAGCCATGCACGGAAGTGTAAATGCTCAGATGGGTGATAGAGGTAGTATTTTGTGCTCCTTCTCTGTTTAAATTGATTATACTCATATTCCGTGGCATTTCCCAGCTTCTTAAGAAGTGTTTTGCAGATTATCTACCTGGTGGTTTAGGAGTGCGTAAATCTTCCATTTATGATCTGAGGCTAAACGGTTTTAGAAAAATCTGTAAGGGTGTTCTTTCCCTGGTGAATTTAATTAAGTATTAAACAGTTTTGCCAGAGATGAGCCAACTGTTCTTGATTTATAACTTTTTGTTGTTTCAGGACAGTTCTTTTCATATCTAATTGTCATTGACTTTGAATCTACTTGCTGGCAAGAGAGAAAAAATTATGCCCAAGAAATAAGTGAGTTGTTGTTTTACACAATTTTATGTCATATTGTTTTTTGCTTGTTTTATGTGATGCCTTTATATTTTTTGTTGGTTGACCTTACAGTCGAATTTCCAGCTGTCCTTCTGAATACCTCACATGGAAAGATTGAGGCAGAATTTCACACTTACGTCCAACCGCAAGAGCACCCTACATTGTCTGATTTTTGCACAGAGCTTACTGGAATCAGACAGGTGATGCCGCTACCTAATGATCTGCTACTTTTTTAGTCTGTTCGTGCCTTCAGTTCAAAGGACATGAGCTGAGAGTGTATTTCACCATCAGACACAGGTGGAAGCCGGAGTCCCTCTCCAGGTTTGCCTGTCTCAGTTTGCACGCTGGCTTCAGACGTTACAGCAGGAAAAGAATTTAGCGTTCCTCAAAGACAACATTCCCACTCCTGCTCTTAATCCGTGTGCGTTCGTCACGTGGTCTGGTATGCTGTTTTGATTCCATCTCTTAAGTACACATGGAACCAGAAAGAGAGATACAAAATGTCCGGTTTACCTGACATTACTGATTTACCATTGTTTTATTTTATTATACTGCTTTTCAGATTGGGACTTGGGTGTTTGTCTGGAGTATGAGTGCAAACGAAAACAAATCTTCAAACCTGAGATGTTAAATAGATGGATTGATCTTAGAGCCACGTATAAGGTAACCAAACTTGTTGGTTGAGGATAAGAATTATACTTAGACTACTATTTTACCTTATTGAAAGGCGTCCCGTTTACTTTGCTTGTTTATTTATTTAACATTCTTAGGTCTTTTATAATCGAAAACCAAAAGGACTTAATGGAGCTTTACAAGATTTAGGGATAGTATTTTCAGGGCGTGAACATTCAGGTAAATTTTTGGTCTTTATTATTGATATGTTTTCATGTGTTTTTGTGTATATCAGGGTCTAATGATTGAAATCCTGACTTTCAGGTTTGGATGACGCCCGCAATACTGCCCATCTGGCATGGAGAATGATAACCGATGGTTGCGTCTTGAAACTTACAAAGACTCTTGACAGGGTGAGTGGCTTTCTCACGGGTCCCAGTTCTGCAGTACGCCATCCAAGCCCCACCAGGTGAATAAGTCTTCGTAGCTGTTTCAAGGTCTTTTCTGCAACTGCAGTTATTCCTACTGTTCGTGCATGTTTCCAACAGGCACCACTGAAAACAAAGCCTGCAGTACGGAATCCTCGGAAGACGAGTACCTCTGGGGATGGGCGTAAAAAGGCTGAGATTGACTGGGGGGTTGCTAAAAGCACTCGTAAGCACCAAAGGTCTGGACATGCAGGAAAAGAAAACACGAGCGTCCCTGAAGTTAACTCCAATACTGCAGCCTGTCAGAGTTTGGTGACACCAAGGACTCTTCTTGGTGGGTTGACCAGTCCACTTGCACAACAGCAAAAACAGGTGCAAGAATCTCTTGGATGCTTTTCATTTACTGATGCGAGTTCCAGCGTGTTCCTGGTCTCCACCACTGTTGACAGTATGAATTTTGCTCGGTCCAGTGGGGCTGCTGAACCTACTGCATCAAATTTGGAATGCGAAGAGTGTCAATTATTTCCAGAAACCGAGGAGTCGTGCTCCTATGATGATGTAATACTGGAAGACAAAGAATTTGACCCTACTCTTTTGGAAACGTCTGCGGCTGCTTTGGATGACGCTCACAGCATGACCCTGAAAGCTGTTCTTTCTCCAGAATGTGCAAGTAAATCAAATCAAATTCTGTTCAAGAATTCAAACACAACAGTATATTCAGTTGAGAAACCAAGTCCACATTCTACTTCTAGTGCTTTTAAAATTCCTACAGCCAGCCCCAAAATCAGAAGAGACACCAGCATGTCACATCCAAATGCATCAGTGTTGAGGTATCCCAAGGCGCTCTCTGTGCTGGAAACATCAAGAAAACCTTCCGCAATGGACATGACCGCATGCGAAGATTCCCATGCTTCACACACAGATGAATCGCATCTTTCCGGCAAGTCCAGACTGTCATCGGGTGCTTCAGCCTCTTTGTTTCTGAACAGAACGTCACTTCCTCATGCACATACTGCGGTGAAGGCCGGTGGGAGCGGCACAGCTCCGCTGTGCCACTGCGGCCGCAGGGCTAGACGGCTTACCGTGGTAAACAGGGGGCCCAACCACGGCCGGCTTTTCTACAGCTGTCCCATTGGGAGAAATGCCACTGGGAACAAAAGAAACTGTGGCTTCTTCCAGTGGGAGTCTGCTCACCTCAAAGCTGTCTCAGCCTCCACATCCCTGCGCTTTGATAGATCCTCCACATCCCTGCGCTTTGATAGATCCTCCACATCCCTGCGCTTTGATAGATCCTCCACATCCCTGCCCTTTGATAGAGCCTCCACATCCCTGCCCTTTGATAGATCCTCCGCATCGTCCCTGTCTGAGAGAACTTCCTCCAATGGCAGCTTGAACCCATTTAAGAAATTCTTTGGGACCTCCTTAAGACATTAACTCTGAGTAGATCATCTTGTCAAAACACACGAAAGTCAAGCATGTCTTTTTAAATGCACCATAGTTTTTATTATAAATATTTATTTTATGTATGATTTTATTTATTGAATGGATGGTTAAATGCATGATTGGTAGTATTTTCTAACTTGTTTTTAAAATCATCATGTATGTGCTATTAGGTGGAGTCGAAATATTATGAAATAAACT
This sequence comes from Hippopotamyrus pictus, assembly GCA_026781145.1. Taxonomy (NCBI): domain Eukaryota; kingdom Metazoa; phylum Chordata; class Actinopteri; order Osteoglossiformes; family Mormyridae; genus Hippopotamyrus; species Hippopotamyrus pictus. The sequence continues at coordinate 24,400,596 of JAODLC010000100.1, read as the reverse complement.
ACAGAAATGTCTAAAAAACAAATATATCATTATTGCTTTTTCAGTCAAATAGGCATAATTATACATTCTTCACAGATCCAGGAAAGCAGCACCGCTAGCATGGTCTAATGTCTTCCCCACTCTTTGTTCCTCAACTCGACTCTTCTTATTTTACCGCTGACTGTTTTTGGCAGCTGTTCCACAAACTCAATCTGAGTGGAAGAATATTGTGATGTCATAATGGGTGCAAAATTGCCCAACTGCAAGCCAGTGGTTACTGTGTCTCGAGCCAGAGGATCTGTGAACCTACCGTACCTTGCGAGGGTATTTATAGGGAGCTGTAACTTTCTTCACGTGCTTCTGCAGCTCGACTGTGAGCTGATCTCGGTCCTTGGACTTGTATGCAGGGGTCAGGACAACAAACGCCTTAACGACCTGTGGGTGGATGGAGTGTATTCTTGAGATCCTTTACTGTAAGTAACTTTTCCCTTGAGAGGGTGAGATAATGCTGCTGACCTCTCCTCTCACTGGATCTGGGCTGCTGACCACGGCTGATTCGGCCACGGCTGCATGCTCGATCAGCGCATTTTCTACCTCAAATGGACCAATACGATACCTGGACAAGGAAATATAAATGCAGTGAGACACCACCGGGCTTACAGCATGTACTGTGATTATACCAGTGTACAAAAAGCTCCAAAAAGCTTGGGTATGTGGGTTTTCGCTGCAACTCCCTATTTAGATTATTAATTAGAGGACTGATTGGCTGAAGAGTCCTCACAGCTGGGTTTGAACAGCTGTCCTGAAGCGTATCCCAAAGACCTGCATAAACACCGGCCCTTTGCGGGTAAGATTGGCCACCCCTGCCCTAGAGGTATGAGGTCACAGTGTTACTCTCTGAGCCTCCTCTTTGTGCCTTTAATTCCAGGGGTTTTCAGCCTCTCTTAAACCAGGAACCCTCAAATGAATATAGACCAGAGGTACAATGTAATGTACTAATGTAATGCAAGTAACTATGAATGAAGGACTGGTGGGGACTATAATGTTTCTTTCTATCTGGGAGGTGGGAGACCTTTAAATATGTTTAACGTTTTGGAGACAGTTTTGATAATACCATAAATTCCATGTTGGAAACCCCCTGCCGTAGACGTCATTTAAATTAACTCCGAAAATATACATTACCCAGCAGATAGAATGACATCATCGGATCTCCCCACAAACCACAGGTATCCCTCCTCATCCATCACTCCCCGGTCTCCTGTTAGGTAAAAATCCCCTCTGAAGCACTGGGCCGTCCGCTCTGGGTCATCCTGCACACAAGGTGGCGCACAAGTCAAAGGTCTGCCATCAGGGAGGCCGTGAAGCGGACAGAGAGGAAAGCAGAGGCGCCGTACGGTGTATCCAGTGAAGAGCGAGAATGGCCGCTGAGGTTTCACTCTGATGGCGAGGTTCCCCTCTGTACCTGAAGCCACCAGCTCACCAGCATCATCCACCACCTGAAATGAACATGCTGAGGGTTAGTACAGAAACTAACAAACCTGTCATACGTTACATTTTACCTGTGAGGCAGATAAGCTTCAAGCTTCAGTTTTCAGGCTCTTTTTTTTTGGTGGGATGCACGTACCTGCACGTCGTATGCTGGTGACGGCCTTCCAAATGATCCAGGTTTGATCTTCATACCTTTAAAAGTCCCAGCAATCAACACCTAAGAATAGAAGCCCATATATTTTTTAAAGCTTACCTTTTTTTATGAATGACGTCGTTCTTTATAAATTGAATTACCGTTTCTGTTTGTCCGTATCCTTCGTAGATATCCAGTCCCGTGCAAGTCTTCCATTTTTCCATTACTTCTGGGTTAATGGGCTCTCCAGCACTTAGACAGTGCTTCAGGTTTTGGAACTGGTACCTGAAGTGTAGAGAGAGGATTTGTTGGGTTTTTGGGTTTAGAACATTATCACCGACGGTATCAAAGTATGCGATGTAAAACGGATAGAGGCCGAGCTTCCAAAACATATACTCTAACTCCTGACCAGTACTATATACGTTTAGGTGGCACATATAGACAATGGTGAACAAGTGGAGCCTAATTTCCATTAATGTGATTACCTGGAGAGATCTTCCTGGACAAGCATTCGATATGCAGTGGGGGCAGTGCAGAATGTTGAAACAGGGTAATGGGACAGTGTCTGAAACAAAGGCACCGGTCACCAGTTTGCTGATTACAAAGTATTAATTGCATTCATAACGCCATGATGCCACATTCATGAATACTGGAACGGCATACAGGCAGTACCCAGGAGAAGAACATCTGACTTGCGCATAAGTCGTACATATGAGCAGAGAGTCATAGAGCCTATTATACTAAAAATTCGGGTTAAATATTAGTTTGTGACAATGAACAGACACATAGGAAAACATTGCGTGGCTTTTGCAGTTTGTCTGCTTGAGGTACAGTATAGTACCATATGCAGTTACTATTATTACTGTAGAATAATTATATGTACTGTACTGTTATTGTTCTGCGTTACCTTGGGTAGAGTGGTGGATCTGAGGCTTGGGATCTGTGCTGGCAACTGGAAGGTTGCTGGTTCAAATCCCATGAATGCCCAGAGTGATTATACTATGTTGGGCCCTTGAGCATGGCCCTTAACCTGCAATTGCTTCATCCTGGGTATGATGTTAATCTACATCCAGCCCTATAAGGAGGTCCTCCAACTTACAGGGAATAACTTGGGGGTTTAGTGGCAGGATTGACACTCTAGTCAGTGGATAAAACTCCATTTGGACTAGTGTGGTGCTGAGGTATCGCCCGCCACATGGCTACACTCCGGCTCTCAACCCTGAGGTGGTTTGTCGTGTGGTGGGTGTGGCAACACTCTGTAATCACTGCATGCTCCTTACCTCTCTCTTACCTACAAATTTGCCTTCAAGACAGACTTAGGAAACAGATCTCATTCATAACCTGTGGACTGCCGGTAAAGAACACATTCCCATTATACTGGCAAGATCAGCAAGGTCGTTCAGTGTTTTCCGACAGGCCGGGGGACGCACCTTCAGCACCGTAGTGGTTTGAAAGCGTGGCATGTGGTGCACAAACACGCACGCCCCCTGGATCCAGGGAGCGAAGACGCTACTCCAGGCGGACTTGGCCCAGCCAGTGTCGGAGGTGTTCCACAGCATGTCCCTCTCAGTCAGATCCAGCCAGTACCTGGACCCCAGTGGAGCTGAGCATGAGAGTCTCACCCGGATCGGGTGTGGGATTTCGCCCCCCGCCTAAGCCCCGTACCTGCCGTTGACGGTGAGGCCGATCCCAAAACTGCAGTGACTGTGTTCGGTCATTTTCGGAGTGCCGGTGGTCCCGCTGGTGAAGAAGATGGTCATGGGTTCGTTGCTTTTCGTGTCGACGCACTCATGATCGCTTGATACCATCCTATCGATATGAACAAAGGCATCCCAATAAATGACATTGATCTATATATCGATGTACACGTCTCATTCGCACAAAAACGGCCGACGTGCCTTTGCTGCGACACTAATTCATTCCGATTTCTTTTCACCTTGAAAGTTCACCGAGGTTCATCCAACCATGTCTGTCGTGCTGAGACACCAGGACTTTGGCTTTAAGGAACGAGCACTTGGGTGCCACAGAGTCAAGCACAGGAGCCATGGAATCGTCGGTTATGACGCACTTGGCTTTCGACGTGCGCAGTCTGTGGAGGACGTCCTTGGCTGTCAGCTGAGAAGTTCCAGGGATGAGGACAGTTCCTGGGAGGAGTGGAACGCAAACGTGCCATCGAAATGTCATCATTCATCATCGTAACGCTGCAAGACCACGACACAGAGTTTGAACACTGGATGTGTCTCTGTGGTGCCAATAGCACACCTGTCCTCATACATGCCACGTTCACCAGCCACCACTCAGGAACACGGGGGAGAATCAGCAGAACTCTGTCTCCTTTCTGCAGGTTGCAGGGACCACAAAGTACATTGGCCACTTTTCTAGTATGGTGTCCTATCTCTTCAAAGCTCCATTTCACCTCATCTTCTCTGTCATTTACCCACCAGAAGGCAGGATTTGGGTATTTTTTCCCACTCTGAAAACGAGAAAACGATACTGTTTATTATATCGTGCAACCCACAGAAAATAAAGTAAGTAAAGTAGCAGGTAAAATAGATAAACCAGTCTAGTAAAGCGAACTACCGCATTCCAAAATAACTGTGTCAATGTGTTGGAAAAACATGCATCCGACCAACAAAATCAGAGCCAGTATTTCGGTTCTTTATACTTTTCCCCATAATCAAGTCTGTTCCTGGAACAAGAGAAAATCCTGAATGGCAGCCCCCCGCCCCCCCCAGGCACGCAAATCCACACGATATATGCGACTTGGATACATCTACCCATTGCACACAAACAAAGCATTAAACGAAATGTAGAAATACAACCTTCTCTCTCTCGGTCCACGTATCGAGGACGTCCTTTGCGAAGTTAAAATATTTAGGAACTTCAGGGTTGTATAGTTTTTTCAGGCTTTCGTAATCTTGGAAGTTGTTTGGAGCCGATGTTGTGTATCCATGAAGCCCATGGCATATATTTTTGGAGATTAAAAACGTGCCCAGCTTCCGTTTCACTTCCAAAGTCTGACGATGAAGCGACTTAATCATTTTGTGTTTTATTTATAAATTTCGCAATGGCTGTATTCTGTACAAGAGTGGTGATTCCCCCCCCCCTTTTATTTCTAAACGTACCACTGTGATGAAACTGGATAAAGAAGGCAATCTCTAATGCGGCGGTACGAGAGAGAAAAATATACGACGAATAAAAAAAAAGTTTGCACCTAAGTGAAAAGTAACCTATTTGATAATCACACTGCATTTAACGAAAAAAGCATTAAAATTCATTAACCTCTATCCATGTAGGTTCAAGATTCCTTTAATAAAATTTATCTGAGCAATAAATCTATGTACAATTACTGACTAGCAGACGAAAGTCCATTTAAAACACGGATTTAATTTATGCATTCACGTGAAATGAAGTTGGAAACAAAAACCACAAAGTGAATCAACAAGCTGCCAAAGTGTTTATGAACGAACCAGAAGCAAAGACCGGAACCGTGCAAGCCCATGACCCCTGATCACTGTTTGCATAGCCAGCTTTCGGTATTTTAGGTTTTGTAGTTCGTGTGATAAATTACCCGTAGAACAAGAGGCGACCAAAGAGCAATATGTTATTTTCAAAACATAAACATTAATGCACTTCCGTTGTACTATGCACCTCACATCTGTTCATCTGTATTTGAGATATATTTACTTAATTACAAATAACAAATGTGAAATCTCTTGTCTTTTTATGATAAAAAATATTGTGCAACTGAGATGTTATTACTAAAAGAAATGATTTCATGTCTCAAACATTTTTTAAGGTAACAAACACAAAATTGTTGCGATTTTGGGTCTTATCTTTACAGTCTCTGTTAGGGAGAGACGCTGCGTCGTTATGGAGAATGTGGCGTAATTCCTCAGGGACCTATCGGGTGACAAGGAAAAACAGACAGAAAGCCTAAAGTGTACAGATAATATATACGAAAATAAATGTGCATTAATAGCATAATAATAGAATAGAACACGTAATAACGCAATAATATAATCCATCTATCCTTTATCTATGCAGGGTCGCGGCGGTCCGGAGGCTACCCTGGATTATTAAAGTATACTTAAATAAAATTAGAAACATAGTAGTAAATGCGCTAACAAGTAAAATAAAATATAATAGAAATGCCTGTACGTGTATGTATAATAATAGGCGCATTTCTCGTTTATATTAATTCATTGATAATGTTCTTCATAAATTTATATATACATATTTAGTAATGTCTTTATGTATTATTTTCAAACTATTTCAAACAAACTGGAGAGCCAAGTGGCCTCTCAACAGATTAATTTACGGAGTCCCTGGAAATGCACGAAATTTATAGTGCTCTTAATTTTTATTCTGGGTAGCATTAAGCAGCTATGTTAAGAAAATGGGATGTAAAAAACCCCCAGTACGGTAGGTGGCAGTATGGTGAATAAGGAAATAAATGTATGGTATAAATGGCCGAAGAAGAAAAAGGAAGGCGCACATGATAAACGTAGTAGTTAGATGGTGTTACGGTAATGTGTGACTAGAAATTATATCCACGTGATGATATGTATTTAACACAAGAATGAACGTTGCTTAACCTTTTTGATTTCATTAACGTGCACTTTGCCTCAGTAAAGTATCGGGAAGTTACGATAAGTAAGAGATGAAATTTGCTCTTAATTTCGTGTACTTGTAGAGTATAGAGGTAGCTTGTTACCTGACTGGTGTGTATTTAACTTTGAGTTGTTTCTGCTCCGGCTAGCCTGTTAAGCGTGTCATATTGTTCCTGTATTTAAAGGTTAAAATGTCTGATTCCAAAAAAAGGAGTAGAAAACGGTATGGGAATTATAAAAACAAGAAGTACAAAGGGTCCCGAGAGCTGGAAGTGGGTATGCAAGGGATCCTGATTACCTGCAACATAAATGAAAGGAAATGTATCTCGGAAGCATTCAGCCTTCTCAACGAATATGCTGATCAGTTATACGGACCAGAGAAGGTGTGTTACTGGCGTTTCGTGTTATCGAGCACTCTAATTTACGGAACTGATGTGGATGTGAAATGTAGTGATTTAAAACCGCTGTTCCCGCCGTTTCTTTTTCCAGTTTTCGGATTCTGAAGAGGGTGACAGTGATGTGGAAAGCGATGAAGATGATGCAGAGGCAGCTCTGAAGAAAGAGGTGACCAAGATTTGCACATCTACGCAAAAGAAGGAGAGGCGATTCCAGGCACTGGACAGTGGAGCCAAGAATGTGGTCTTTATTAGGACACAACATTTGGGTAACATTATTTATCCTCGTATGTTTTTCAGTGTATTGCGATTATAACTCACAACTACTGTTTTTGCAAATCATTATATGCCTGCATAGGTGTGCGTATATATATATGTATGTATGTATGTGTGTATGTATGTGTATATACAGTATGCAGGCATCGATGTTTCCTTTGCACCTTGTAGAAGATGCACATTCACCTGTTTGATGTGCCCTATCCCAGACCCCACCCACCTGGTGCACCACATTTTGCAAGACCTGCACACGACAAAGAAAAAGAAATCCAGAGTGATCCTGCGGATGTTGCCTGTGAGCGGAACCTGCAAGGCCTATCTGGAAGACATGGAGAAGTATCTCAGCAGCTTCCTGGAACCGTGGTTCAAGGCGCCCAACCAAGGCACCTATCAGATCACCTTCAAGGCTCGCAACAGCAGCCACAACAGCAGGGAGGATATCATCAAGGCTTTGGCGGGTGAGAGCTGGAGAAGTACTGGAAGCTCAGTAGCTCGTTTGGGAAATATTTGCATGTGGACAGAAGGAGATTAATTCAGAAGTATGATAAGTGCTGCTCAAGAGTGCATGTGGGGTTTTTAATATTCTTTTTTGTATAATGCCTGATTGAAGTTTAGCTGTTTTAGCTAGGGCTTATTTGCGTGTGTCGTTCACTGTAGGCGTCGTCGGGAGACTGAATCCAAAGAATAAGGTGGATCTCACCAACCCCGAATACACAGTCATCGTCGAGGTGATTAAAAGCGTGAGCTGCGTCAGCGTGGTGAAGGACTACATGCTGTTCAGGAAGTTCAACCTGCAGGAAGTCGTGAAGCCGGACCCGGAGCGAAAGCCTTCTGGGCCGCCGGACGGAGCGCGACAGGATCCCGGCGGACGCGTAGCGGAGGATGTGAAGACGGGGGCTGCGGTTGGAGATCAGGGCGAACAACTGGGGCTGGGGGCGCAAAAAGGAGCAGAAGAAGCAGCACCAATGAAGGATGAAAGCGGGGGGGGTGATGGCGAAGCCCCTGGCCAGCAGCAGTGAGGGACGTTAGACGTCGTCTTTGGTATAACGTTAAACGGATCATTCAGGGGAGACGCTTCTGCTTCTTAATGACTTTTTATCGCAGTTCTTTCAAATTACTGGTTAACATATTCACACCCATAGCTATCCAGATTTGTATTTAGGCTATAAAAGGAAAAGGTTTTAAAAACTTTGTATAAATGCTTTATCTGATTGGTGGTTTATTTTATGTAAAGCTACGTGCTTAAATGTAGTATGAAAGCTAGTATTACTTACTTTAAGCCAGTACTCTCACCCTACTCTCCCCGTCAGCACATGCCGCTCTTGGAGGAGCTTCAGACTAAATCTTTTGTGCCCTTTCAACATTATTCGGTTTTAATTAAACAGAGAAAAACTACATCACCTGAGTAAGACTTATTAGTGCTGTGCCTGTGGAGTCAATGGTCATATGTGCTACACATTTGGGTCTCATGCTAAGAAATTAGCTACTGGAAAGTGTCTTGCACTCAATGCAATGGACAGCATGTTCCAGTCTCTGTGGCAGGAATCTCATTCAGCCATCATGCATTTGGTCGATACATTTAAAAAGCTGTGCAGTTTATTTAGTATTCAGTCTGCATCAGAATTAGGTGCTTGTATGACTTTGGATTTCTCGGGTAGCTTCATACCCCGGAGCAGTGGTGGTGTGCGGTTCCGTCCACAAGTATACGGCATTAACCCTGACCTTAACACTTACCCCGATAGCAACCCTATCTAAGCCTAGCTAAGCAAGCCAGTAGATGGATACAAACAACTGGCAGATATGTGAATTAATATATTTTAATATGTGTGGCATATGGCTGAATAATCAAATGGAAACTTTTGCTTCTGTTTAGCTTTTCATTTTAGTATGTGATACAAACTGTATACTAATCTAGCAAGGCATAATATTAATGTTTTGTAGTTTAATATTTCACTATTTGGGAAATCAAGGAGTGCCCCCCCGCCGAGCCACTGAACCTGAAAGTCTTCCCCAAATTTGTCCACCTTATGGGCGGATCTGCTCCGACCACAAGTCCAGTACACCGTCGCAAGGGTAATTGTAAGACTGTATAGGAGACTAAAATTCCCTTATACCACAAGATGGCGCCATTTCTGCGAAATTAAATGCGTTGACAGAAAACAGCGTTTTACGCATTCACCCAATAATCTACTGCAATCTGAAAATAACTCATGAATGGTCTGCTGAGGTATTTATATGGTCGAACAAAAACGTACGGTTCGCGTATATATCTGCATATATTTGTGATACATGTTTCGCTAGCGAAATGTGTAGTTGCTGCATTAATTGTGATTAAAAAAGGTCTAATAGATGTTACCATGGAAATACGTTTTTGGTTCAGGTTGCCATTTAATGATCCCTTCATAATAGTAGGTCTACCATGTGTTTAAATGCATTTCATTTTACTTCACCAATGAATCACCCACCTGAATTTGAATATTGCCACCAACTACCCAAGTATTATCCCCGAGGGCCAAATTCCACCAGCAGCACAAAGCCAAGGTCCACTGTCTCTGACCAAAAAAAAAAAGAATGTCGACACGGTGGTCCCCCCACTAAGTTGGTCGACAGTGGGCTGGGGTATGGATGGCACGATCCGAATACAGTTGTGTGATTGTTTCGGTCTGTACACGGACCGCAATGCGCCAGCTTTGTAAATGATGAAGACTAATTTTACAGCCTGTGGTAAAAGAGTATGTATTTAGGGAAAATTAGGCTAGTTAAGTTAAAAAAAAAAAAAAAAAAAAAAAAAAAGTAACAAATTATTATTCATTTTACCTCGAAATATGTCTTGCATCTGTCTATAAATATCCCCATTAATTTGCTTTTAAAATTAAATGTAGTCTTTAACTGGAAAATGTGACTTTAAAATTAATCCTTAAATATATATGCCTATTTCATGAAAAAATGCGTAAAATGGTTAAACCACAAGGCAAAACGAGTGAGGCATCTTGTACTGTAGAATTGCAGACCCCGAAACAATCAATAGGCCTAAGGGATATCAAAGTTACATTGTAAATCATAAAACACATAGTTAACCATAGAGGTAATATGCGTGTAAGCATGTATATTCAGTGTACAGTACAATTACAGTACCAGCAAAATGGAAGGGATAATGACGTCAAACGTCTGGTTCACATTTGTCTGTATGTTCAACCAAACGTTGACATAAATTTTGAAAAAAACATCAAAATGAAAGGAATAGTGTAGAATTAAAAGCAATTTATTTATTCCACGACGAGACTCGCCTTCCCTTTGCTTAACTGCTCTCTTTATCTGCGCAGGGCAGCACGATCGTCGCGTGCCCAGTTGTTCAAAGGACATTCTTGTACTATTTTTGGTGGAGGGTCGCCAAAATCAAAGCGACATATAGACTGCTGTGCACGACAGATATGTCCAACCTCTGTGTTTGTTACCAAATGTTAAAGCTTATTTTTCAAAATGCCTTTTACCAAGTGTTAAAGCTTATTTCTCATCTTATCCTTCACTTCGGATGTTTTTTTTTTTGTTTTTTATGTAATATGAATGTTTTGCAAAATTTAAATGAGGTGAAAATGCTGAGCAGAAGTGAAAATGTGCAATATATGGTGCAACTATTGCAAATATACTGGTCCCATATGAGCGATCCAGATTAAGTCATTTCAAAGAAATGGCATCGATACAGACTGTGCATCAGACACCATTCAAATACTGTTTGATTCGCTTGATTATCTATATTGTCCTCCACCAAAAAACAACAATAATAATAAAACATTCCTCGTCCGTACAGCTGAGTATTAGTGAGCCATCCCTGAGTGGCATCTAGAGATATGAGGGTGCAGCAGCAGGTGTTTCGGCCGATGCGGTGCCGTGCAGTTCCGGTGCTGCTCCTCTCCTATAGGTCCTCTCGCTGAAAACGACGGCAGGATGTTCTGCACTTCACAGCCTTAGCAAATGTCAAGCATTAATGGATGCACGTGAAATAACAGTAAGTTTGGTGCCCTCCCTCGTGTTTGCTAATTACGGGGGATTTGGTCGCTATATACTGTATTGATTTTTCTGTGCATCATATTAGGATAAGCTATTCCATGAAACAGTAAAAAAAAAAAAAAATCCATAATTATTTCAAGATACGTTAGGGCATCCCGTACTTTATTCTGGAGAAATGTAACCGGTCTTTGTCCTGCACAGGGACAGGGCAGTGGATGTCACCGAGCTCCTTAATTAATAGCCCATAGGACTCTCCTCGGGTCCCGTCCTGAGCGCCTCCGCTTCTCCTAATGTGTTTTTCCTCATGGTGCCAGAGCAGAGCTGGAGCTCGGGCCTCCCCGAAGAGTTCACTCTCTGCCCTCATTAGGGTTAATTACCTGGGTAGGGATCCGCTCCCCGCGACCTGTCCATCATTAGCCTGTGACAGGGACTGCACTTTGTCAGGAATTAGAATTGCCGCATTCGGCACTGACATGTACAGGACAAAATGAGAACCCTGGTGCTGCTTGAAAAGGAGGATGCACGAATCCTCTCCTTTTTACCCCTGACTTGCACCGACTTGTGGGATGCTGCAATGATGAAGGTGTGTCGTAATGGACTTTTAAGGGAAAAAACGAGGGGCGACCCGGATTTGCCGTGAATAAATGCAGGCCACCTCCGGGTTAAATGGAGCCATTTTATTAGGACGGGGGTCAAATCCCAGCGGCACCGTCTGGGACTTGTGTGGTAACTATGCCGTAATGAATCCACGGGAGAAACAATCGGGCTGATAATGGAGGCAGACCAGCTGCGGTGTGTCGCTGGAGCAGGAGGTGCAGCCGGGATGTGTCCTTGTCTCTGGTGGAGGGCACTCCTGCCAGCAAATCTGAGATATCCCCACTGGGTAATTACACAAGCGCGGCTACCTTCAGCCTCAACCAGGGCTGCTCTGGGTTTAGTATTAAAACAAACCAGTTACTTACTGGGAGTGTACCGGTAGGCCAACTAACATTTCCACCGCGCTTCCGCTAAAGATAGAATTATTTGTTCTGTTGCTAATTAAATTCATTAAACAACAATAGCGGTAGCATTGTTGTTTATGTAATTATTTGGCTGTCATAATCAGTATTTCATATTCATGACTACGTAAGTACAACACCGACATATTGCACTTGCAAATGCAATTATAATACAGGTGCCTCAAATTGGTTTGAATGACAGGTACTGTTATTAACGCATTTTCTTTACGCTGAGGAGAAACGTAACGAGAAACCGTGTAAATGTCACATTTTAATATATACTGACAAATCCACAAATTAGTGTCTCGAAGACGGGGCTCAGAAGATGTGCATCATAACGGACGTCAATGAATATGATTACGTTTTTATGATATGTAAGGAAAACGGATGCAGCCTATTAGTGTGTTAATTTTATTCATCGAAGTATAAGAATATCACAAATTGTATTACGGTTAATTTACCTTTCCGTTTCCACTGCTTGCTCATTATTAAAAAAATTAATATTTTAAAAGATTTTGCTTACTGTTATATATAGGCTATATATGCGTATATTGTGCTCAGCAAGGTGACTTATTTCACAGCCATAACTCATAGTAGGAAGACACAAAGGTGCATTTTTAACTGAAATCACCTTATAAACAGAGACCGTCCACACTAAACAGTGTCCGTTTCAGCATAATAAATGATTTATCGCAGATTTATACATTTTCCAGATAAGCAATTAATGACAGTCTAAATCTTGGCACTCAGTGGACGCGATTGAATAAATTATTTAGCCGATAAATTGGGTAACATCCTCGTCCTTGAAGACGGCAGTTTGTCCCAGTCTGACGGGGCCTGGCTTCTGCCATAAGACGCCACCTAAATGTCATGGAGCAGCAGGCACCGGAAAGGTTACCGGTGTTATCAGTGCCGGCTAATTGCGCATTAATTGCCGAGAATTTGCATGGCGATGCCTTCGGCCGGCCCTGGTATCCCCGGCACAGCCGAGACGTCCTGAGGATGCCACACCGGAGGTCCTCCTTCTAATTACACTTGCAGGCTCCTTCAGCGCGGAATGCGGATAATTACGGGGGCTCCCTGCGGTGCCCCGCCTCCAAGCAGCCGAGGCCGCGGTTCGGGCAGGGGGGAGCCATGCTTATGTTAAAGGTCATGGGTATTTGAAACAAGGATACAAGTTCCGCTGGTTCACAGTCCCAGATGACAAGATTATGCATCTATTAGAAAAACTGCATAGTGTCTCGTTGACCTTTATGATCCCTGGGAGACCTTCCTAACACTCCTGGGTCTTAAATTATTCCTCCAGTCTTGGAAGCTGTTAACAGAATTTACCAAATAAATTAAATTTCTGCATGTAAAGTTTGATAACAAGTATAAACAAGTATGACCTAAATAAGTTAAGGAATGACACAACTCGTGTATTTTACATAATGTGCATAATGATATATTGTACACTATAATTGCAATAAAAGTGGCTGGCAGAGTTGCTCAGGGGGAATCCTATTGCTTCATGCCTCTAGGGTTGGGGGAATCTTGCCTCTGCTGTGTGTGTGTGTGTGTGTGTGTGTGTGTGTGTGGCTTTCCTCCCAGGGACTTACAGTTAGCTGAATAGTATCTTTCGGTTGCCCATTGTGTGTGTGTGTGTGTGTGTGGTTTTCCTCCCAGAGACTTACAGTTAGCTGAATGGTATCTTTCGGGTGCCCATTGTGTGTGAGTGTGTCTGTGCCCTGCGATGGACAGATATTCCCCAGGCAGGTGCCTGTCGCTGCCTGGAATGGGCTCCGGATGTAAAATAAGGATAAATACCCCTGAATAACAGTGCATGATATAATCCCAGTGTAACTTCTTCATAGTGTGTGTGTCCTGTGATGGACTGGCATCACATCCAGGGTGTCCCTCTGCCAGGGATTGGCTCTAGGGCCCCCATGTGACTTTAACTAGGACAGGTGGTTGGATGGTGGATGGATGTATGCATGTATGTATGGATGGATGGATAATACAGAATACGGATGGCAAAAATGGAAAAATAATAATAATAAAAAAACTTCTAAAATAAACAAGTCTTTCTATAAACTGCCCAGGAAACCATTATTCGGTTTCAGACACAGTGATGTGAGGAGTATAGAGAAGAGATTTCAGAAGCGTTTGGCTTTATGTTCTAAAGAATCATTTCCTGAACAAATGGACAGCAGGTTGCAGCTTTAAAATATCAACTACGAGTTAAATGTCCTTTTGTTCGATGATGTATTATTCTGGCAGGGCTCAGGTCTGTCCGTTACATAAGATGACAATATTTCTCCATGCTGTTTCTTTCTTGCTGGAGGACTCGGTTCCGCTCCCTCGTGCAGGGATGCTGGTAGCTGGTTTGAGAAGTACTGTACAGCCCAGACAAAGATACCCATCATGGGTTTGCCTTCCAAGTCACAAAGCTCGAGTTCCATAGGGAGTTTGTGGGACTGTCAAGAGCATTAGATAACTCAAAGCATGGTTCCAGGCTCGCTGCCGACAAGCCAAGACAACAGGCTCCGACAGACCATATCCCTGGTATTTAAGAACCTGTCTTGATTTATACTGATGGAGTTCTAATTTCAAATGATTTGTAGATGATACACAGAACACCAGTGTCTTACCTGAGCATCAGGATGGAACACATTGTGCATTATGTCTACAGCCCTATTACAATAACTCATGTATATTGGGTAGAGTTCCCTGGAGTCCATCCTTCCAACAGAACAGGTATCACCCTGAACCAGACTTTCCACCCAATTGGCAGGTATCCCAGCCAATGGTCCCTGGGCCTATTAGAAACAAACACCGCAGAAAACCATGAAGCGATGGGACTCTCGGTGGCTGACGGTTCCGTCAGCTCCGGGACCAGATGCACAGGTGAGGACCCAAGAGCTCAGAGCTGGATGAACATGAGACAAAAACCAGCCCAGAAGCGGTAACCAGAGATCTCACTGGAGACAGAAACTGGTCCGAAAATGGCAACTGGGAATCCAAACAGAAGAGGGGAACCAAGAAACAGGAACCAGCCATGAGAGAGGACTCTGGCACTGACAGATTAAAAACGGGAAAATGAAATGTCAGTGTCCAGTCTGACCAATAGACTAAAGGTAGGTAAGGAATTACACTCGGTAAGCAACCCTGACTGGCCCACAGAACACTAATGAAGACCCAACACCTAGCAAAGCTGGCTGTTCTCGTCATTTGGTCCCTGGTCCTTGTACTTCCAGACTGGGGCAGTCATGAGGGGCATCATCATCATCTCTGATGTGGGTAGCATCTGGATTCAGCATCGACATAAAGGGGGTTCTGCTCTGTGGTTCTGCTCTGGGGTTCCGCTCTGGGGTTACCTGCGAAACGGCAAAGAGCAGAGCACATGCCAGTATAGCTAGCTAATTTCTTTCACCAATATGGTGGATGACAATTGGCTTCTCTTCAAGCTGAAGGAGCTCCAGGTCCTCAGCCACGGAACATCACGTATGTACACATTCCTTCAGCTGATATTTAGAACAAAACATCAATCTGTTTTCCCCGACTTAATGGCAAGTTCAATATTTTTCCATTCCAAAGTACATTGTTTGTTTGCAGGAACGGAACGATAGCATGACACCCAGCAGGCAGAGGATCAGTCCTGAGCAGGTGGCCTGTGCAAACTGCCCAGACCTCCCACCCCCT
>JAODLC010000100.1:24328543-24377328 GCA_026781145.1 Hippopotamyrus pictus | reverse complement strand
ATCTGGGAGCAAGTTCAGCTATGAAATGGCAGCCTCTCAGACACACAGAAAGGGACCCAACATTAATACCCAACCTGAATGGCAGTAAATCCCACCAGCAATGTTCTATCATCTAATGGAAAGACTTACCAGTAGAATAGTTATAGCAACTAAGGGTGAACCAACTTCACATTAATACCCTTTGATTCTCACTGTAAACCCAGATAAGTTGGGTTTACTGGGATGTCCATGGAGTCTCCCTCAGTAAGACTCTACATAGTGCAAGAAACAAGACAAAAACAGGATATTCAGGTTAACAGCAATTTGTCTACAATCAGCTGTATAGAATTATGTAATATTATGATTTTTATAATACAGTGTGGCATGACAAACAGCGAAATTCAAATTCACATGACAAACAGCGAAACTTAATTTGAGCATCTACAGTTTGCGGTTGATCAGTGCTTCTGGTGTGAGAGCGGGATAAATGCCTATGGAGTGCATTGAGAGACTTGAATGTAGACATACATTCCCGATGCAAGCAAGGAAAGGGTTCAGTTCTTGCATAAGTTCCATGTTTTAGCCTGTAATGTTTAAAAAGCTGTGCTCCCTTCTCGCAGATGGCAGGGCAGTGCTTACATTTCCAAAGCATTTTAATGTGGCTTTAAACAAAACTAGTAGTGCAAAAAAATTGGCACTTGTTAAAAGTGGGCATTTACTCTTTCAAACCTACACTGAAATAATTTGAATTCTACATCACTTTTGCAAAACTGTATGTAGAGAAAACACAATGCTGCAGTTATCAAATGCTCACTATTCACTTAAGACAACCTCAAATTTACATACATTTAAATGCACATTTCAAAATACAAAAGTTCCAGCAGTTTCTAATTAGTAGTATCTGAATAGAGAAAACAACTCACCTTGTTCATGCAGAAAATGGTATCCTCTTTACTGCAGGCAAAATTCCTTTAAAAGGGTCCAAACTTGAGAAAAACAGACAAATGTAGGCAGAAAATGTATTGTCCAAGGAGCATGCAAAGTGCAAAAACCTTAAATTGCTTTGTAAAAATAAGAAAATGGCACAACTTTCTCTGTATTCTCCAACGGACAAGCACAGACTTGTCTTGAGTCTTCAGCCAATCAGGCTGCACTGTGGCCTGAGGTAAAACTTGATAGTTTAAGTGATAGTTTAAACTTATAAAAATGAATACACCCAATGACTGTCTCATACACTCTTCATATACTCATGCTGTTTAAGTAATGCAGCAAAACTAATTCTCTATAGTAATATTTACTCAAACTGTTTGCATAGAAAAAACTTTTGGGTTAACAGTGCGGGGGCGGCTCCGGACCCCCCGCGACCCAATACAGATAAAGCGGGTTGGAAAATGGATGGATGGATGGATGGATGGATGGGTCAACAGTGCAGAGTGAGATGTTGGACAGTCTAGTGTCCCAATGCTTTTGTCCACATATGTATGTTTTAAATTGCTTACTTGAAATTAAATTGCTTGTATAATAGTATATTAGTCTAGTTTCCACATTCTGTTCATATTGGTACTTTATAAAACTGCATAGGGTATTGTAAACATCCACTAGCCTTCCAGTAAAGTCTAACTACTCCTCATAACTTTTAAGAGGTTGGATTTTCTGGGTATTTGGATGTTTAATGGGTAGCAACATGATATTGTAAGACATGAGTAAAATCTGCTCTGAAGTACAAATAAGCACCGTGCTAGACCATCTTGTAAGACCTGACAGCTATAGCACGGTGTACATCTTTGATACCTATCTAGGGTATGAGGAGGGTCGGAGTATTCAAGGTTATAAGTAATGGACAGTAATGATAAGTATAATACCATTAGTGTCTAATATATACTGTGTATTTGTTTGCTGTCAAAGATGTTATTCTGGAGAAAAATATAATTAATTAAAGACACAGTGCTTATGGTTTTTCGATGGATAGGGAAGAAAGTAAGAGCAGAAAGGGAGAAATAGCTGGTGATTAGATGTGAATTCAGACGGTGTGTTAATAACACAGCTGAGAGTTTCTGGATGCCCTGATTGAGATGAAGAGGTTCTCACCATTAAATTACATCCAACAGAGGTGACCAAAAACACATGCCAAAAATGGAGCTTTGCACTCTATGTGTGTGTGTGTGTGTGTGTATTTACCTGCAAGCTTGCAGTATCTGAAGTATGTGAGAGAATCCTGGTGCTGACTGATATTTTTTAAGCACATCCATACTAAGGTTCACCATGTCAGAAAGTGAATTTATATGACCTGCATCCAATGTGGTATTCAGAGTCATGGAAATGAAATATGGTTGTAGGAACTACAATTTAAGAAGTTTTACATCCAGGTTAACTCTGGTTTGTAGAGGATAAGAATTAGTATTTCTTATAATGTTTTTTGCATGTTGAGTCGCTTAGTTTTAACCATGGTTGTGGTCCAAATCAATAGCTAGAAATAAATTTTGTACATGTCCCTTGCTCCAGCTTTCTCCGGATGGGGCAGGGTGGGGTGCCAATCAAATCAGTGAAATCAGACTCGTTTTTCTACTATGTAGCTAAGTGCCTGTTGTGGCCCATTGAGAAGGGCTAAATTGTGAGGATTTGCAGGTATTATTGCAGTTTCCCCTTATAGCAGGAAATGTTACGGTTGACCAGCTACAGCTCCCAGAATGCTAACTCTGCTAACTATACTTATTCCAGTCATGTCCTTAAAGTGCATAGTCTCCATCATGTTATAATTAACTTTATCCATTTAAAGTTCAGTGCTAATCTTAATTATGCTTGTGCCCCCTTTCTAAATAAGACATGTGTGTGCAGCAGATTCAGACTATTACACGGAGTTTGAGTCATACTCACCTATTCTGTAAATTATCTGAAATGATGCTGCCCAGATTGCAACTACACCTGAAAAATGTTTCATTACACTAATTTTTGTGTCCCTTTACTGGCTCAGAACTGAAGTCAAAAATGCATTAAAAGATTCAACCCCCATTATGACCCCAAAACTTATTAACACACATCGGCAGAGCTTCCATAAATGAGACCACCCTGGTTCAGAATGTTCTGGAATGACCTTGGGAGATTTTGCTTCTTAAATTGCTTTCTACTCATGGGGTAGCACTGCATCCAGGTGCCTCCAAAGCTGGCATCTGAATCGTTCCCTTAGCCCTAGTGTGTCTGCTAGGGTGTAGCCCAGCTTTGTGCGCTGTACCCCAGTGTGACCTGGCCTATAATATGCAGTTATCTGATGGATGGATGGAACTCAAGCATAATGCAAAACAATGGTTTCTATGCAAGAAATATACACAGTACTGTGCAGAAGTCTTTGGCAGGCTAGGAAAATCATGCAAAATTATATTCATCTTGGTGCAAAACTATGATTTTATGTCTGTCACAGTGTGTCAGCTTAACCATTTCAAAACCCCCCCGTATTTGCAGCAACCATCCAATACATCAATGTATTTTATGACTTACGGTACTCACTAGCATATATGTTCAGCTAATCAGCACCTCACCGATTTTTTAACTAATTAAACAAATTGATTAAAGAAGCTGGTGGTGAAATTTAACAAATGCTTGGAATGGCTGAGGTGTCCCGATGTGAGTTTTGGGAACTGAAACAGCAAGATATCAGTGACTGTCGGGAGAACAGAAGAAATTCCTGTTCGTTTTAATTGTGTTACTCTTAATTTGATTATGCTCTAATGTTAAATAGTGTGTTTGTTCTGAGCAAACATATACTTACTGCCCAGATAAATAGCTTTACACATTTCCTGTGACTGCCTGAGAAATTTGCACAGTGCTGTACGTCATATGAAAACATGAAAAAGTATGCATAATTCTGAGCTTTGGCCTAACGTAATTATCATAGTATAATTTGAATGTTAGCTTCTTTACATTTATTAATAACTGTTACAGTTTTGCAATATCTAACTTTCAGTATTTCAAAAAAAAAGCATAAATGGTATATGGTAATATTTGAAAGAAAGAAAGTTTGTTCTTAACCCTTGATGAAATGTTTAAGACAAGAAAGACATTCCTCATTTTGACTGGGTACCATTTAAATAACAAATTCAGGTGGAAGACTTACATTCTCACACATTACACTTTTCTGTTATTTAACTGTAGTGTTTCTGAAGTGTTTCTCTAAAGCTTCTCACTGTTTACATAAATTGGATCCATCCATCCATCCATCCATCCATCCATTATCCAGCCACTTCTCCTGGTCAATGGGGTCATTTAATTTGTGCTCCTGTGTGTTTTATATACAGACACTTGCCGGGTTATGACATTCTGTGTTACGATATTTTGACTTTATGATGGATAAGTGTTTTTCACTTTCAGTACATTATTCAACAAATTCAACATGAGATACATTTTTTTTTTAAAATAAATTTGGCTTTGTGTTAATGATTTTTCCCAGCTGTAGGCTAATGTAAATGTTCTAGACATGTATAAGGTAGGCTAGCCTAGGCTAGGCTATGAAGTTTTTTAGGTTGGGTGTGCTGTACTAAAATGCATTTTCACCTTACGATATTTTCGCCTTACGATAGGTTTATTGGAACGTAACCCCATCATAACCTGGGGAGAGGCTATATTTGCTATAATATATATTAGCTGGGTTTCAGCTATTAGTAAAATGAAGTATTTCATTTGTGGTAAGTTAATTACTGAAACATAAAAAGCAAACTAAACATAATCACGTGAAATATGAAATCAAAAGAAACATGCAGGAAAAAATAGCCCCGAGCAACATAATTTTTAAATAACATATTCTAGTTTTCCTTTGGTCCTAAAAATGATCTTCATAGAGATGCCTTTCAGATTTGTTCACTCTGTCATTTATTGGAATTTTATAGCCTTCATTAAGATATTTTGTTTTATTAATGCATTCTCGCGGTGTTCCTTATTGCTCTCTGTAAAAGAAAATGTGTTGTTTGAATTTAACTGGGCGGCATTTTGTATGGAAACCATTTTTAAAAGCGCACATAGTTTGCATAGAAAAGTTTATTCTTATCAAAAGCATTTATGAAGATCTTTTTCTGTCTAATAATATTGTATTGAACGTGGGAAAGGTGTAAGTGTGGCACAAACCCAGGAACAACCAAGGAATGAGTGGCTTATGATTGTCACATGTGATTATATACAAATGTCAGAATGAGCCGTGTTTGGAATGCCACGCTCTCTCAGCAGGACAGTGCCTGATATGATCAGATTATAAATGAGTTTGTCATCTGCCCACGGTTCAGGGTCATGATGTACTTTATTTCTGCACCGAATTGCTTATAGTAATTATATTTATCCCGCATTAGTTGATGTGGCATATAAAAAAGGAATTTTAGCATTGCAAGGGCGTCTGTGTTATTGGGTAAAATCTTCCATCAGGTAGTGGATAATAATCTTATGTTGGCAAGATCGATTGCCAGAATATTCTGAACAGAATGGGATCAGGAGATGCTTTTGCAACTAACCCACTGAGATCTCCCTGGAGCTCAATTCTGACACAGGATTCCAGTTTATGGACTGTCTAACCTAGTGGGGGGGGGGGCATGTGAAGGCTCTGTGTGGCAATTTCAATACCAGTACATTATCAATATCTTGGTATAAAACTCAGATGGACCTGTCAATGGAAAATCGCGCTCACCAGTATCTCCTCGGGGTCCTGAATTATGACACGTTTGCCCTTTGATAAGACAAGTGTCTCCAGTAAACAGTACAGTTCCTGGATGTATCACTGAACGACTTAACCAAGCAGACCGTGACTCTCCCCTGTGCTGTCCGAGGTGATCATGTGCTGCTCTCTTATTCCGGTTCATTCTGTGCCAGACGGCTGAATTCTACAGATCAACAAGCAATAATTTTTTTCTTAAGTACACTGCCTTAAATATATTTTTTATATCCAGTACAATAGAATCAAACCCGCACAATAATGATAAAATACAAAGCTGAATGCTTTCTTCATCCATCCATCCATCCATCCTCCTCACTGCTTTTCTAGAAGTTAATATTCATGCATGGTGCTTAAGCTGCCCTGAAAGGAGAATAAATGTCAAAAATTCCCCTAAACTCCAGACTCCCACTAAATCCCCAACTTGGCACTTCAGGACAGAAGCGAAGAACGTCTGCTGTCACCTGCCGATTTCCCCGTGACGCGGCACCTGCTCAGGTTCGCTCGATACCCCTCTAAATCCGCCCTATCACCTGTCTTATTTACTGTATGTGAATCACAGGGAATAGGCAATAAAACCAAGAAGAGACACATTTTATTCCCAAAAAACACATATACCACACGCTCAGAAGGCTTAATGTTCTTTTATATCCTTCTGCAGTTTGGTTATGCGTGACGCTAGTTGTTTTTCAAGTGAAATATGTTCTAGTAGCAAACTGTAACACTGTATCAAAGTAGCTCTTTATTTACCCCCGACAGGGATGGCTTCCTTGGCAATAGTGTGGCAAAGTAATGAGGGTGGATTGGGAGATCTGACTCAGATGCATTTCCCAATAAGCACTGGGTCAGGGATAATGGGCTGATGCATGCTGCATCCAGAGAATTTGGAGAATCTGCTAGTGATTCCTTGCCAGAGCCAGTATATTTTATAATTTTATAAATATATATATATATAATGTGAAATTTTCATTTTGAACCGAAAGAGCTCATCTTCAATATATGCAGGTCTCTATTTGGTGCCAGGGATGTTTCAAAAGTTTACTCTCTTATGACTCTCTTATGTGAACTCAATAATCAATAAGAGCAACATTTTCATTTTTAATGCAGCGGTTTATTATGGGCACCATTAAACAGAGGCTGTTTGGCTCTATCCATCAGCCACGGTTCAAGACGTTATTTTAATTCAGCTACGGTTGGTGACCTTTTAATTCCATGGTTTTAACACTGAGCACAAAGAAAGGGCATGGATCTGGAGCAGACATTGCTGGTATTTACTCTGCGTCTCACATTCTGAGTTTGATATAAGCCTGATCCCAATAATAATTAATAATAACAGTACCTTCTCATGGACTGGCATCCTGTCCAGGGTGTCCCCCTTTGCTCTATGCTACCTTGGATAGACCCCACCCCCCCCCCCCCCCCGCACACAACCGTGTCCAGAACAAGCCATTAAAAGATGGATGGAGGGATGGATGGATGGATGGATAGTCCAATAAGATATAATTTTCTCATTAGGTGATTTGTACTGACATTGACAGGAAAGGTAAGTATAGATCATCCCTAGCTGGTCTTGCAATGTTAGTTTACTTGGTGCTGATATCATAAAATTCAGGGTTTGTATCTGAATTGTCCGGTAAGAAACACATCAAGCAGTGAAAGGGCTGGTGCCCAAAATTGTTTACAGCGATTTGCAGAACCTTAAAATATTGAGTTTAACTATGTTGTTTTATATATTTGTACACAGCAACAAACAAAAAGGCTGATTTAAAATAAATGCAGAAAGAAAACCAACCATGTATGCAGTGATGATGATTTTATTACATTTGATTAGATTTTATTACATCTGAAGATTAGTGGTTAAATTTTAAGAATGTTAATATCTCCTGAAAACGACAGCTAAACATAACAATGAAGCAACATGAATCCAAAAGGTATATGCTAGCTATGATTTATCATTTTTTTAATTTCGTGTAGAAACTATAAGCAGAAATTTTATTTGGAACACAAGAAAGGAGATTATTTGCGCACATGACCATATTTTTGAATTCACCTGTAAGGCTACAGAGACGTGCCGTTTTAATAACCTAGCTACGGAATCTACATACTGATATATGCAGATATATGAAAAGCCTTTCTCATGTCTTTGCTATGGTTATAAATATGTCCATTATTCTGAATGAAGCCATCTGAGGTGCTGATGCTCTTGTACGATTTTCAGGCTGTCATGACAATATCGTTCAGCTGAGCTCTTTTTATTCCATTGCTCTTTTCTCACAAAACTTTTGATTTTTGCATAAATGAAGCAATACTTCCAAGTTTCATCATCTTAACTAAGTGTTTAAAAGATACGAACACAAAAATGCATGCTGCAGGCGACATCCCAAGCTAAATACTACTTTTACAAAGCAAGACATTTCAAAAACCATTTAAACATCTAAGGAACAACGTATAGTAGGGAAGCGTAATCGTTGAGGAGATACTGAGTAAATACCAAGTAAGACAGTTACAGAATAGGAAAGTAATAAGAACAGAGCTCTGAGGCAAATTGTCAACTGTGCGCTTTTTAATGTGCTCTTTGGTCACTCCCACTGTTTTTTTTTCCTCCCTCCAACGTATCTTCATTCAGTGCCGGGGGAGCTTTTGAAATGACGTCGAAAGAAGAAAGAAAACAAGACAAAACGTGCGTAAGATTCGTGCCATCGGTGAAAATGTAAGTGGCAGGCGACACGGACGGCTTCCCTGTGACGGCGTGGACGGAAAATCGGTTTTTGTGGGAAGGGTTTCCTGCGGCCGACCTCGGCGGCTCCAAGACAAGCAAGTGTGAAATTCACATGGAAGGTAAGCAGAAGATAACACCTCACTACAAAGCCAATATTTCTATCTCATCTTTTTTTCATTTTTCTTTTCACTATTATCCAGCAGCTCCCTTTTTCTGCCAGGTTTTGTTTTATTGTTTTTTGTTATAGTTTCTACCAAAATAATAAAAATATACCAAAGCACTAACTTCAAAATTAAACCAACTTTTTTCTTTTTTCATGAAGTCGAGCCCTACTGGATGGCGGTAGAGTATATGTTATCTAGTCGTATACTTTTTAGAAACTTCATAATATGTGTAAATGCATTTTTTTCATGTTTTGCGTAATCGTCAATTAGTTTTTTTTCACTTGCTAAATTAATGAACATTTCAGCTGCTAACTTACTTGGAATGTTTATACCGAAATTTGGAACAAATGTTATGCCTTAGGGATCCGTTGCCATAGTTACAATAGGGTTCTAAGCAACATCATCTGGTCCTTGCCTCATCCAATGAGGCTGCAGACCCCAAGCTGCAATATGAAGTAAAGATGCACATCTTTCTGCAACACAGTAGTAAGAAACAGAAAAAGGTCCAAGACTACATGAAAGTGCACGCGGTGGCAAGTAAGCAACCGCTTGCTAGCATGGCGGAAGAGGAAAATCCGACCCGACAAAGCGCTCAGCGGGAGAGACAGGTGAGGGCATCAACTGTTTTGATTTAACCCCCGTTATTGTTCTCCAAAAGCCGCTTTATGATGCAAAAACAAGAGGGAGTAAACAGGATTAATCTTAAAAATGCAGATGCCACTAAAATGACAGAAAAATTGATGAAGCAGGGGCTGAGGACCGGAGGAAAACAGTATTGGGTTGTAAAGCGGACGGTCATACTTTTTAAAATTCTTATCCTAGGCCTTTCCTTTCACATTTTGTTGAAAAAATTGTATAATTAAAGCACTCCAGCTGGGCTTGTGTCGCACAATAAATTTCCTTCCCAGTGTTTAAAATGTTTAAAAATTTCTAGGATATATTCGGCGTGGACTCCGTGTGTGTGTATGTCTGTGAATGTGCAGTGTGTGTGACTCTATTTGTACATTAAAAGGGGCCTAGATTAATTATAGTATTTTAAATCTCATTATTTGGAACTTCAGAAGGCAAGATATTTTCAAAGGACTCTATTAAGGGGCTGTAAACGCCATTCTATTTGACATCAAAGGCCCTCAGAAGTGGGACGAGTTTTTGTTTGCAGGTCTTGTGTTTGAGGAAGGATTGAATGTAGCCAGTAAAGCGGCTGCGAGACAGAGGACAGCAGCCGGCGGACGCCTCATATTTGTGGAGCCCCCCCGCCGAGCGGCCCGCGAGCCTGTCGATACTGCAATGCGATGTCAGTCAGATCAGAGGACCACCAGAACAATCAGAAGAAGGGCAATGAAAAGGAGAAAGAGACGGGAACGAGAGAGGAACTACCACGAATGTACTCAGTTATGATTAAAGATGGCGGCCGTGAACAGGGCAGTCTGCTTGCCGCGAGATCCAGTCTGTAGAAAGACAATCGGAAGGGTTTTCAGTTTGACACGACGAAAATGCCACATCGTGAGGTAAACTCAGACAACAGTGGTAGGTATCACATTTGCGATCTTTCATAGCTCTGGAAAGTGCCGGTTCTCTTTTCTCCCCGTACATTGTTTGTTATTGGGTGTTTGTATTTTGCTTTTCATTTTTTCGCGTAGCTATCCCCCCCCCCCTGCGTTTATCGTAACAGAGGCTTGTCTGTTTTGGCCCCCTTGTTTTCAAAGGTGGCACGTCAATTGCTTTGACTGTTCGGGGCACATATAAAAGTCAACGTATCAGATTTAATGACAAGCGTTCAATCTCATTTATCTTTTTGCGTATTCACTTCTTCGTCGGACTCCAAGACTTCGCGTGACCAAGACTCACCCTTGAACTGACCACTGTCATTTTAAGTCATTTGTTTGTATTTCCACAATATTTAAATATACTCAAAAAAAGACATGTTGGTTCAGAAGCTTTCACATTGTTAGTCTGTAATAATGACCCATGCAATTGAAGGTAAATTCAAAGAGGCAAATCTTTTAATCCACTGTGGCTAATCTACTCTTGAGCTTGTTAGTCATGATATATTCAACAATGACAAAGGCATCAGTAGGACTCCAGAATATATTCTGATAAAGTCTCTGTTGTATGCACTTTCAATACTGGTGTGAAAAGACCAGCATTTGTATACCAAAAACAACGTCACAATCGCAATGCTATACAGATCAAAATTGTCATTTTCAGAAAATATACAGTTGTATTAACTGATTAAGCTGAGTATTCATATAATTTAGTATGACTGACACACTTCAGCGTGCATTTCAATGTTCAAAAACATTCCAAGCTGTAGGTTATATGAACAGTTTATTATGACAACATTAGATCTTTTGCAAATTGCATTTTTCTATGCTTGGAGCGTAGCAAGACTTATTTTAAATGTACACAATCAAGTTTGGCTACAACTTGAAAATGGCATTTTCCCGCTCCCTTCCAAAGGTACAATAAACATGGCAGTCTCTTTTTTAATGTCTAAATGGGCTATTGTGAAGAAGGACCCTCTCAAAAGATAAGCCTATTTCAAGCAGGCCCTACAACGCAGCGTAAATCTAAATTGGCAAGTGTAACAAAAGTAAGAAGAAAACTTACTTACTTTGGGTTGAGGCTGCTGGCGAATTCCCTCACCCTCCAGTCACAAAAATCTGTAGTTGAACTGATGATAATTTAACTTTTAAATGGTTGGTTATTTTCTTAGTTTTCTGCTAGTAACATAAAAGTCAGAAATTAATGTTATTTTTATTGTGTTTCACAACGTTGCTTTACTGTTTTTTCATCATACCCTATTTTATTTTAACATCTATTTACGTAAAATTTTATCTACTTTCCTTGAGGCCCATTTTTTTTCGACGCCGCAAAGCATTATTCTACTAAACTTGATTTCAGTGTTCTGTTCAGACTAACTACGTCACTGAAGTGATACAAACACTTGTGAGATTTGCATCACGAAGTTCGCCAGTGCTGAGTTCAGCCACAGGGGTTAGGCCCTGCTGAGCCTGTTTGTGTGGTTTCTCACCCCTCTGCTGCGCTCAGATGGCTTCACGCTTTCGTTAAACATTATCATTAAATGATTTGTCCGTTACTTCTTACAGTAAGATCTCGGAGCACAAGTATCTCTTAGCTGCACTGTATTACATTACTCTAATTTATTACAGAAGGAATTGTTATATAGTCTAAAAAAAATCATTTGTAGTGTTATATTACTGAGTCCCTGCTGGAACAATAGGGTTTTTCCTTGGTGGGTAACCAGATGTAAAACAGTGGGAGATTTTCTCAGATCACTTTGCAACTTGTGAGTGGAATTCTAGACACTGTTGCATGAAAAACCGTATTTATTCAGTTCAGAATAGTATCATGGAAATCTGGGCTGTAAAAAGATGCAGGCTGACAATAATCAATTAGCTAAAAATTCCTGATTGTTGTTTTGTTTTAAAACTGAAGCAGTGATCTGGAGTATGTTTGCTCAGTGACCTCATTTCGAGGTATTCAGTTTGTTCATAGTGTTCTATACATTCATATTGTATGTTATATTTATGTCATTTTATATCCAGATTTAGCTACAGTCATCTCTTTGAGAGAGAGCTAGTCTGTAAAAAAATTAAAATGAAAATAATGAGACAGTCAAAGCACCGGAGAAGCTGATACGCTCATGCGATGTCTTAAAAACTTCATTCTGAACTTGAGTGCAGTTGGAGTCACGTGGCTTAATTTCACTGACTGCTGAGGTTGACTGAAAATGAATTAGCCCCTTAAATAAACCCTAACTGGGGATTATTTGCTCATCTTCCAATTATTCATGATTGGCTGTAGCTGCATCAGAGGTAATATGATGGTACTACTGTAGCTGGTGGTTATTCTCCTTCACACAGTCTGTACTTTTAAGGTTCAGTCACGCATTACATGACCTCTCAGGGTCCCCTGGTCATCGTCTATGTTTTGCACACAGATTCACATAATGCTGCTGTCGTCCTTCAAATGTCTTTTTCTGCTGGGATCATAAGAACACAGACACATAAAAATGCATAATTTTAACTTTTTAATAGCTATCTAACCTGTATCAACGGTCTGAAAGGCTGTCATGCTTACACAGAAACTCGGAGCTAACTCTACCTTCTTTGTATAACAACAGATGGTTTACACTAAAGTTTATTGTCATCAGTCCAAAAACACAAATCAATTATTGAAATCGGTTATTTAGTCTAAGGTCCGATCAGCCACAAGCAGAGCAATGAAGGCTAATCCAAGAATCTTATGCTGATGCCACAGAAGGCAAGAATTACACGGGAAAACCAACAACTGGAAGTAATGTTCTGGCTGCGGCTCAGGAGATTCACAATTTAAGTGCAGACAGGGGGGTTAGATGGCCAGACAAGACACAGGTGGAAATAATCGTCAAATGAATATTCCGTTCAGGGTGAGCATTGACGGATGCGTGTGGGTCAGACTGAAGCCCTTGAGGGTGTGGCATTCTGGGACAATGTGTGAAATACATTTTAGGCCCAGCTTTCCTAATGGAATTCCTTACAGGGGGGCCATAGTGGCCTTGGGGCTTTACACGTCCAATCAGATTCTGCTTCGAGCCTGTCCCATATAAATACCAAGCACTGTTTTAATTACTTCCAGGGTTTTGGCTTTAAAACACATTCTTTAAGTTATTTCCTAACAATCACGTCCCAGTGTGTGAAAATGTTCTTGTGATGTCATTATGAAATGATCTGAAATATTGTTTACATGACACCCCTTCCAGAGTGTGCCCCAGCTGGGGTTTTCTGCCCCCCCCCCCAGGATAACTAGTTAGAAGTTGGATGGGTGATTTGCATGATTAACAGGTTTACTGTGGCTAAGGCTGTGTGATAAAAACTGAGAAAAGATTCAAAGTTCCAGGTCTTCTTCACAATTTCATGCTGTACATGTCACACCATGCCAGAAACACGTGGATCGGCGTGTAGATCACATGACCACTGTCACATGACTATGGACGAATAGGCGCTCTGTAGATGCCAGGTATTCTTATACGTTTTCCAAACTGTGCAAGATCTCATCCAAATTCGCTTAGACTTACAGTTTGGTTGCTTTATCAGCTTGGCTCTTTGCTAGTGCTGTGAGACACGGAGAGATTAGTGCAAGCTCATCCATATGGAGTATACGTGTGTTGCATAACTTCTCACTGATAATGCCCAGATTATTAATTTAATAAAGCTTTTCATGCACAATTCTGTGGTTAGGACAGTGTTCATATCTCTCCAACACTGAGGGCTGGCTTTGCCTGCCCCTGTCTATAATTAGCACCAGATTAGTACATAAGGTGCAGTCATACTTGATAGCTGAAGCTCCTAAACTCCATGCCATCTCAAAGAAAATATTTTATACCTTTAACCAGAATATTTATCACAGAATTAACTACCCCATTGCTGTTAGAGCAACTATAAAGATATGACTACTGCTTTATGAATAACTTTCTCAAGTTTATCTAAATGTTAAGTGTAACTGAGTACTCTTTTCAGAACAATTAAAAGGAATTTCAACTGTCTTCCTAACTGCAAATGTGCAAACGATTCCAGCTCTTGTGATGGATGAGAGGAAATGAATGTGTACCAGAGTGTTTATGGAGAGAAAGATAACCCTCTATTCTTGTGTAACACTAGCTCATCTCTGCCTTTGTTTCAATTTCTGTACCAAATGTTCCAGCAGAAAACACAGGCAATCTGCAGGCTATAATCATTCCCATAAACGTAGAAATTTACAGAAGACAGAGGTGCCCTGCCAGCAAAGGAACTCCACAGAGCAGGATGAGCTCTTGCGCATGCTCTGCTCATTAGTTCTTAATTACGCTCTTTATTACACCCATTAAATGTTAAATGGATTTATTTGTTTGGCTATTATTTTAAAGATGAAATCATTCCAGTTCTTCCCATATTTCTGCAAGGAGAAAAAAATGCGTGAATGCCAAATGAATATGCCTTTGAATTTCCTTGTCCCAGTTTTATTTATTCCGGCACTATCACCCCTTATACACACCTCCCCACACATGTGACACAGCTATGAACTTTGCACTTGAGGCATCTTCCCTGATCACATGACCTTCCTGGTAATCTCAGGTAATTACTCTGGCTGCAATCACATTCCGCAGGCAATTACGGTTTCTGCAGGATAAAAGTGATTATGACATATATTGGATCCCTCTGAGACTCGAGATATTTTCTTTTAAATGTTCATTCTATATGTATCTTCTTATATGTGGGTAATGTAACAGAGGGGAGCCTGCAGAGCTTCAGAGATTAAGGCTGCACAGGCACTGTCCTCACGCCGCTAGGGAAGGGGTTTCAGTCCCACCCCCGACTCTGAAGGGCTGCAGTGTCTATGCCCTCCTCCACTTCTGTGGGTGTCCTCCTGCAGTCTGAAAACATGCAGTTTGCATGTGTGTGGGGGGGTGGAGTTATGTATATCTTACATTGTGGTGAACAAATGTTCCCTGTTATTTTGACGTTGTGAGAACTATTTTTTTAGTCCTTGCACAATTTCATATATAAAGATGGCGAATGCAATCAAAAAATCAAAAAAATGTCAAAAGTCTTGTATTTTGTTTGGTTGCTTATGGTTAAGGTTAGGGCTGGGTAGGGGTTAAGGGTGTCGTTGTATTAGAGTTTTTCCCATAGAAGTAAATGGACGGTCCCCACAAATGAATACAAAGCATTAAAAGCATAAAATATATTTATATAAACACATATTTACAAAAACAGTTTCATAATTGCAGCTTTCCAAAGCAAATTGTTGTTGTTCATACACCTGGAAACCATTAAATGTAATATCTTCAAAGTGTTCATTTATTTCTAAAATTATAAGGGAACATGGATCTTTTCCAGCTGTTATTCTGACAGCTGTGTAATGCAGAAATTCTAAAGAACATGCGATTAATAATTTCTCAACACAATTCTAATCTGAGAGTTTTTTTTTTGGAGGGGGGGCGCTCAGATAGATGAAATTGAAATTCCAGAAGCATCCCTGGAATAACAATTATGTATTAGTATGGGATGGAGACAAACAAGAACAGCACAGTGAGCCATTAAAAAAACAAATTCCAGTTGCTTGAGGGCATGTAAATCATCACTGGTGCATATTATAACACCTGAGATGCAGTACAATAAGTTATCACCAGGTTTAATATGGTCATTTCTGTGGGATGTGTGTCGAGTAAGACGCTGTATAATTGGACAGTATAGGCTTCTGCATTTGCTATAGATGTGCAATAATATCAATTACACAGTCATTATTTTAACAGTTTAATATTTGGTTTATGGCTGCCTGATAAATAGTGTCTGTGTCTGTCTATGGGAATAATTTCAGGATAAATACAAACCGATAAGTAATCAGAAGGAAGGTTTGAAAAGTCTTGCATGCTTATCACACCTTGTGTGGTATCTTATTTGTGCATATTTAAAAAATACATTATTTTTGTTTATGCGTATTAGTGGGGGATGTCATGGTCTATTCTTTTGGTCAAGCACACACACCGCCCGTAATTTTTCTTGGCAAGACAAAGGTGACAATCTTCGCATTCCAACCTGAATGCAGCAGATCGGAAGGTCACGGTGTGAGGCCGTCACAAGGTGCATTGGGAGAATCGGCACGGCCAGTGTCCAATGAGGAGGTAACTCTCTCCTCCGCAGTTTTACAGTGTTGTTAACGGTAACCTGAACTGCGTGCCACTGTCATATTGGCATCCTAGACGAGCATCACTGTCACCGCCCTCCGTCCGAGGCAAACTGAAGTTGGCTGGCAAGTCAGCGCTCCCTCAGAAACTGGTGCCCTAGGCGGCCGCCTATGTCGCTTATATGTGAACAGCTCTAACGTTCAATTTCTGCTCTAGTTACTCAAAAATAGTGATTCACTAGTTTTCAGTCTAATAGTACAATTGTCTGATTGTAAGAGACTTGTAACAAATAATGAATTTGTCTAGAGTTTATAAAAGTAATTTCAAGTTAAATATAAGCTTCTAGGTAGTGGGTGAGTTCATATTTTCTAATAGCGGTCTATCTTTGAAGGGATGACTTTAGGTGAAATTCTGGTGTGTGAGACTGGAGGTGATAGGTATAAGCTTAGAAGTTTGGTGAGATATATATTTTTTTTTATTATTCTTTGGTGAAGGAAGTTTCCCCAGGGGTGTGAGAATCGGGAGGGCCATTTGGGGGCCGTCATTGCAAACAAAACCCCAGGGTGCTTAAAATCCAGCAAAAGAGGGGGGGGGGGTTTGGATAAGGACCATCACTACAGATTTATTGGGGCTGCTCTCTTCCCCGCTGTTTCTAACTCTGAAGCCAAGCATTTCAGTGCTAGCTGGAGTCCAGCGCCTAAAGGAAGGCATATAATATTATCGACAGAAATTAGGGATGCCAGCTCCAAGCCCCCAGGACAGAACTCCGTGTACCTCACCTCCGGCTTGATTATACAGTCGGTGGAAGATCAAGAACAGGAGTCGATGCGAGATCCACACTGTAATACAATGAATATGGACGCTGATTTTGCTTTGAGAAGCGAAAGCACACTGAAGCACCTCCCACAGAATATTCTGGAAAAGATCATCTTAACAGATACATAGATCATATGCAGTGGGCAGTGCAGGACAGTCATTCTACAGACCAAGTGGAAACCTTGTTATTCCTCTAAAATTGGAGGCTTTCCTATTGGACAAGGCAGTCTTGCCTAAGCCTTAATGCTGTTCACGCAGAATAGAATCCATCTCTAGCGGCCCTCCTCTATTGGAAATCATAATCGCAGGCTACCTGCCCTCCCTGTGGTGCACTGTGCACCTTCTCTGCACCACTGGAAATGCGGCTTAGCCACGAAACTCGGACCGCGTCGGGTTTCAGACCTTTCAGGTTGAATCTCATCCTCCCGTAGGTGCTTCAGTGAATTTAATCAGCTAGGATTCGTCCAGACCTCGCCCAGAATCCAGTGCTCTGTCCCTACACACTCCTGGCACTTCATGTACTAATGGGCACTCTTTGACTATAGTGCTTGTTACGGGCATCCCATATCTAGCACTGGAATCCCGTTAATAATTTAACAACCGGAGAGCAGAACCCATCTGTGTGTCCATTCTCCCATGGCTGTCTCTCAGCACGTGAGTTCCCCGATTCCGGTAAGGTGCAAATTCATGCCACTGTACATGGGCACCTCCTTAAAAGAACCACGTGCTTGCGTATATTGATCATGGCTTTTGACGGCTGCAAACATAACACTGATCCTGCATGGTTACATTTCCGGACACTTAAATTAGGTGTATCATTTTATTGAACATGCAGAAGATGCAGAAGAACACTTAGATATTCAATAATTTCTTTAGAGGCTACCGTTTTTTATCTTGTTGACATACAGAGTTTTAAGAATTTCATAGCAATGAATAACAGCATTAAAATATAATCTTAACCGAAGGATCACCATTGCTGCTTCTGCTAGTGTGAAGCATAACGCCTTGCATTTCATATATCCCAGGCACTCTGGGGAGAAATTCCCCTCGGTGGGAGACTGACCTCCACCTGTTATTGGGGGCATTTAAATATTAATAACTTACGCCACAAGCAGCGCATACATTACCGCAGCATGCAGCGGCCGAGCGGCTCTGAAAAGCCGAGTGCTGGTTTTCTTTACGGAGTCCGTAAAGTGGGATCACCGATTGCCTTCCTTGCCTGTGATCGTGGGGCACCTCCGGGGAGACGTCTTCCACACAGCCCAGCCTTCCCATCCCGAGCTTCCTCAGTCTTTTCGCCTTGTCTGGCTTTGCCCGGCTGACCTAACACCATCCGGCAGCTTTCGCTGACTGGCACCGCGATCGTATTTAAATGTTTGCTTTCGGTTTGCAAGGCAAGTGGCTCGCGCGAGATGTGAACCATAATGTAAATATTGCTATAAAATGCATACAAATTTCCACTGTCATGCCGTGTCAGGCCTAGCTGGTGATTTTGTGTAACGTGCCAGGTCAGGTCACTCCCTGGAGAAAACGAGGGTTAGTCCCTCGTGCAGCTACACCACCCCCTACCCATGCAGGCGTGCAGACAGTGACCGCTATTTCCAGTTTGACCTTTTCCTTCTCTGCGCGCCTCGAATCAATCCACTCAGCAACTGTTTGCAAAACCTAGAAAATTATTAGCATTTTCTTAAACTTGGAATTTCGGTTTTTTTTTTGCCAGTCTAGTCCCCAATCCCATCTCAAGAAAAAAAAATGCTTTAAAACAATACATGCTCCTTTATGGATTTAATGTATTTCGTGAACATATCTTAAATTATACAATTTGTTTATTACATAACATATTACATATTACATATATAGATGTAATTACATAATTTGAAGCCTGCTGTTCTGCTGTTCTGTTGGTTGGCAGATAGCTGTGTAATGACCACCCTCAGGACGCCTGTTTTGCTGTCCTTGTTTTTATCTTCAGGATGTGCATTTTCAGGGTTTCTGAGAGAGCAGTGTGATGTGCTCTGAGTGTTTCATGTGTTTTAGTGCTGCACTCTCAGAAACAGCGTCAGCTGCTGCTGTAAGGTAAACCCCGCGTCAGGGGTGAAGAAAGGGAACAGGGAATCGTGGCCCTTCAAAGAATGACTGTAAAACATTCGTTTCTGTAAATACAATTTGGGACATAAAGCCAGTGTCATAATTGGAGGCGAAGGAAGACGCAGGGCTGCGTGACTTCTCAAGGCAACAGGGTTTATTCGGGGTGACATGGACAGACATCATGACAATACAATGCTGGATCTGGGAAACTGGGGAAGACGCGGACTGATATACACGAAACAAGCCGAAATAACAGGGAACAGCTGGGCACAATCGGGGAAGCACACGGGGATAATGAGGGGGCGTGGCACACACGAGGATCGAACGGAGCCGGGCGTGACAGCCAGGCCGTTTATTTGAAATTTGGTGATACTTCCGTGTATTTTTCTACAATTAGATATATTAAAATGTGTAATTATTTTTTGTTTTTGATATACTGAAACATAAACATAAAGATTTTTATGTTACTATACAGATTCCCCTTAGGATAGAGGAGGCCAGTTACCTTTCCAATATTGCAGGCCCAGATGTTATGGTTTGGGTATTTGTAGATATTAACTAGTTATCTTTGGGGCCAGATAGAAAATGTCATTTGATCTTTGGGATCTTTGGTCCTTTTGTGTGAACCACACCAATGTATCTCTTCCACTCCTACCAGACTGTGCAATTCCTTAGTAGAACAGCTCTCTGTTTCGTGGTTCCTTTAATAATATTGCAGGACTAGGACATACGGAATGACATCCATGCCTAATTATACATGTGAGGATAGGAGATTCATTGGAATTCAGCTAACAGCCGTTTTATAATTAAAACGCAAATGATTATGTCTGCATACTCATTAGCAGGTGGTAGTGAAGACTGCACTCAGAGTTTTGTAGCATATTAAATATATTTAAAACAGGCTAAGAAAAACAAAGTAATAAATGCTACAGTTAGACTGCAGCAGCCTGCTAACTACATTCTGCTATCCCTGAATGAATTAGCTGATGGGCAGTTGCACTTCGAATTTTGTTCATCTGTGTCTTTGTGGAAGAGTCACTCACTGCTAAGCCTTGGCTGTATAACAGCATGTTCAGGACTTTATCCATGCAAAGGTGCATTTAAACGTGCTATTTATTGTGATGTCTATCCAGATCATTCTCATTCATAGAGGCATATCCAGAGCACAGAATGCTCATTAGACATTTACATGACACGCCAATGGTTGTGTGGGGCATTAGCGCCACAGAAGCGAATTACATCTGTATGCCAAAGGTAAGAAAATCTTCGGGGATCAAATTAGAAGGAATTAGTGGACTCTGTGTTAATCCTTCCTAGCCATGCAAATGAGCAGTGACGTCCACGATGGAGATAAACTTTCTGCCCCACGAGGTCTGTCTATCTCCACTGAAGTCCTCGTCACGGTTAATGATGGAAATAACGGGGCAGATATATCGAGCAAAAATAATGCTGCAACACGATGACCTTGTATCCCAGTGACATAGAATAATGACACATATTTGTTATTTACTGGGTTTATAACTGGACTCGTCCCAGGCAGCATAGGGCACAAGGCTGGACAAGACCTTGGACAGGATGCCAGTCCATCACAGGGCA
Organism: Hippopotamyrus pictus; assembly: GCA_026781145.1. NCBI lineage: Eukaryota > Metazoa > Chordata > Actinopteri > Osteoglossiformes > Mormyridae > Hippopotamyrus > Hippopotamyrus pictus. The sequence goes on along the minus strand of JAODLC010000100.1, from coordinate 24,356,611 downwards.
CGCAGACTCGGGGCAATTTAGAAATGCCTCTTTACCTCACCACATGATTTCGGACTGCAAGAGGAAGCATGTACATGGAGTGTATTCAAACTCTACACACACAAGGCAGGGGTGGGACTTTAATGATGTCACTCACCCTGCCACTGTGCTTCCTGTAGCATGTGCTCTGGGTGCAGTGGGTCACCATAAATGACAGACGATGACATCATCCTGCCACGTGTGTGATGTCTAACGTAAGTGAAAAGGGGTATCCTCGATTCTCTATGGCAGCGTGTACCAACCTGTTCCTTGGGACCCACAGACGGTCCACGTTTTTGCTCCGGGAGCTGGGAGGGAGCTAAAATGTGGACCGGCTGTGGGTATCTGAGGACCAGGTTGGAGAACATTGCTGTATTGGATGTCCTTGGAAAAAAAGGCAGATCGCAGCAGAACCGAAAGCATAAGCCAGAGCTCTGTGGTCCCGGATGTCTGCATGTTGATCATCACTGTGACTGCAGCTGACGGCGCTGTGACTGGGGGTTCAGATGCATCTCATCGGGCCTGAGCACCACAGATTGTGATCTCCAGCTATGCCCTGTTTCCTCAGACTAAGAAACATTTCAGGCTCTTTGTCAGTGGCTCATATAATCCCCAGTAATGGATAGTTCAGCTTCATTATGATGGTGTAGGGGAATTTTATCAGTCCTCATTCATGTGGGGCATTCAGTGACCTAAGACAGTTGTAAATTACAGCACATTGCATATTTTAAACATTATATATATATATATATATATAAAATTAACTATTCATTCATCCGACCATGCGTTTTCTGAACATTATCCTGGTCTGGGTCTCAGGGGGTCTGCATAGGTATTGAGACGGTTTTTTGTCTTTACCAGTATCTCACGGCCGTGACATTTAAATCTCAAGGATTGTGGTGCCCTTAAACCACAAAAGAAAAGTTACTTTGGTACCAGCAATGACTTGCTGCAAAGGCTTATCTGAATACATATGAAAAATATATGCCACCCTCCACAGTCTCCCTGCATTCATAAACGAATGCACCAGCAGGGTGTCTGCTCGAACCCCAAGTAGTAACGTTTAGTTTTTTGATTACAGTTATATTCTTATTGGTCAGATTGTTGTTTTTTTCATTGTCTAACTGTAAGTTTTACTCTTTAGCAATAACAATAATTAAAGCAAAAGATATGAGCATAATGATTTTTTTTGTTGCCTCACTGGTTTCATCAAAATGAATGTTTTTTTTCCTCGTCACCTTGCTCTCTGTTTTCACTGCCGTCAGGGTGACATGTATGAGACTGGAGCCTGTCCCAGGCAGCATGGGGCGCACGGCTGGGGGGCACCATTGCCCCATTGGCCAGTGTCCCCCACAATATAATAAAAACCTGTTTTCTGACATTGTGGGGACTATTTTTCAGGTACCCACAAAGATCTGCGAATGCAATCAAAAAAGTAAGAATGGTAAAAGTCTCATATTTTGTCTGGTTACTTATGTTTAAGGTTAGCGCTGGGTAGGGGTTAAGGTTGTCATGTTGGGATTAGAGTTTTCCCCATAGAAATGAATGGAGAGTCCCCACAAAGATATAATTACAAACCTGTGGGGTGTGTGTGTGTGTGTGTGTGTATATATATATATATATATATGTGTGTGTGTGTGTGTGTGTAATCTGAATTATAATGGCTCACAGAAAGCAGTGATCACAACAGATTTGCCAGATGAAATGCTTTGAATATGAAGTGCCGTGTTCTTGGGGGTGTGTGGATTCTGGGTGGTCGTCTCCTGATTCATCTGCATGATTCGCGCTCATTTATAACTCAGCATGCTTGAAGCCTTTCCCTTCCACGCAGACTTTCAACATTAAGTTTCTCTCCAGTTCATACCCAAAGGACACGCGTGTACGCTCTTTTTCGGGTATTTGAAAGAGCTTCAAAGGTAACCATTTAAGTAATTTCTTAGAAGTATACTTAAAAACAAATCTGTATATAATGCTTGTTGAAAAACAAGCATTATATACAGCAACTTCTTTAAAAATCAAATCCATAACTAATATGCTCACTATGGTGGCATATCAGGTGACATTATAATCCTATATAGGCAGATATCGCTTTTAAAACACCATTATATCTCAGGGTCTATTCATACATATTACATACACCTGCAAGCTTACCCCCTCCCCCTGAGCCCATTATTCATTTAATAACATAAATGAGCAGCATGTTTGTTTTGCGGTTTCTGTATCACACATCTCCCCCGAGCTCGTCTCTCTGTTTCCGTACCTGTGGAAAATACTATTTAATGAATGGACAGATACCAGTAGGACACTTGCAACACAGGCCGTTGGCTGTTTCTAAGCAGATATTCCCACGTTGGCTTTCTCTAATACTATAGCCTTTCCGTTTCTTTTAATTTATGAATGACCCCATGTCTTATTTACATCAATCATTTACATTTGCTCTGTTATTAAAGTGCCGCTGTCTTCTGTTACAGTCTGGGAAAAGGCATTTTTTTTTTAAAATATCGTTTTAATATGGCTCTATATGTAAGCAATCTGTGTTGCATTTTTGAAACTGGCTCCCTTACTTGTGCATTTTAAGCTCATGGTCTCTGGTGTGTGTGTGTGTGTGTGTGAGTGTGTGTGTGTGCGTGCGGATGCTATGTCCATGCTGTAGTCTCCGTGGAGTGTCATCTGCAGCTCGGTGGGTTATTAGACTGCTCCTCTGCTCTGACCACTCACATGCCACTGCTGCCAGTAAGGAAGGAGAAAGTGAGGGAGGGGGGAATGGAGGGGGGAACAGATGCCTTGGCACTTGTTATGAGCTCACCAGGATAAACTACTTAGCAGACAGCTCCAGCTGCCAATTACTTCCTGTGTCCACCCCCTGCCTTCCCAAAGCCTCCTGCACCAGTGCATTGGGGCAGGTACTTAAGCTGCAACTGCACCTGTCACTTCATTTGTCAGTCAGTCACGGAACACAGGTACCTGATTGGCAGCTGCAGCCGTCAATCACAGAAGGCACTTCATTGCCAAATGCAGCTGTCAAATTACTGCAATAGTTTCCACTAGCCATGCACATAGCATTCAGTCCTCCTTCCCGTGGTATTTAAAGACACGAAAAAGAGGCTTCTGCATTAAAGCTCCACGCTGCCAGGATTAATTGCTATTGGATCGAACCAGTACTGTTTCAGGGCCTGGTAGTGATTGTGTTTGATTTTGTTTATATGACTCTGTTTCTTGAAAACAGATGACTAATGAAAAGTTAATGAGTTATCTACATCTTCTAGAGAATTTCTCATAATCATATAGTGAAAGCAGAAAGCTCTGTCTTAAATGAGGTATCCATCTTCATTTGATAAGATTATCAGCTTTTCAATCTGATAATCAGGCCTGATCTATTGCTAACAGCTGAAAAGTGTTGGATCTCTGTTATCATCTCTCTGGTTTCCTAAATGAATCTGTGTCTGTGCCGATGGACAAAGGAAAGAGGGCGCCCCCTCAGCGTTTCTGTGTGGTCTGCTGCAGGGGGGGGGCTCAGTTGCTGTTGAGCTCTGGTGATTGACAGCTCTCTGGAGTCATAATTAACAGTGCACTGGGACTGAGTCATTGACATTTCAGTTCATATGTTTCTCTTTAGGGTAGATCATTGTTAGCTGGGAGGTAATTATAATGCTGAGGCTATAGGCAGGAATTTTTTTAAAGCTGAAATTTATGGCCTTAATTTTCACGATAATTCATAGCAGTGCAGCTGAATCGCACACTTAGGGCACTGTAGTCATGTAGTAATAAATTCAAATGTTTATTTCAATTATCTTATTTTTTCTGTCATTTGTATCTGAATTTCCTTTTAGCCAATATTCTGTCCTGTAGAACTAAACTCAGTTTAAGAAGTGCATATCGAATATAACATCCTTTTACTCTTTACATATATAAATATAATCAAAAAGCAAAATGAATCTGAATAGTACATACACAATATGAGTTTTCATTTGTACATTCGTTTATATTAGATTTTAATTTTGTGCACAATATTTTGTGTGGGTATATTAAATAGAGTTTTATGGGTCATTTTATGATAGAAGATTTTAGTTTTCAGGGTCGTCGCTGACTATGGCTATAGGAAAGGCTTGGTTTTAAGTATAGTTAAGTATAGTTCAGTAAAGGTCAGAAAATGTATACATGAAATTTGTCACATGGTTTATGTTTAGTTTGCGCAGGAAATGTAAGCAAAATGTAATCTTCCAGATGCTTTGTTGAAGGACAGCTGATGGCAGCATATCTAAGTCTGCTGCTGGGAATATTAAATGGTGCTTAACATCCACCACGGCCTCCCATAAGAACCAGGCCGGTCATCTGCCTTACTTTTCTCTTTCAGGGAGCAATGGATGTGATGGCTGCCTTGGACCGGCACGGTCGGCCGCTGATCGGAGCTCCGTCCACACCTCCCGGAGATGAGTTTCAATCCTGGTTGGAAGTGAATTTGTGGGATGGCCTGAGATTGGAATGCGACGGCCAAAGGCGGAAGCACCAGGGGTCACCGTCCGCGCCGCGGGAGGGCTGTCATTTGATGGTAGGAGACGAGCGCTTTTCCGTGAGGGGCCGGATCATCGTATCGGAGAGGCGGGACCGGATTTATTCTCAGCCGCAAATCAAAAAAAGGCATTGCTGGGGGAAGCGGCCTGTGCGAGCGTCGTGTCCCCAAGCTGAGCAGGCTGCCCGGGGAAGAAGGGATGCGTTCACTTAAAAACGTTCTTTAATTAGAACTGGAGCAGTACACAGTCAAATAAAGGCTTGAATTACAGCATGGCTACGCGGCAAGGTTTAACGAAATCTCACACTTAAACGCGACAGAGCGCTACCATGTTGTGCGAAAGGCGTTCCTGTGTTGAGAGACCCTCACTGTCACTAGTCTTTGATACTTGAGTCCTCTGAATAGCTTCTTAGGTCTAAGGGGAGCTTGATTCATAGCGTAAAAGGGGATGCTTTAGCATTTTAAGAATTGAGGAGAGCGTGTAAATATGTGTATTCCCAAACCTACTACCTTCAAAAACATCATCAGATGAGTGGGAAGAGAGAGAGAGCGGATGTGACTCTCGCTATTTCAATTTCGCTTCCAGCTTCCAGCATTTGCAGGGAAGCTGCCTGGATTTGGGCTGGACGACCCACTGTGCCTCCAGACTGAAAGTTAACATGCGCGGTGCTCTTAATGAGGTCCAGCTCTATCACAAGCCTGTCGCTGCCTGAGAACTGTGCATATAGGCAGTACTAATGATGCATTTACCTTGGGGTAGATCAAGCGGTCGCTTGACAGACTTCCCCATCAAAGGGGGCGTCGCGTATTTTTAATTGTGACTTAGGTATCATAATGCCGTGACTAAGTCCATTGTTTTGATGGCATTACTTCCCCGTTACCAGTTTAAATTTGATACAAATAGACTCTGGTAACAATGTGCAGTTTGTGGTGCCGCGCCCTGACGACTCGTTGAAGGAGACGGCGTCCGATGTTTCTCATTAGGCAACGGCACAATTTGAAGAGCTAAACAGGACTCACCCAGCAACACACATGTGAGAAAGGGGTAAACACGAAGGAGGTGATGTCTCTGCGGGCAGCTCAGAGACATATTATCTTTTTTTGCTGTTCCTCCAGATACAGAAGACAGTTATGTATCACTCATCCTCCAAAGCACCCAGCTTGATGTGAAGAGACATTTTTTTTCCTTTTTACACTAAATATTAAGCAAGGAATATTCCGGAAAAATTCAAAATATAACCAACTGGTGAATCTATTTATTGATAAGCACACACACACACACACACACACACACACACACACAAATAATTCTTCTGGAATCGTCTCTGTAGTGCTCAAAGCAGAATGTTATTTTTTCATGAGTTTTTTTTTCATGAGCGGCACGGTACGGCCCGCAGCTGACACATTCTCTCACACATGGTAGCGATAATCAGCTCTTCCTGTCAGCCGCTCTTTTGTCATTTGAGACTTCAGTCTGCGCTGACACTTCAAACGCGTGCCGAGCTGTAAGTACCTCGTCCGGACTTCCCCTGTTTCCGTTTCCTCAGGAAAAAGAGAAGCGGTTCACCAACCGGAGTTTCTTCTTAGGTTTTGATGTTACAATGCAGTAAATAGGCTAAACGGGGGCCTGGCACTAGTCTACCTCTTCTTACATTTTTTAGAACAATTTTTAGTACTTAGCAAACTACCTTTGAATGTGAAGTTTATCCTGTTGTGCAGCAGTAGGGATGTAAATGTGTGATAGAAACCTTTGGCATTGGTATTCATTTTTTAGGGTTTTTCAGGTCTGAAATAACCTCATCATTTCTTTATCTCCTGGAATGTTTTTGATGCTCAGAAACCCTTAATTTTATTTAATTAATCCTAAATCTTCTGCGATTTATGGGTAAATGTAAATGGTTTGCGCAAGGGTGATATGTCACTATATAGTTCAAAATAAATTGGAGAAAAAGAGGAGCACAGATTAACCTTGAATACAATATGGTTGCACATTGTAACACCTTCCTTTACGATTGTGAAATGAGTTTTCTCTGGCCTTATGTTTTAAGCATCTGTGCCCAAAGATTATTCATATAAATGGATGCAATCAAACCAACAAGGTAGAAACCCTTTGTACATTCCTTTGTACTTAGAATGCTGGCCTACAGTTAAACCCTGAGATTACTCATAATTGTTTCCAGGTGTTCTTCTTATAAAGTCAGGTGGCTTTAGCACATAGATTTCAAAAAGAAAAAAAATCAACTGGAAACAAAAATTACTTTAAACAAACATGATATATAAAAGAACAATTGCAAAATGAACACAATGTGTTCATGGGTATTCTTACTTAAGGTGCTTACATTATTTTGTAATAGGTAAACACATATGTTGACTTTTTAGACAAAAGGTTATTTTAGTTTGGAATCTCTTGAGGTAATCGAGGTTGCTGGACTTTGAGTCAAATAAATACTTACCTATTTTTTATCCTATGTTTACATTTATTTATTTTTTTACTAGTTGCTTTGAGATAATAGGGAAGGATTGTTCCTCATGAAGGTCGATACAGCTGTCGTTGTGTCTGGGGCACAACGCAGGCGAGAAATTTTCAGGCAACATCCAGGTTTAGACCAAGTGCAATGAATGTTACGTGCATGTCTGTGTTCTGTGTGTTCTCCAAGAGCTTTTTAGTACACCAACATCATAATCTTTGCCAGAGTGTAACCACACATTCATAAATTCCATAGCCACACATTCCTGAATTTTAAAATCTGTTTCCATTTTGCTCATTTGAAGAGAAATTATTTGAATCCCTGTTCTTAAAACTGATGTGGAAGTTTCATTAAAACTGGTACATAACACTGATGCATTCGTACAGTCTTTCTCAGCCCGCTCCTCGGGGACCCCCAGACTGTCCACGTTTTCGCTCCCTCCCAGCTCCCGGAAATATGGACTGTCAAGAAGGGTCTGGCTGCAGGGAACTGGGTGACCGGAAATCACATGACCTCCACTCCTGGCTCGGACATGACGTTTTGCAAACTCAGGAACTGAGGAAAAATTGCTATAAAATATTATTAATATTATTATTATTGCTGTTATTATTATTAATAATAATAATAATACTATAATAAATTATTATTATAAGCTAGGGAATGAGTATTATAGTATTATAATAATAATTATATATATGTATGCTTGTGTGTATATATTATATTATATATCGCTATATTTTATTTATGTACTATAGTATAATAATTATTATTATTATTATTAATGTTGTATTATAATAGTATATTGTTATACTATAGGACAGGATATTATTATCTACACTTGGATGATATCCTATTATTCTCTACATGACAGAAGATAAACCGCCACTAGGAAACTTGAAATCACGACTCTGCAGTAGCGCTGGATATAATGTCAGTGTGACATTGGGAACTAGAAGTGGAGCTCATGTGATTTCCGGCCCCACAGTGAGGGTTCTGGCCCCAAAGTGGAGATCCTCCTAGTGGAGATTGCCCTGTGTTCAGCAGCCAGGTCCTCTTGGGACTGTCTGGCAGGGAGCTGGGAGGGAGCAAAAACGTGGACCGTCTGGGGGTCCCCGAGGACCAGGTTGAGAAACACTGCTTTAGTATGTGGCCACACAGTGTAGAAACAGAAAAACTGCTTGATAAATTAGGTTTTCTTTCCCCAAAGGGTGGCACGCTGCCCCAGCGTGTAACATGTTATTCTGATACCGTCAGGGCTGGGGGTTCAAGTCCCACTTCTCCTGCGTGTGTGTAGCGTTCACATGCTCACCCTAACTTACAGTGAGGGTCACTGGATTCTCTAAATGACCAGTTTGTGACTTGATGTCTGAAGTGCCGCATGCTCCCTGACAGGGAGAACTGATTAGATGGTGGACGTTCTAATACAGTTATGTGGCATGTGTCTGTGATTCTCTCGTGAAAAATCTAGAAAGAGCTTCATGTTTATCCCGCACTAAGTCCACTTCAAACTTCTCTGGCCTGGAATGATGAAAATGATGAGGAGAAGAAAAGGCCAGATGTTATTCCAACTTCCACAATTGTTCAGCCATATCGATTGTCATAAGGCTTGCTCAAACACCAGTAATGCCATTTAAACAATAATATCCTCTTACCGCTAATGTGCTTCCGTGTGCTTGTTTAATTTTCTAGTAGAGTTTGGAGGTCCAGCCTGTGGGACGTCCTCGGTGACCTTACTCCGGTCTGCAGAGGTTTCCTGTTTGACATAGAGCGTGTCCAGCTAGCAGATGGGCAGGCATGTGCTTCTGTGAACCTTTCCCTGGACATATAATCCACAGCCCCCCTGGAGCCTGGTTGCTACCTGGTGGACATGCAACTATTATTATTATTATTATTATTATTACTAGAAATTTTAAAAACTAGAAATTAGAAACTGAAGTTAATTCAACACCCAGTCTGTTACTCAGTTTATCTTGCTGACTGTCACAGTTACTTGCATCAATGTGTACTTGTCTTCTACATGCTACAGAATGTATTTTAGTCTTAAAAACATTTAAGTACATTTTCTAGTCTTACTGTAATTAAATGTAGTAAAATCTATTGTATTATTCATTTTAAAAATCCATAAAAAAACAATGGAGAATAGTCTTTTAAGTCTACAGAGAAGCATTACATTATTTTTTCACTATTTAGCCAGAACAGTGTTCATTTAAAAAAAGAAACACGGACATTTATGATTTTACTTGAATCATTCATGTCTAACTACATTGCAGAGCAAATAATTGCATAAATGTAGTTTATGCATAATCAGCATATATCTTGCATTGGACATAATCCTTTATGGATACAAAGCCGACATCTTGCTTTTCAACCTAAAATGCTAATAATCATATCTATATATAGTTCTGACAGTGATCCTTTATTTTTGAATCCTCTAAAGACAAACATCTGAAACAAACCTGAGGTAAAATTCTCTGGTAGACTTATATATATTGTCCATATGCTGAAAAGTAATAAACATATTTAAAAAATCCAACTGTCAGTGATCAGTATCAAATTACATTAATATTGGTCTAGCTACTAGACTTGTGTAGATATTGTGCCAATGACCTGTTTTCAGCTTCTATTACACTTTAGTGGTTAACACAAAGTTGACCAGAATCAAAGAATCAATATAGTAATAATTATATGTACTGGCAGCTTATAACAATTATGATGTATTTCATTTTTAGTTTTGCTAGAATTTATTTATGTATACAGCTTAGCTGAAAGTGCTTATTATTAAAATAATAAAATAATTAAAATAAAATAGTGTGCACTAGACTAAAATTATGATGTTTTCGTCGATAAGACTGAAATAATGACTAAAACAGAAAGAGCTGACTTGGAAAAACCATAATGCTCTACAGGTGGGACATAGGCGGCCAGACAGTCAAGCAGAGGAACAAAAACAGCCAAAAGAACAAAAAGCTGATTTATTAAAGGAAGAGATACCAAAGGGGTACGGAAGCGGTGCTGCAGGGTGGGCAGGGGGACGAGGTCACTTTGTTGAAACACTGAATCCGTAGATCAGAAATAAAACCGACAGGTGCGGTAATTTTTATTTCCTTCCAGGTTTATCCTACGTTTTTACGATATCCTCCCATCTCCCCGGCTTCTCCTGCTTATTCGTTATGCCCGGTGGTTTCATTTTACCTTACCGTCCATAATTAGGCTACAGCTCTGCTCAAAAACAGAAGATTCATGCACAAACTCTCAGACCCAAAAGCAAAACCAAAAACAAAGTTATTCATAGTAAACAGAAACAAAGGCAAATCGAGTCGTAAAACAAAAACAACAACTGGGCCTGTTTCTGAGGAGGGGCAGAAGCCAGGACAAGCCCACTTATTAAGGGCCACAACAGGAACCGATAACCCAAGTTACGGGAATCGCTGTGGCTGCAGCTACATGGGCACTGCAGTACAGATCCAACTGCTATGAATAATAATAATAATAATGATAACTCACCGGTCGCTGACAGTCTACAGTGTGACCTTTCTGGACTAGCTAGCGCCAAAGGTAATGTAGCTATGCAGGTTACGTTAGCCTATAGGCTATGTCAGCACCTGTCTGCGGCATAATTTAGTGTATTTAGTGTAGCAGTACACAAACCTCACGGTTCGGTACAAACCTCGGTTTTGGGTTCACGGCAGGGTTCAGTTTCGGTGCAGCAGGGAAAACAAAGTATTTTCAAATTATTTATTGCTGAAACTGCAAACACAAAAACAGATAGGAACAGTTGCGAACCGAAAGCAATGTGTCTGTCGACAGTTCTGAATAATTCCACTACATAGTTCAAAATAAATTGAAGAAAAAGGAGAGCACAGATTACCCTTGAATACAATACGGTTTCACATTGTAACACAATAGGCGAGCATGAATTAGTAACCCGAGAGCATGAATTAGTAACTAGAGAGCACGAATTAGTAACTCGAGAGCACGAATTAGTAACTAGAAAGCACGGATTAGTAACTAGAGAACATGAATTAGTAACTCTAATTACCAATTCGAGAGCAGGAATTACTACAAGATAATATTTTTTTCTACCATGACACCTAAGGGGCTCCGGAGTTCAACAGAGCAACTACTCTCTGTTTCTGGCGTTGGTGTAATTGTATCCAGGAGCGTTGCTAAGGATTATGGGCCCCATGAAAGCATATCATATTGGGCCCCCTAGTCCAGACCAATAAAGTTATTTTCCTAAATTTAGGGCCCTTGGAAACGTCCTAACCCACCCCCACCTCCCCCGTGTACTGAACTGTACACAGTGAATATGTGTATAGTTACAGCCATATATAATTCAGCTAAAATAACAAAGTTCTATTTATAGTTAAATTTAGCTGCATTCAATCAATGAAAATAAACAGGCATAGATAAATAAAATGACATAGTATCGTAATATAATTTAGCATACTATTATACAGCCAAGTTTCCCATTTGAGGAGCCCCCTAGAGTATGCATGCCAGTGCGGCTGTATAGGTTGCTCCTCCCAAAGATGGCTCTGACAATAATCGGCTTAATAGGCCTAATAATAATAATAATACTGTCGAATATCGATAACGATGTAGCCCTCATACCTAAAACCATAAAACAGACCACAGGAGCCGCACACGAGAAAAAAAAAAAAACACTATACATTCACTGTAATAGTCCTATAGAGACCACCCTGGTTAACAGGAATGTCGTTTTAAGGGCTCATATATCCATTCTAGTCATAAAGAATAAAAAGATACTCGCTAAAAAAAAAAAAAAACGTCTTTCTTACTCACTCGGCGCTCCTTCTTCTCTTTTCCCCGTGACTTTCGACAGCCGCATTAAAAGGCCATTATTTCGGCGGCCCCGAAGAGCAGCGAGCTAATTAAGGGCGCCTCTCGGCCAGCTCAGGTGAGGCCACCTGGAGGGAGGAAGGATCACCGGGCTGCGGCGTGAAAAATCTCCGATAAAACCCCGGAGCGTTTTTGCATGTACTGCCCCACAAGTGGTGGCCAGAGGTGCGGGCCCTGCACGCATCACGAGAGGATCAGCGTGCCTGGGGGGTGCGGGCTTTCGTTTGTGACAAGCCATTGTAAATTCGCTTTATTTACCTGTATTTTCTTTAACTGTGTGCGATGTAGAAAATGTATGCTTCAAAGGACTGCAAAACCGTACAAGATTTACATTAAAATCATGTAGGTTTTCAAAATCACATTTATTACGTCCATATTATTCTACTCATGTGATATATTTGATGTTATGGACCTTTACGGTATAATTTTTATAACTATTAACCCATAATTCGTGATGCGTTTAAAAATACACGACGGAGTTTATTCTGTTTTTATTATGCATGTCAAAAAGGCGCAACAGTTTATCTGTACTGTAAACAGTATATGTGTCGATCACTAATTTCATAGTATAGAATTTTCTTTGTTCATCAATAGACTGCACGCGCTCTCGTGAATGTCGTGAGTGTGTCGTTCATTCATTTACCTACAGAGCTGCAAAGTTCGACTTATTCTTTATTTACCCATGTAAGCGAAGTCTTATTTCAACAAGCCCAAGCTATATTTTATATCAAAAGCACCAATGGAATTAAATCAATCACCAGAATAGGCGATTGTACCAAGGGTGCAGGGGGTGCTATTGCACAGCCTATTCATGAAAATGCTATTTGAACACATTAAAACAACAGTTCAATAAAAGTAATTATACTGTAAAGTCAAGCTTAGATTTCAAAATGTGGCATGTTTAGTCATAAAAATGTCTAATAATAATTTATTGTAGATTTATTTGTTTGTTTATTTGTCTGGATGAACGACTGGTTGGGTTCTCTATAATTGCATCCTTTGTGGAAGAAAAGGCTAGAGTTGCCTATGATCACCAGTAGTGGAATATTCTTGAAGCTGTTCATCTACTGATATTTAAATTATCATGAAGGTAGCATGCAGAATATTCGTGCGGATTTTAATATTTCCCTAAAGCAGGCCACATAGCATTCTACAAGTTCACTTGGACAGTAATGCGTCCACCAGCAGCTAACGCCATCTGCTTTAATGGCACTTGTCAGAGAGGTGAGAATTGTTGCTGCCAAAACACAACCGGTTTATAACTACAAGGACACGCAGGACGTTTCGTATGACCAAACGAATCCCGAATACTCTTCAAGAGTGGGCGGTAAGCAAGCAACAAGTGAGCTTACAGGGGACGTGTTGCCCTTGCACGACTCCTGTCTCAAGTAACAAATTAGAAATCTAAATTATTAGCAACGGGAATGGAGCAGCAAATGAAGGCAGCGTTCTTCAATAAAATTCATATTAGCTCATTACAAATAAACGGCCAATAAAATGTTAGTTGGTAATACTAGTAGTTTCAGGCGTGTGTGTGAACATGAAAATCGAGGAATGCTTCTGAATGAACCTGCAACTAGTAAAACATGTCAACAGAAGAGAGAAAACCGACTCCTGAAAGCATAGTAAATGGTTATACGTCACGCGGAGCCACAATTACATAAATGAAGAAAAAGCACCCATGATTACACTGAGTGGACTCAAGAGATTGTACTTGAACCCATCTTTTAATTTGAATTTCAAATGAATCTTTTTTTACACTTGAAAAGATTACACGTCGAACTGTGGGACAAGCCGCAAACGTTTATCGTCGAAATTTAATAACACAAGGTCATCCTTTGTGTCTGTTTTGCACACTTAAGGGATATCATATAGTACTGGCGTGATCGCAACGTATCTTCCCTTTGCTCAACTCAAAAATCCCTCGCTGCACTGTGCTACATTCTATAGGTGTTATTCCTGGTGTTTTTCACTCTTTTTGGATGCACCAAGTAATACAATTGCTTTATCTGTAAATATTTAAATTAGACGATATGAATTTCCTTGGTTTAATTTAAACGGAGAAGCATGGATGAATTGATTTGAATATTTCAAGAGGTTCAAGTAAGCAATTGCTTTTCATGATTGCGCTTTCTTGATGACCCTGCTTTGCACACATATGTTTGTGGGTTTGGTGTGACGGGGTTAGGCAATCTTGTTTTGTAGTAAATAATCTTTTCTGCTTTCCTTCTTGCAGTTGCGCATGCAGCGCAAACTTAATCTGGTGTAGAAAAGGCAGGAGAGCAGATTCTCTCACTATACGGCAAGGAGCTGTCAATGTCAGCGTCACTTCGCAGACGAGTAGGCAGCGCGGCTGGCGAGAGATGCGATATTACTGCTAAAGATCCCATTTGTCCTTTCCCCCTGTAGCCTACCTGGATTAATATATGCTTCCGCTGTTTCGCTGCATGTGGACAGAAGTTCGAAAGCAATGCTCGTTTGTATTTTCCCACCTCTCTTTCCCTGCTTTATTACCGATGCCTGGATAGCTCCTTCGTGACACCCTGATTAAACGTTTAACTGAAACGCAACAGGTAATTCTTTTTCTCCGTTTTCTTAAGGTTACTTGGAAAATTGTTCTTTGAGCTGTTTTCGCGTATATTTGCTAGATACAGGAAAACTTTGTTAATTTAATGCTAAGTGCGTTATTTGCCAATAACGATAACGACAGAGACACTGAATTACAATTTAATATGTGAATATATGTGTATTTGTTATTGACATTGTTACTACACAGATTTTGCCTTTTACACTATAACTGTCTCCGCATGTAGACTATTTGTCGCTGTTCAAACGCTCAGATGATTTACGTTATTTTTAATCATATATTGGTCATATTCATCTTGTGCTCGTTTTGTTTTATATATTGGTCAGAATATCATATAGATACTAGTTATCTATGGCCGTGAAACGGAATTGGGCGGAACTGAGCAAACTGCATCGCTTTTTCGGTTTTATGATGGTTTATGATTTTATGATGTCAGTATGTGCCAGGGGTGTTTCAAGAATTTTTATTTGACTGTACTTTATTTTTTTTCCGGTAATTATGTCAGCCTCTGTTTTATCAAATAGGTTTCAATCTTAGATGTGCCTTTTGGTTTTGGTTTCAGATTCCAAAGCAAAGTCAGTCTGCTTAGAAATCCACTCAGCTAAACATAAAAGTGGGGTAAAGAGGCTGCCATTTATTACAGCAGAAATCAGACCAACGGGGTTCCCTGTGAACCGAGATTAAATGTTACAACGTCAGATTTTTATACTGTGCAAAGTAAATTTTAAATTGGAGTAGACATATACTTGGGTTATTCTCACAAATAATTCTTACATATGCCTAAAATATTTGTAAAAAAATCGTATCATAAATAATCACATCTTAATATATTGTAATGTCTGGCAGACCGAGGCATCGTGGCGGTGGTGAGAAACGAAAATTCTTGCTTTAATGGAAAAGAATGTCCTTTTATTAAGCCATTAAAAGGACTAACGCGAACGCCACAGTCCGACGCTGGGCAGTAAGGCGCACAAAGTAATTTATACAATGACCAAAGACACGCGAGGATCAGACAGGGTTCACGCAAAAGCACACACGACAATAGGGAACACAGCAAGTATTAACAATACACACAAGGGGCTATTTACATTTTCCAAGCATGCTCTGGCCTTACTCAGCTCCCCTCCCAGAGGTTGACCATCCCAGCGACCACCACAACTAGTCCTGCACTATATGCTCCAATGAATCCCGAAGCAATAGTGGCAGCTATTAGAGCTCCATCCTTGCTGTTTGTGTGGACCAGCTGAGGACTGCGGGCAGGGCCATACAGCTAGAGGGAACGCTTGGCAACCACCAGGTCCTGGGGGTGCGAGCCCCTATGAGTCCCAGGCCCTCCTCCCATGCGGCTTGGTGGGAACCTGTTGCTGACTACCGAGCTACTTCCCCTGCTGATCCTCCTTCTCCGCAACTCCGATAGCCATGTGCAACTGCTCTCACTCCTCCAGCTGTTCTCATAGCACCTTCAGGCTGTGCTGCTGCTGCTCAAGGGACTCATGCATCCACTGCTGGTCCTGCTCCCAGTGTCTTGCCAGCTCGCTGTGCCCCTGGGCCAGCTGGGCCTCCAGAGCGCAGCGTGCCATTTAGTGGCCGAGTACTGCCGCCTTGGGGCCGAGTAATGCCGCCTTGGCCCGACACTTCTAGTGGTTGCCTTTGCGCTCCCAGTTAGCCAGTTCCTCGTGCAGCCACTCTTGGTCCTGCTAGCAATGCCACAGCTGCTCGTCCAGCTCGCGGCGCCCGTGTGGCAGGCCGAACCTCCACCTTGTGCCACGCCTCCTCGTGGCCCATGAGCAGGCAGAGCCTCTGGCAGCTCCCCTGCCTTCCCCGACTGCTGACGCCATCATGGAAGAGGAGCCAGTGGGCTGGCATTTGTGGCTTGAGGGCGCGCTGTGGCACGACAGGGGCCTGGCGGACTGGAAGGGCCGGTTTCAGGGCGTGCTGCGGCAGGATGGGGGTCCGGTAGACTGGAACGGGTGGGTTCAGGGTCTGCTGCACGTGTCCAGGACTTTTGGAAGCTCGGGGCGGCACCTCTATCTCTCCATCATCCCTGCTCATCTTCTGGCAGCTCTGGCATGGGCTTACAGCAGTGTGCCCGGTGCCTGGTGCATACCAGCAGACGAACTTATTATCCCGAGCCGTTCTCTCGGGAGAATTGCCGCTTCTTCTCCAGCGTCTCCACTTCACTGCTGCCTGTAGGTCTGCCAAGTTAGAGTGGGCTGCCAGAGGTGGAGTAAGGCTCTCTTCTAGCACTCCGGATGGGGCTGCTTCTGGTATCCCACTTCCGACACCAATGTAATGTTTAGCAGACTAAAACATGATGGTTGCGCTGCGATTGAATTAGACTTGCTCTAAAAAGTGAAAAATGTCCTCCCCTTCAACCCTTAGAAGGAGTAACAGACATCAAACAAGTTTTAGGGACAGAGGGGTCAATCACAGCACAATAAGGCACATACATGGTGGGTAATTTACACAACGGCTGAAGATACGCAAGGATTGTTCATGTATGTCACAGACAAGGGTACTCACGACAATCGGGAACACAGCAAGTATTAATAATAACACAAACAGGGGCTGTTTACAATTTTCCCAGCATGCTCCGGCGCTACAATATTATGCCATGCAGGACCGTTTCAACAAGAAATCTAGACCTATTTAATTTTACCGTTCAAACTGTTCATGATATTTTCAGTAAAAAACAACGTTTCTGATTAATTGTTCTTAAAATTTTTGGAAATTTTAATGATTGCCAAACCACCGTTTGTTTCAGCGTGTCGGCAGCCTTTATATGTAAAGCTTGCATGGTACGTCGTAAAGCGAGATATGGAGGTTGACCATTTAAAAAATATATAGACTGTTTCACTTTATGAATCATGTTTTTATGGATATGTTTTGTCTAAACTTTATATTCTTTCTTGTCGTGCAACTGCAGTTTCGTAATAATACGATTTCCTGGATGAATACAGCTCGGCCGTTTTTTTCAGAATGTAAAATATTGACTGATAATCCATCCATCCAATTGCTTATCTTGGACAGGGTCACTGGGTATTGAGTGTTACTGGGTGTGAAATATAAATTGCTATACTGTAGATCCTTTTCTGATAAACTATGAAATGATGCTATTGCACTGATAAAGTGTAGCATGAAATGTGACATCTTTGCTTAAAGCATGTAATCTCTCATTTGGTTGGGCAGGTTGTCAGCTCAAACCAGTTTGCAATAACCATTTTCTAATATAAGGAAATTCCGTAAACAAACCACGCACTCGAGATAGTATTAATAGTGAACTCTGAATTTGAATCAGAACAGTTTTGTACATAATAGGACCCAATTTAACTTATAACTAGACCTCTGCATTAAATATAGTATATGTTTATAGTATAGTATATTGAAGAGAGTATTTCCCCATTTTTGCACCAACATTACACTCTATTGCTTAGCAAGAAAATAATGCATTGAGTTTCTGTGGACTGCACAGCCAAATTCTACTGCTTTCGCTTTCCACGCTGCGCTTCCGCCTTGCGGCCGGGGGCGGCGCTGTTGGGCAGCTCCTGCTCGGCGCTCTCACTCTTTCACACACTGCGCGGAGTCGGAATAAGAGTGTGAGGCACAGACATGGAGAGGGCGAAGGGAGCGGATCGCTCCCTTTGTTATTTTTAAAGTCCCGCAACTCGCCGTTATGAGGCGATCCGCGGCGGAGCGCAGACGCCGGGATCCCGGATGCACTCAGGAGCGGGGGGAAGCCTTTCACGGGTATAGTATAAAACTTTTCGGGCGCGGGGGTTTTATTGCGGTAGCCGAGGATGAAATGTGCCCTCGCTTTGCAGTGTTTGAATCAAATTCCTGCTTCGCTCGAGTCGGCGGTGCGTCTTGATCGAGCTGCAAAGCCACGTCTGTGGGGTAGACGGGTACCGACGGGGACGCCGCGGCTGCACTTACTGTACGGATCATGCTGTAAAGTTGTATACCCCTGATCACCGGGGCTGACGGAGGGCCTGCTATCTCTACCCCCCCCTGCCCACGATCCGTGTGTGCAGAGTTTGTTTCTTCTTCCCCTCCCCCCATCCATCTCCGCCTCAGAGTCTCCGAGAGGCCGAGCCGTGCA
Source organism: Hippopotamyrus pictus (assembly GCA_026781145.1). Classification (NCBI taxonomy): domain Eukaryota; kingdom Metazoa; phylum Chordata; class Actinopteri; order Osteoglossiformes; family Mormyridae; genus Hippopotamyrus; species Hippopotamyrus pictus. The sequence continues at coordinate 24,338,066 of JAODLC010000100.1, read as the reverse complement.
TGCAGCTGGGGGGGGGGGGGTTCACTTCAAAGCGTTCGCGATTGGGGAGGGCGCGGGGGGGGGGCTGTCACAGTCAGGGTGGCTAGCTAGCCTACCGGCTAACATTTGCGCAAATGTCGCTCGGATCGGGCGGACACGTGCGGCGGCTCAACTAGGTTAATAAGTTTAATTGTGGGGAAAAAAAAATCTTAATTACAGATGGGTCATCTGGCGCAAGCCGGAGCCCCCTTCTCGCTCTCTTAAGGAGCCGAACGGGCGGGTGGATAATGTCTCTTAAACAAACAAAAAAACTGATTCATGTAAGTTGTAGGTTTATACTACGTTATTGGACCATTTATGTGAACTCAGCCAATCTGTTACATGTATACTTTGTTTTCATTTCTCCTTCGGCTTGCACTCTTTGAGGAGGTTCTCCGAGTCCGCATGTTTTCGCTGTTATATTGTTCGCCTAGCTAGCTGTGATCGTTGTTTGCCTTGCCTGCTTTTTTTCTATGCTTTATCGCGCCCCGTTTCCCGTTTTATTCATGCCGGCTCGCCTGCGTCGAGACGCCGTGCAGACGGCGCAGTTTCTGCGCAGCAGGCGCCTCCGGAGCGCCTGCGTCGCTGGGCATGGATCTGCGGCCATAAAGCGAATTAGCTGGGGAAGCAACGGCCTGTGGACTCTATATACATAAAGAATAAAGTTAAATCACTCGAGAGAAAATGTATAATTTTGTGTGTATAAATATCCTTTTGTCTAATATTTTGGCGACTGGATGCTTTTTGTCATTGGAGAATCAGAATAACATTAAACAATGATTTAAACTATTGTTTCTTGTAATTGATCAGGATACTGTCAGCGCTGAGTCATGCAAATTGTGCATATTCATCGTACTACTCTGAAATTTCGATTGACAAATCATACCACGTTTTTTCATTTCAGTTCTCTTTCTCGTAAAACAAAACGCATCACTATATACAAAAACAGGAAATCGTGTACGATCCTACCCTACATTCAGCAGGTTTAGTCAAGAGGGACAGTTAAAATACACCCGTCGTTCCATTTCCTGTCCTTAATTCCTCAGCGCCTGGTGAAAAAGTTGTCCGCCGACGTCAGATGCGTTAGGTAAGGTGCCACTTTGTGGGTCCCTGTGGCTGTGAATCTTGGACTGACACATGGTGGTGTGGTCGATTCCCCATGGTATACCTTCATGAGGCTTCCATGTATCTTGATGTTGGGCCTGTAGGATTCAGCCAAAAAGGTGGTTAGTTTTTTTGTAATGTATGTTATATACATAAGGTTGGGATGTAGCATAGATGTCTTTATCAAAGACCTTTTGATAATGCCCTTTCTTAGATAACCACCCAGTATGACTGTGTTATGATTCATGCCATCAAACTAGGAAATTCTGTCCACCCCAATTAGTGTTCCTTGATTCTCTGCTGGTCAGTTTTCTGAAGAAATTGCTTAAGATATAATTTGCACAGGAAGTAGTGTGAGACTTGTCACTTTCTGCATTTTTACAGCATTAATTTCGAAACTGCTGTTGGCAAGAAGTGAATCCATTTTACACATTTTCCGTAATATTTTTTTCCCCCTGCAATTTGTCCAGCTTGCCAATTTTCACAACCTGACATGGCTGTAAATTTATGCGCGGAATTTACCCAAGCCAAATCTTGCTGAAATTGACATTTCATACTGTTGCATGAACGTGATCTTTCTAAAAAAACAGAAAAATACTGCCGCTGTGAATATCAAGACAATTAGAATGACCTTTGATAGTGTTTCTTTTTTATAAATGGATTTCGAAAAGTTTAAAAGCTTTGTTTCAGATACTGACGAAACTGAGGAATCTCTGTCTGTCAGAGAGGCTGGACTTCCCAGTTGTGTTACATAAAATAAACAGACACTGCAGGTTTGGCTGCCCGTTCTTCCCGCTGTGACCTGCAGCGTGTTTCAGTCTCTCTCGTCTGCCCTGTCTTTACAGGAGGAATTTTGCAGCAGCGCGAGAGGACGTCCGCGTTTAATCGTCGCCAAGTTTCGTCTGTGCCGGCGGGATGAGCGTGAGCGTCGCCGAGAAGCGCTACCCGGTGGACCTGGGCGGCAACTTTACGGAGGATGCTCCGAGACCCCCCGTCCCTGGGGAGGAGGGGGAGCTGGTGCCTGGCGATGCGCGGCAGTATGGCTACAGCTTCTGCGCCGCCAAGAGCGAGGCCTCGACGGCAACGCCCCGGCGCCCTGACCTGGACCTGGGCTATGAGCCTGAGGGCAGCGCCTCCCCCACCCCGCCCTATGTCAAGTGGGCCGAATCCCTGCACTCGCTGCTGGACGACCAGGACGGCATCCACCTTTTCAGGACGTTCCTCAAGCAGGAGGACTGCGCCGACCTCCTGGACTTCTGGTTCGCCTGCAGCGGCTTCCGGAAACTGGAGGCCGGAGACTGTGGCGAGGAGAAGAAGCTGAAGCTGGCCAAGGCCATCTACAGGAAGTACATTCTGGACAACAATGGCATCGTGTCGAGGCAGATCAAGCCTGCTACCAAGAGCTTCATCAAAGAGTGCGTGATGAAGCTGCACATCGACCCCGCCATGTTCGATCAGGCGCAGACTGAGATTCAGACCATGATGGAAGACAACACGTACCCCGTCTTCCTGAAGTCCGACATCTATCTGGAATACACCCGGACCGGAGGCGAGAGTCCCAAGTTGTACGGCGATCAGTCGTCCTCTTTGGGGAATGGCAAGGTTCCGCCCGGATACTTACCGACCTTGAACGAAGACGAAGAATGGCGATACGGCCGCGAGCCGGAGGAGCAGCGCGGGTGCCAGTCGGCGCCCTCGAACCGGCTGACTGAGAAGCTGCTGATGGAGACTGCTTCTCAAAGGGCTGTCGCTGGCAGGAGATACCAGGGCAACCAGGAGTACAGGTAAAAAGCTCTACCGCCCAGCTCAGGTTCTTGTCCGGAACACTTTGTGTTCTGGTCCAAAACCGACTCGCGACAGGTTGCAACCTAATGCGTACTGATCTCCGGGCGATTTTAATCCTGCCTTGTGATTTATAGTGCATTTGGGTCAGAAGAGGGCCAAAACGAAAGAGGGTATAATGGAAGGCATTAGGTAACTGCTCTTAAGTGCAGCTAAATCCTGCAGGCCGGCTGAAGTAGCTGAGGCACGTGCTGGGGTATTTATTAGGAGGTGAAAGTATGGGCTCTTTGTGTTGGCCACACAGGTGTTCTGTGAGGGGCAGGCTTTCAGGAACAGGGTAATGGCTTCCGGCGAGAGGCTCCACTGGGCTTTTCTCTCCAACGTGAAAACCAGAGTGTGTCGGTCGAAGGGAAAAAAATGTGAAACATCTGTTTAGCGCTTTATAAAGGGGGAGTGCAGTTCTTTGTAGAACTTCGAGATGAACGTGCTGAGATTGCGATCTGGAAATATGCAACACATGCAGTCCAGCTGATGAAACCAGTCTTCAAAGGACAAGGAACTATCTCTGCATTGCAGTGGTGCAGTTTGGTGTTTTCATACCTGGCGTTCACTTCAGTGTAACGGCACAAAGACAGGGAATGTGCCCGTAACTCAGGAAAACAAATAAGACATTGTTCTGAATCAGTCAGGAGTGAAAGAGGGCCGGGCTGCAGAGTCGCGGTAACTCGTGTGTCCTGGAACCGGCTCCTGGTGCGTTTCCATCTGACGATGGAGCTGTAATCGCACTTCCGTGAAAAATGCGTCCTGACACACAGGTGAGGGTCTGAGCCGGTCTCGGCGTGTGCCTGCTGGGTAGGTGACATCGTGTCACGTCGTCTGGTTCAGCGTGCTGACATGTGTCGAGCTGACTGCATGTCTCTGAGGGAATCCCGAAGATGCTCGAGAATTAGTCGGTACTGTCGAACGACCTTTTCGATGTTGGCTTCACTCCCCATGTATGAGGGCAATTGAAACATAAAAAAATATTGTTAGGCATTTGTGTGTACTTGTCTGTGTGTGTGCCTGTCTCTGCCATTCCACCCAGAGTGGTGGTACCCCAGCGTTGCACCGTCTGCCCCCCGATTGGAAGATGGATAGATGTGTATTATATAATACATCAGAGTTATAGATGGCAGTGTTAGGCTTCTTTATGCGTAAACTACCAAAAATTATAATTAATGATCACATCATACTTGTGCTTGCATGGAAGTCTTATTGCAGAATATTTATTGCTGTAGGTAGACCCATTTTCTATGTTTCTCCTGCATTGGACTTCGGTGGCATGGTATCTCTCGCTAAACCCCCAATCTAACCTTTGAAGTGTTGTAAGGTTTCGGTGAATTGGATGACGTACAGGGATTACAGTGCATAGCAGTGCTATCTTAAATGCTAAAAATGAGAACTAAGTGACTCGATGAAGTGACTGAAATGCAGGATGGTGGCCAAACGTTTTTGGAGATGATGCAGTTTCTGTTTACCGTCGTCCTTTAAGAAAGAGCATCTTGAACTAGCTCGACCGATGAAAATCATTGTTGCATGCAAAGATAACAGGTTGTTCTTCATCTGAGACAGCCTGTGATTTTGTGGTTTAAGGTTCATCTCATGCAGTATTGCTGTCAAGCCAAATACCGTTTCAGTTGACAGTTAGTTGCCATGTTATGTGATTTTCAAATAATAACGGGATGTTCGTCACCCCCAGGTAGATTAGGGAATCTGTTATTTGCCAAGAGGACTACTTACATTTTAGACCATCATTTATCTGTATTTTTTTTTGTATGTTATAGATGCAGCCTGAGCTCTCATTATGCTACTAATGTAAAAAAACTAATTTTCATTTCACAAGTAACGCTAAAACACTCACTAAATTATTATCCTATTTAAAGTTACAGCAAGCTGTATATTTTGTAAATTACACATTTCACCTTCCAACTGCGTGTGTCACGTGATTATTTTGGTCCAATCAGGATTGGCCAGTTTCATTAGCTCAAGATGGATAATACCTCTGATTGCAGAACACAGGGGCACATCAAAGTCGGCAGTGCGGGAGTGTTTTGGTTATCCATTACAGTGTAGTATTTTATTTTTTTAATGTATTTTTGATTATGTTGTTGTTTTATGTGAAGTTAAGATATTTAACATGTCTTTGTGGTCTTCTGTTAATTGGTGATTAATAAAACTGCGAATTTTATTCTCCATTTTTCCATATTCCCCCCCCCCCCCCCCACAAAAAAGAGGTATGAGTTGATGAGCTGAACCATAGATTCAGCTCATCATGACAACCCTACTGTCTCTGGCATTCATGCAGAAAGGGTGGCTCTCTTGTGCTATTTCTCCGTGTTGGATAATGACTGGCAGATGCTGACCCCCCTCCCCCCGAGTTAAAGTAACACACAGGCCTGCTGCTTCACCCATGCCCAGCGAATTCCGAGGCTCCCGCTCTTGGACATTAAAGGGCCTGATCCGGAATTGGCCCTTTCACCCCTGCACTATACCGCCTGATAATATAGCGTCTCGCCTGTTGACGTTGCTTATGGTGTAGGCAGAAATGAGAATCTCACCAGCCAAGCCGCCACACGGAGACAGGAAACCGCGAGCTGTTTACCCTGTACGTGCCCCACATACATCAAGAGAGCTAGCTGCCCTCATCAGTGCCATATTAGCAAAAGCTGCCTGTACAGTTCTGTGTCTGTTATCAAGCTAATAGGTAAATGTAGCTAATCGCTAAATCTGATCCAAGCTGTAGGATGGTCACTTGAAATAAGATTAACTGTAAGTCTGTGTCCCAAACACATTTATGCCGTTGCTGATTATAATTCTTCTGTGTTGGTGATGCTCGACTTTTTAAATATCCTTGCTCCAGTTTAGACTTCTGAAGGAGGGTCTTATATGTTCGTTTAAGGTTGGTTGGTGTATTTACTTACTTATCTGTGTTGTGTTGTTTCCTTAAGGATAATTAAGGCTTTTACTCCCACTCCCTAATTGCTAAGTTTAACTCTGAGTCTTTCTGAACTCTGAATTCCCGTCAGTGTTCGTATACGGGCTACGTGCAGCCCTGAGATCTGACGTCGCCGACCACAAGCTAGCGGCGTGTGAAACGCCCTTCTCTGCGTGCTGCCTGTTTGTGTGCCGGCGGCCTGCTTACCTGTGGGGCTCAGTACGGGCCTGCGGGAGCCAGCGATGGGCGGATCCCTCGTCAGCAGGCCTCCTCGGGTATATGCCCTGGCTTTGAGTCGAAGGGCGCTTCCCCCTCCCCCCGGGGGGGGGGTCACAGAGTCAGGTATTCGGGGGAGGGGACATGTGACTGGATGCCGGCTAGTGGCCAGCTCTGCCCCAGATCCTCACAATGTTCCATGTTTGATTAAAGTCTTTTAGAGGAATCACAGCAGTTTGGCTTTAATTACTGTGCACCTCAGCAGTGTTTTGGAACGCGCCCAAGGAGACAATGGGGCTCTCAGTTTGCTGTTCGGTTGTGTTGTACCATTCACGTGTTTGTAGTTTAGCGAGTAATCCTGCTTTACAGGGAAACTGCAGAGTGTAAAGGTGCCATTTTTTAAAGCACCATTTGCTCTGTGTGTGTCTAATAAAGATGATTCATTCCTACATTATTGCTTTGTGATGTCCGATGCAGGAGGGCCGTTTGATCCGGAATCCATTACATGAGCTGAGCAGGCTTTTCGTCTTTTGATCCGTGTTTCTCAGAGTCCATTGTGGAAATTCATGCATTAACATGAGATATATGACTGGCCTCAGTCACTCTGTCCCTTCGCCGACTGATCTGTGTCTGGTGGTGGAGATTTACACAGAAGAGCATAAAGTACACTTAGGAAATGAGGATTTTTTCCATGTGATTCTGGTCAGGTAGGCCAAAATGTTCTGTGACGGCCATTTTTAAATGTACAAACTTTAGATCGTTCTGCACAATCATCAGGCAAAATTTTGCCTTTTGTTTTTTACCGGGAAGTTGCCTGTGATCTATCTCATTTGCCATCACTCACAATGTAATCAGCCATTAAAGGTAATAAGCTTTGTGAAATGACTTACAGGACAGTATTACAGCTGTGTGTGTGTATGCATATGTTTGTAAGACACACGCAGTATAATTTATCGATATTGGGGAGGAGGCCACGAAATGTCTCGCTATGAAGTGGAACACAGAACAGCGTACCAGTAAATCAACAACATGCCATTCTGCATCTGACATGAAGGGGGCGACGCAGAGCGTCGTGCCATCCTTGGTGCTGCATTGCTGCTATAGGATCCCAAACGATCGTTTATCAAACTGACTAGTATCAAAAGACGTAAATGTAAATTTTATTTATAAAGCACATTTCAAGATCCCTTCATGTTCACCAAAGTGCTGCACAATTCTCCAAAAAAAAAAGAGAAAACAACCCAAAAGGAAAACATTTACATTCCAGAGGAGCTGAGTAAATTGCATTATCAGCTGTACTCAACTCATAGGCCTTGGTAAAAATAAAAAAAAAACTAAGCCTTTTTTTATCTGATATTATCCGGCAAGGAGTCCTGTAGTAAATAAAACCCAGTTACTTGTGAGTAGCTTAACAGACTTTGAGACTATAAAGTTGCAATGTGGAGACGAATTTAAGGTAGCAGGAATCTGTGGAAGTAAAATAAACAGTATTTCGTAGTTTATATTTTATGGTTGTCGCTCCAACATGGGCTTTAAACTCTGACTGAATGCAGTCGTTTTCTTAACCATTTCAGACAGCATGTTGAACGTTGTGGTTATAAGTAACGATATGGCTAATATCAGCTCGACTTGAAGGATAGTTTTATGTGGATTTCTTATGTTTTTTAATACTATAATCAGCTGCCCCACAACTGGTACTAAATAAATATTAGTTTTTTTTTTATTGGGAGATAAAATCTTACCATCACCCATGAACACGCGGTTCTGGTTTCATGAGTTGTAAGAAATGTGCTAGTCAGTGTCCTGTGATAGAGCGGCGAGTGTCTTTACCAGGATGTCAGTACACACTGCCTGGCGTCAGAGTTGCCTTCGGGGTCCTGCAGACCCCCCTCAATGTCTGTGACCTGCTGATTAAATTAAACGTTGCATTAAAAAGCCCTTAAATTAGAACCGACTAGTTAAGAACTTAATTCTTTTTTTTTTTTTTTTTTTTTTTGCTAAAGTAGTTTTTAGGTTTCCTGCTAGGTACAGGAAGCTATTCCAAGTGTGTAGCATGAAGTCAATAGGGATAAATACGGCTTGTATTATTGTTCGTATAGAATATGTTTGATTTTAAAATGGAATGGAAGTTTTCTGCTCAATCGTTCAAATGCCGACCAGCAGTTGGGAGGCTAACAGAATCCCAGTAGTATTTCTCTGTCACTCTTCTGGCCACTTCAGCCTGGACCCTGTCCCACACAGCATGGGATACACTGGGGGCAATTTAGAATCACCATCTTGCCTAAATGGGGGCATGTGTGCTCCACGCACACAGTGCCAGGGGCGGGAATCGAACCTGCAACCCTAGAGGTGTGAAGTCACAATGCTGCCCTCATTGCGGTAATCAATATTTAAAGCGGATGCCAAATCCTACTCGTTTTGTAAACAAGCCATCAGCACTCTAATTATTTTTTAACCTTATGCAACGAAGGGTTCTGTTGAGGGGCAGTGAATGTAGGACTTAGCTTGAGGGAAACCTGCAAAGTCATCAGGGCAGAGACGCCTTCATTTAAACAAGCATTTGGAGATGAAACAAAGTTTAAAAAGGAATTTTAATCCATCTTCCATTTAGCTGCTTATCCTAGTCACGGTCGCAGCCGCAACTGCGTGACGTTAATATCAACGTCGCATGTTATGCGCTTGCAGTTGTCACAGCGCAAGGCCTGCGATAGGCAGCTGGGTTGAGACTGGCTTGGATGGTGTCTCGTTTTTCATACGCCGTACCGTCCGGTAGTACTGCACGATATACCGTTTATAGCGCCGTAATCGCATTGCAGGATGTGCAGTGTCAAGTAAAGCCAATTAAATCAAATACATCATGCTGTAACTTATTCACGAGGTTCATTTTCCTTATGCACAAGATAAGTCTGTCAGTATAACATAGTTTACTTTCGGTTTGAGGGTTTTTGGATACAGTGTCTGTTGCCAGTGAGGCTTCTGCATGCACAGCAAGTCACCAGTCGCAATTAGGGTGATATGATTCACTGGCCATGGCGAGCTTGAGGTTTCGCTAATACATTTTTACTTTGTCATAGGAATGAAAACTTAGCAAGCTTTGCAAATTTAACAATCGTCCCTTTTCATGATTATCTAGCACACGTTTTAAAAAATAAGTATAACGTTTACGCTGCTGCTTTTGCATGAGCTCTGCGAGAGACAGACTCTAACTATAGATAATATGGAGTTCTATTTGCGTATAATTTATTTTGGGTAAATTTTCAACTAATTCATTGCTTTGTAAATACCGCAGTATTTATATAAATCCCATCACAATCACATCAAAATCACAATCACAGAATTTTTCCAGTGTCGTGCACCCCTGGGCATGTGTGGTAGGGGGAGCCTGGAGCTTGTCCTAGGCTGCATTGGGCAGAAGACAGGGGGACACCC
>JAODLC010000100.1:24310279-24322693 GCA_026781145.1 Hippopotamyrus pictus | reverse complement strand
GAGTGACATCAAAGGCTCTCTGGTGGGACGTGAACGTGTTTGAGGCGGTATAGATTAGAGCCCATTATCAGCCGTTTACCACAGACCGGTCGACAGTGAAGTCCAAGCCATCTAGACTCACCCCCTCCGAACAGAACAGAACCCCGCAGAGAAATGCGGCCCTATTGAAGCTATGCCCGCTAGCTGCGGCGTTATCGCCAAACGCAGTGGCGCCCTCTGCAGCCCGCAGAGATTATCCGCAGGGTCCGCTAATAAGCTTTCGCATGTATCGGGTTTTATCAAATGGCTGTTTCCGGTGTGCTGCACGATACCGAACGGCACACTTGTAAATCTCTGCGAGCCAGCAGGTGGCGCCACACGCACTCCTCCGCCCCGACGGCAATCGGACCGGAGCGTGACGCGACTGAGCCTGTCTCTCTGTCTGCCCCCCCCCCAGGGATGGGATTTCACCCTACAGGTACCGCAAGCCGAATCGACGGGAGATGCAGGAGAGCGCCAAAACCAATGGGCGTGTGCCTCTACCTCACATACCTGTAAGTGTCAGTATGGTAACTTGCCTGGAATTAGCAAGATCTTAGTGTGCTGGTGTGTTAGTGGGAGGGGACACAGGTAGGCAGACGGCCCGCCTCCCAGAATGGTCCTGTCTGATTGGAGCTTTGAGCTGTCAGTTGAGGGAGAGGTGGCTATGTCATATTTTGTGATTTGTGATTGCGTGTCCCCCCCCCCCAGTTTTAACCATGAGTGCAGAAATGGGAGGCTTTAGTTTATCCTGGTGTCTTGTGAGAATTTGCTTTTCTATTTGTAACTTTGGTAACTTTTTCTTTCTGGAAAATCTGCAAAAAAAAAAAAAACTTTCGTTAAACAGTTAAAAAGGCATTTCACACTGGCTGCAATGTAAAAGCTGGATGTTGACTCAATCGTTTGAAAATGATAAAAGACATTCTTTGGCTGTTATCCTCTTCTCAATCCACATTTTCAGATCAGTCTTTTGAGAATTATGTACTGCAGCCATCTGTGTCTGTTTGGTATTTTTATAATATATATAATTATGGCTGAGTGTAGCTTAATAAGCAGTGGAAACAGGCCACGGACTCACACCTTGACGTCGTGTGTGGAATAGGTGCGGATCAGACCAAAGCAGGTCATTCTTACTGACCTATGAGGACCCTCTGGTTCAGATTCCCTTATTGTGAAGCCTGATTACACACTGATCCGAAAAGATGGTGTCGATCATGCCTGTAAGGTTGACATTAAGCAGGCAGGAGCATGTGATTGGCTCAGGGTGCTTCGAGTTTAAAACCTGGGGCCCAAAAGGTATGCTAACCCACATGTTAGCATTATGCTAGTTTGATGTGCTGGTCTTTCTGTAAGTAATAAGATTAGCGTCAGAGGGAGGGGAAGGGTTTGTGTGTTTCCACTTAAGAATGCCCCCTGTCTCCTACTCCCTGCCACCCCCCACCCCCCCGCAGCGCACGCAGCGGATGCCGAAGGACGTGCACGTCGACCCGGATAAATTTGCGGCGGAGCTGATCAGCCGGTTGGAGTGTGTGCTGAGGGAGAGGGAGGCGCAGGAGAAGCTGGAGGAGCGTCTCCGGAGGGTGCGGCAGGTACACGCTTACGCCTCCGCACCCCCACACCTCCTACAGTCCACAGCTGAAGCACGCCGAACCAAAAAGGCTTTAAAACACGGCACTCTGTCAATGGCATTCATAGGAGTGCTGTTATGATTTTGTGCAGTTTGTGTGTTTGCTTGTTCGTCTCCCTGCCTATCCGCCCGCATACCCAGCAGCCCCTGCCCCCGCCCTGCCCCCGCCTGTGTTGGGACCCCCGCAGGTGGAGCTGTTCGCCGGCCGGCCATGCGGTAATGGGCTTGTTTGAAGTCTGCCGAGGCGTGAAGAGAAAGCCAGCCGGCTCCTCAAATAGATATCACGCTACAGAAAGCTGCCCGTTAAGTCCCCGGGCAGGTCGATTACGCCGCTGGGCCCCGGGGGCCCGTAACCGGCAGCCTGCTTCCCCTCCGTTGCCTTAATCAACCAGACCTTCATTACCTGTTACCATTCCTTTAATATGTCGGATGTTTTCCCCCATTTATAGGATTTAAAAGTTAGCTGTAAAATCCTTTGTTTTGTACTTAGCATCTGCAGTGGGGGTGTAGCCCCGCCCTCTTCGTTTAAGTGGCATGTGCCGGCTGACTGCTCTGCGAGGTTCCCGGCTGTCCCGAGAAGCTCGTTACCTTCTGGCTAAGTGGGGTTGCGGCTTTTTGGCTCGGATCGCATCCCTTATGCGACGCTGGCTGCGGCGGCGGAGAGCGGCCTGCGCGGGAGGGGCGGCCCGGTCCCGGCCGGCTGGCCCCTTTGAGACCCGGACACGGGGTGGGGGGGGGGGGGGGCAGCACAGCTGATCTCCCGCCTTCAACCTGTAGCGGGAGCGAGGGCGTGATCCATCCCGTTCGCGGGGTAAACGCAGCCACCTCAGTCTGGGCTCCGCTTCTGATGGAATGGAGCAGGCTGGGTAATGATGTGCCCACAGTGAGGAGGGTGCCGGCCGCACCTCCACAGCCCCTGGCGCTGGAGCTCTCTCATCAGTTGCCCGGCTTCACTCAGGCTTTTCAAATGACAAGCAGACACTGGCTAGACCCTGGCTGTGGCTCTGCAGCTGGACTCTCAATCCAGGGCCTTCCAGGGCTCGCATACATTACTACCTGAAAACAGCCCCAGTGTGGACCTCATTTTTCTTTCTCTCCTGGACAAGAGTAATGATATGCTAGTGCATGTTAATTGTATGTGGAACAGTGACCTCTAGTGGTAGGACTTCTTTCCCAGACTGCAGCTCAATGCCTCACACGTCCATGGTTGGGGGTTTGATTCGTATGTCCTCTGTGTGTGTGTGTGTGTGTGTGTGTGTGTATGGAGTTTGGGCTTTTCTCCCTTCGTGAGGAATCTGCAGGAAACTCACAGAAATCCAATGCAGTTTGGTGAATTGGTGACTTTAAATTGCCCATAGAGTGTGTGCATACACGTCTTGGTGAGAGAGCGCCCCATCCAGGGCATCTCCTGCATGACAGATGGATGATTAAATAGATCGATGTATTAATTTATTATTATTCGTTGATTGAAGGAGGAGGAAGGCGATGAGGCTGACATCTCCACAGCGCCCTCTCTGGTCAGCCACAAGACAGCAGCAGGTTCCCAGCACTACGGCCCCCGGTACTGCGAGACCACGTACAACGCGGTCCAGCTCCGAGACGCCCACGAGGAGGACCCCGAGTCCATCCTGGACGAGCACGTGCAGCGCGTCATGAAGACGCCCAGCTGCCAGTCGCCGGGCAACGGGCGCTACTCGCCCAAGACACGCTCGCCGGACGGGCTACCGGGGCCCGGGAAGCACCCAGCCAAGTGCGGGCCGAAGCCGGAACCGGCGGGGGTTTACCACCACAAGCACGCGTATCACGGGCACCACGGGGGCGGGGTGAAACCCAAAGAGCACGGTGACCCAGACGCCCCACAGAGAAGCACCCTCGCCTGGACCCCGGAGTCGCATCACTACGCAGGCAGGCCGCGTTTCCCCGACAGCTCTGGGCTGGGACCCCTGGACCCCCTCGCGCACAGGTGAGCCCCACGTCCCCTGCTCACCTTCCTCCCCGGTGCCCTCTAGTGGGCTTTTTGGGTCGACTCACCGCACGTACGTCCCCACAGCGGCAAGGGTGGTGTGCCGACGAAGAGGGCATCAAAGAAGGCAGAACCGGGGGTGGGCTTGGAGGCCCTGATGACCACAGACGACCTGGAGAGGAACCAGAAGATCATGCAGTGGATGATGGAGGGGGAGAAGGAGGCAGGCCGCCAGAAGAGGTCCCCCTATGGGTACGTCAGTCACGCCCCCCCCCCGTCCGTTGTGGGGTCAAGCTGTCAGATTCTGTGTTGCGTGGTATTAATCTCACTTTCTGACTGCTTGAATGGCTCACATTAGAGTATTGAATTACGTCGGAAGTGATGCAGTCCTGCCCTCCTGGTTTGGCTTTCAGGAGTATCGCCGGGGCCAAGAAAGGTCAGGGCCACGATGGGTCGCGGGTGGGGTCAGTGGAGCGCCCTGGGGCCGTCTACCCCTGGGTCGGCACGCAGCTCTGGAACGGCGCCCAGCCGTCGCACCCCTTCATCCAGGACCCAACCATGCCCCCCAACCCGGCCCCCAACCCCCTCACCCAGCTGGAAGAGGCTCGCCGGCGGCTTGAGGAGGAGAGGAAGAAGCAGGGCGCCGTGCAGATGAAGCCGAGGTGAGGTCAGGGGCGCCCCCTACTGGGCGGGGAGCCACATGACCATCCCGGGTTGAAACTCGGGATCCCTACTGTCGCCTGCTCTGCTGTAGCGGGAGTCCTGAGGGGACGTCGGCCGCGGCGTTTTGTCCCACTATTCAAAAGGCTACTTCACGAGACGGAATACTCGACAGATGGCAGTAGGAAGGCTGATTTACGAGATCCCGTCGTGTTCACGCTGTGCTTGTAATCTCACGCACAGATGCTTTTGGTTACGATGTAAAGGGAAGGGAAGGGAGGAGCTGGCATCAGATTACAGACATTTATGCGTCATATTTCCATTATTTATTTGCTGGACACCTTAAGAGGAAACGACACTTTCAGATACCGATGACCTACATGGAAAATACCGACTGGCAAAATGAGAAAACTGAGTATGCAGGTGATGGGATTTCGCTTAAGGTCGAATTTTGTGATGCTGGTAGGTTTTTACGGCCAGCTGCATTAATAACATTCTGCTGTTGTGATTTAGTCTCTCGCCTGCGTACCCAGCAGCCCCCCGCTCCCCTCTGCCCCCGCCTACGTCGGGGTATCCAGCCGTCATGGAGTGAGAGTCGGGCTTTCGGAGGCCTGCTGTGGATTCTGTGGGGTGGGGCTGGGGTACTCCCAGGGCGAGACCTAATGCCATAACGACTTGCCGTCCCTGATGAGAGCGAGGCAGGCCGGACACTCCGGGGGGCTCTGACTCTGACATTGCCCCCCCCCCCAGCGGTGTGATCATGGCGGGTTGGGGAGAAGCGTGTCGCCCGCCGTCAGGACACCCCCCCCCCGCCGCCCTCGACCTTTTTAACATGCTTTAGAGAGCACTCTCTCTCCCTCTCGCCGGCATTAAAGGCAGCGGCGGCTGACAGCAGCTGCTGAAATGCGACGGGGCTCCTGATTGATGCTGTTGGCGTTTCTTTGAAGGGATTTCAAAGGATTTACAGCGGAGCACGTGTTGGCTTTACAGAGCAAGGCCACGGGCGGAGATTTAAGGAAGAGCGCCGGGCTGCCTGGCGGGTCGACGAGCCGCGCGGGACTGACGCTTCTCTCCGCCGTTTCTCTTCCAGGCACAAAGCGGCGAAGAAGCCAGCCTGCGAAAACACCACGGTGGCTTATTACTTCTGCGGGGAGCCCATCCCGTACAGGACGTCGGTCAAGGGGCGGGTCGTCACCCTCGGTCAGTTCAAGGAGCTGCTCACTAAGAAGGGGCTGTACAGGTACGCCGGGGAATCGTGCATTTTCATTGGGATTCAGTGTATGTACACCGTTTGGCCAAAAAGTATGTGGACCACCCCTTTTATATTAAAGGGAATGGCTTACTGAGCCACACCCGTTACTGACACCGGTGCATAGTTAAGCGTACAGTCACGCATTCTCCTGCAACAATCATTAGCATCAGATTTGATTGGTTATGCAGAAGAGGCTAGTGGTTTTAAACTGGCACCGTCACAGGACGCAGTAGTTCCAGCAAGTCGGTTCGCCAAATTTTTGCCCTCAGTGGAGTTACCCAGGTCGACTGTAAATGAAGTGATTGCGAAGTGGAAACATCTGATGGAAGATTTTCTCAGAAGAGCTGAGGCTATTATAACAACAGTGACTGAACCATGTTTTTATTAATGCCTTTGGTTCTGGAAAGACCTGTTGCTGCGTCCGCATACGTTTGGCCACAGTGTGTCTGATAGACTGTAGTAAGATTAAAGGTTTGTGTCAATTAAGGCGATATGGGTCTAATTGAGAGTGGTGTTTCACAGGTATTATTTTAAGAAAGTGAGCGACGAGTTTGACTGCGGCGTCGTATTCGAGGAGGTTCGCGACGACGACGCCGTCCTGCCCATCTTCGAGGAGAAGATCATCGGGAAGGTGGAGAAGATCGACTGAGAGGCTTCAGTTTGCTCCCGGAGGAGGAAACGGCTCAGAGGGACGCAGAGAGACGGGCGTGTGGAGGGGGAGCGGGGACGTCACCGACCCACGCTGCCGGCGCGTCTCCCACGTGGAGCTGAGGAGCAAGAGGTGGCATTCGCAACATCCGGAAAACATAATCTCCCCGCCCCCTTCCTGGGGTCCCTCCTGGCCAATCAGGGCTGAGAACACAAATGGTGCTTTGACACACAGAAGCTGCACAGTGGTGCAGGGTGGAAGACTGGAAGTTAAAACAGGATGCCGGAAACTTCCACTGGCATTTGTCAGACTTTAACTGTAATGTAGCATTGTAAAGGTGTATTAGACAAAATGTACTATGAATCTGTACAAAAGCTGCATATTTTTGATATTGTGTCATAGAAGGGAAATAGCCTTTTTAATGTAATTATTATAATGTAATTTTGATATGCACAGGTACTAAATTTACCAGATATGTATAGTCAGTCTAAAAAGTTATTCTGTATTTATAAAATTATTTTATAAGAAAAAAATTGCTTTAAACTCCAAGCATTTAACGGACGAGATACTGTTCCATTTCCTGGTAACTCTTCTTGGCTGGGTGGCTTTTCCAGGCATTCAGACCCCTCGTGATGTAGGAGCTGTTTGTTTCTTCCCATCGTCGTTGTGCTTAACATGAGGAATCGGGTCAGAGTCGCCGGCTGCTCAGTGCGGATGACGGTGACACGCTTCTCCTGGAGTGGACTTCAGTCGTGAAGATGGTTCCGCCTCGAGTGAAGGCAGACTATATGTCAGCTCTCCGGAGGCGGCGGCTGACAGACCCGCTACCTCGGGATCGCCATTATATCTGTTTACACTGCAGTCTGCTCGGTGCGTGTGTGCGTCTCTCTCTCTCAAACGGACCGAAAGCGTCAGCAAAAGTCATGAAACCATGGAGGACCCAAACCTGTTCAACTGAAACCAGTCCAGGCAAAAGAAAACTAAACTGTCAAATATGTTGTTTAGAGAAGTATGGAATGGAGAAAATACCATTTTAAATAATCCCATTTTAAAATACCCTTTGGCAATTAAGGGTGTCCTTAACAAGACTTTTAAAGGGTAATCTACAGAAGTTTGGTGGGTTAACATGTCCTTTAGTATGATAGCAATTGAAGCAAAATCTAGCTTTTTAAACGCGTGTAATATAACAAGTTTCTATGGGGTGGTTTGCCTACAATTCCCAGTATGCAATTCACCATCGCCACTTGCTCCCGTCTCCTGGCAGCACAGATCCCAGAGATTGGGGTGAATATCCTATTATGTTTGATTTGGGAAAACGGAAGCACGATACGTTGGCTGAAATTCACCTTCAGATGATTTTGTAGGATTATTGGCTTCGGGTGAAATTGCCGTTTGCTACTGCTTAAAATGATAGGTATCTTTCTGTGGTGGAGCACTGAGAAATTTTATCACGTACAAGATTCAGGTTTACATTGTACTTTGGCAGACTTAAGGAAGAACTTAACGTACATCATTCTCAACATATTGTGGCTGAATCCAGGTGCCTGGTAATGTTTTAGTCCTTAAAATTTGTACCTTTAATATAAATCTCTACTTTTTGCTGGATTGTGGAAATGCCAAAGAGCATGATATACAATAGAAATTAAATATTTGTATTCTTTTTTATTTTAAAGGTATTTTACTACTTCATACAGTAGTGGCTTCACAATCGTGTGTGTGTGTGTGTTTTGTCTCCCATTTTCAAGGTTATGAAGTTGTGCAAAATGTAATGTGTATTTAATTCTGGAAAACATGAACACGTTTACGAAGGGGAAAAGTAGGCCTAATGGAAATGCTTAAATCTGAACTGCTGGATGTACCTACGTGCTATATTCTCACCAACAGCATCCCGCCAAATGTTATTTTTGTATTTATTCTCGCGCTCATATGCAGTACTTCGGGATCTTAAATAGTATTAGGACGTGAACGGAAGCCGGTGTGTCTGTCCTGAAATTACATTTGCTGTGTTTACCAGGATTCTCTCTGAAATAAAATGGTAAAGCATTTACTGTGGAACTCCCCTCTCCTCCCACAAAATGAAATCTCCTAGTTTTAATAAGTTAGTATATTATATAAATGTCTATCACAGAGTGCCTTTTCGATTTCGATGCATTCTCTTGTCTGTTTTCGATTTCCCAATGTCGAAGGTTTACTTCCATCCAGGGACTAGTGTCGTCGTTTGGCATTTCATTATGGTGACTCAGCGTTAGTGTGACTGTGTAAATATGTATATTTTCATACGTGTCCTCGGCCAGCTGAACATCAGAATGTTTAATGCCCTGATCGTATTCCAACGTGCTGATTTGTACAGTTGTCTTTTAAAAGGTACTTGGACAATAAAGGCGATAAAATAAAAGACATTATGCATGTGATTTCTTGCTGGGATATTGTAATTAAGATGTTATGTGGTTTATACTTTGTAAAAGCTGATTTATTACAATACATTGTACATACGTTATGTTATACATGACACGAGAGACCATCTGTAATATCAGCTGCGCTCCAATTCAATTAAGTGGGGATTCGTTTAATAAAATATTGTATTAAAATTCGAGTGAAAGAGCAGAAAATGCCTGGTGAAATGACACAACACTGGTCGTGGTGCACCGCGTATGTGTGCGACAAATATCGTGCTTAGTATTGCATCATCGGCTGAGCTGGACTGGGCTGATTATTGGCATTGACTGTGATCATTGGCATTGACTGTAAACATGGGCTTTACATGCACTGTTGCAAGGATAAAAAAAGAAAAAGACGCAGTAAAGATTATTTTATTGTGAAATTCAACATGAAACGATTCTTCGTTTTATAATGTGCTTATCATCCTAAATTATAAATAAATATAAATATGTGACTGTCGCTTTCAAAACGCTGAAATGTTGGAAGCTTCTGTTTCACAACGAAGGCCGGGTCGGATTGTATCGTAACTCGTACGAGGCCCTGCTACAGGTTTCGTGGCAGTGCCCTGAATTATCCCACACGGCCACTGGGGGCAGTAATACACAGAGGATAACGGAAATATGGTAGGAAATGAAAAGAAAGCGACAAAGCAGGTGACGATAATGATGATACCAATTATTATAGTAATTGTGATACTTTATTTGCCATTGAACAAGCACAAGTATAGCTACGTTGGAAATCTTTAGTTTTTACATATACCGTCTTGGTCTTCTCTGAGACAAACACACAGGTGAGAGCGAAGTTTGGGCAATTACACTCCACAGCCGATGGGGCAGCAACGCCCGCATGAGACCGGAAATAAGCCGGAAATTTAAAACCAGCAGAAGAAGGAGGTCAAAGGTTCACCGGGAAGGAACGTCACGGATTACGGGCTAATATGCGCTGGTGTGATGTAGTCCTTTCGTGGGGTGTGCAGTGTACACATCGCGTTTTGGGGATGGATAAATATTAAACAGTTAACCGGCTAACTCCCTGATATAATTTTTTATGCACTAAGACTGAGGCTAGCTAGCCATCAAATCATGGACGCCCTGGAGATGCTTATCGATGAAGTTGCTTTAGAAGGTCTGGATGGAATAACAATTTCTTCATTGTGGATCCGCTTAATGAACAGAATCCCCAAGTTTCCACTCAGTCTAGATCCTGCCACTAAGGAGTTTGTTTGGAGAGCATTGGTTTGTGATGAGGACATTGAATTCTACGAGCTACCTCAAAAAAGGCCACAGATTGTGTTGTTTGACAGGTAATGCCTATCATGTCAGTTAGCCACGGTTATTCGGATAAAACTGCATATTGCTTTTTTTTCTTTATCCGTGCAATATTTTGCCAACGGATTGATAAATGCTGCGTTTATTGAGGCGGGCACGATAACTAAAAGCCTGATTTCTTTGTAGATTTGCAGAAATTGACCCAGAAACAGGGATCCAGGAGATCCGGAGGTTCGCAGGGACCGCAGACGCACGGGAAGATGTGTACCCAGTCAACGTGATCCAAGAAGACAAGCAAGGCATCCAAGGGTCGTGTCTGTATTTTAATGAAAGAAAAAACATTACGGATCTCATCAGGACACAGGAATTTAAGCCATGTTGTACGCTTGAGGACGCGCTTAAAAGGTAAAGATACTGATGCAGATAGGATGACGTTACGAAAAACGTGCAAAATTTCAGTTATAAGCAATCTGAATTTCAAATCTGTGAGAATCACTTTGTGTCCATGCTGCTGTCTGGCAGGCTGTTAATCCTGACCAGCATATGCCATGCTGTATATGGTGGAACCTGTTGAAAGTATGAAATCACTATTCACCCAAAGACTAGGGCTGCACATTATCAGATTGATGGCAAAAGCATTTGTCCAGATGCTGGTTTTTTGGTACTAAATGGGCGTGTGCTTAGACTTACAAATTGGTAAGTAGCTTAGTAGTGTGCTTAAATATTAATGAGCATTGTGATGCCCAAAGTTAGTAATCTGTATAAATTTGACGTATCATTATGCTTATTAAGAATATTTAGCGGAGCACGCCATATGCTACTGTTTTGGTAAATCATGGATACGATAAGCATTGAAGTGGCGGTGAAGAAAGGGAGAGATCAGCAGGCACAATATCTTTTGAAAAGGAGATATTGTGGATAAACAAGGATTAAAAGATGGTGGTGGTGTAATTGTGGGCATAACTAAACGTCCGTATGGTACCGAAAAGCTGGCGTCCAGACAAATGTTTATGCCCGTCATTTGAAGCCCTGGTGATTCTTGCTCACGCGCCGCATAATCGCGACGTGGCACCGTGCAGCCGCTACCCAAAACTGTATTACGTCCGTGTCACTCGCTACCTGCTACTTCTTCATGTCGTGGCGCCCTGACTCCTTCACGTTTGGAAACTGCGGCAGGTGGGGAGATAAGCTGGCCGCCGTGGCCGCCCAGAAGGTCCGCTTCCGGACGCTGATCGGCCCAGTAGGCGACCCGGAGGTGAAGCTGTCCGACCACTCGTACTGCATCCTGGAGCGCCTGGGCAGGGCCCGCTGGCAGGGCGAGCTGCAGAGAGACCTGCACAGCCGAGCCTTCAAGTACCGCTCTCCCTCACTCCACTTCCAGAGCGACTGCTCCCCTGCGCTCCCCTCGGCTCCTGATATAACAGGGTGCCTTGTTTTCGCCGCTTAGGACCGACGCCGGAAAGATGCACTACATGAGGAAGTCCCTGGATAAGAACGGTCTGATCACACTCCAGTCCCACGTGACCCGGCTGCCCAGTGGGGGACAGCAGCACTCCATTCTGCTGCTGCTGAAGAGGTTCCACGTGGACCGGTCAGTGTGTCCGTGGCCTAACCCTAACCCTTCATTCCTCAAATGCTGCTAAATTGTAGTCAAGGGTGACCCCTGTTGGCAGGAATGTTTCCAGCATGCTGGCTCAAATCCCCCCTCTTCTCTGGGGGTCTACATGTTCTCCCTGTGTCACCTGGGTTTCTTCCAGGTGCTCTGTTTTCAGCCTGCTCTCAAGGAGCATGCTGTTAGTATATTTGGAGTCTCAAAATTTCCCATAGTGCTTGTGTGAGCCCTGTGGCCTCCCATCCAGGAAGGTCTCTGCCTTGTGTCCTGTACTTTCTGGCCTTGACTCTGGAATCACTGGAATATTGTAGTGAGCAAGCATTTGGAAGATAAATGGATATATTGTACTATATTCCGGCAGTTAAAGATTGAACATTGGCCCAGGTTAGATTTAATAAGTTTTATTTTGATATCAAATAAAGACTTAAGTTCAAGCTATTGTCTTTAATGCCTTTTGAGAAAAAAAACTTTGCTTTGTAAGCTTTATTTTGGTAATAAAGCTTGCAATAAATCATTGAATTCCAATGGATAATTTCAGTGCAGTTTTTGAAAGAAAAAACAAAGTGTAAGAGGTATTCTTTATTTCTGTGAAAAACAAATGTGACATTTTTGGACAGAGAAATAATATTTTGATTCTGGAGTGATTTGGGCCACTTTTTGCTCTTTCTGCCAGCCAGCATGCTTATCTGCTGGAACCTAGTTTTACTGCTCTTACTGGTCTTACTGGTCTGGTTTCTAAGTTAAAGTGCCGCTTTACTTTTTCAAGGAGAAGCAAGTATGACATCCTGATGGAGAAAACCTCCAACCTCCTGTCAGCTTGTCCGAACAACATCGCCATCATGATCAACCTGAGGGAGCAACTGGTGAGACACCAGGCTTTTTTTTTTTTTTTTTTTTTTTTTTTGGTGGGGGGGGGGGGGTTTGTG
>JAODLC010000100.1:24278486-24300392 GCA_026781145.1 Hippopotamyrus pictus | reverse complement strand
GTTGGAAACTTTGCATGGGAATTACTGGGAATATATGGGAATTAACTGGAAAATTCCCAAAATTTTGCATCCCTAGTGATAAATAGCAGGTTGTTCGGTATATAATCCTGCTGCGAATGGACAGGAACATGACCTTTTAAGGCTGTCGGAAGCATCGTTAGTCAGCTTCGCCCTACAAACCCGTGTGATTTGTGGCCACTTTGACCATTGCAGGTCTGTGCGTCAGAGTTCAAAGAGTTTGTAGCCGTCCTCAGGCAGAAATTCAGTTCACCTTCGCTGTTCCACAACTTCACCATCCCCGACACCAAGGCTGAGCTCTTTAGGAGGTAAAAACAAAGGATTGAAATGTATATCGTTATCGTTTGTGTAGTGAGCTATGTACCAGAAAGTACAACTAGTTGTTTTACAGGTTCAAGGTATATGTGATTGGAGAGGACCTGAAGGAGCACAGGAAGGACTCCCTGATGAGGTAGCGTGGCATGTGACTGTAACCGTGTGGCTGTGAAATAGAGCGCTGAGTTCACCTCCCCGGGTGCTGTGATTGTAGCCTTGAGGACATACACTCCCTGGTTCTCAACAACCTGATCCAGAGTACGCTGGTGCTGTCCAACTCGCAGATGAAGACCAGTCTCTCCTTTCAGGTAAGAGGCAGAATTCCACCCAGGGAGTCGCTGGTCCTTAAGCGCTTCCTTCAGTCAGCCATCAGAAGGCTCGGTGTCCGAGATGTACAGCACTAGAGAATCTGCAGTGTTCCACAGCCGTATCACGTGCTCTCACATCCAAGAAGATTCACACCCTTTATTTTTGTCTTTCTCTCTCTCTCTCTCTCTCTCTCTCTGCCTGCCCCAGACGTTCCGCATCTACAGGAGGTACAGGGACGACATCCTCTACAAAGCCTTCCTGAAGTGTCAGAAGCGGGGGCTCGTCAATCGCCGTCGCATCAACCAGCTCACCGGGCCCAAAAAGAGTCGCGCTCTTCCGTTTCTGCCCATGTCCTACCAGCTGTCTCAAACCTACTACAGGTGACCGTCAGCCCATCACACTGGTGGCTGCTTCAGTAGCCTGAAGCTGTGTTGGTTGTCAGATCAGGATTTGCAGCTGTAGTGGTACAGACCAGGGAGCTTCTCACCCTTGTACGTTTTGGTTTCCTTTTCCCCTGGTCGTGCGACTGAGGTCAGCCGGTACATGGTTGCCCTCGTTCTCTCACTGCTGAAGGGTGTCTTACATGCCCAGGACGGTCACATCCCCCCCCCCCTAAAACGGGCACTGCTGTCTCTCCCAGGTGCTTCTCCTGGCGCTTCCCCAACACCATCTGCATGGAAGCCCGTCAGTTCCTGGAGACCCTCAAGAGCGTGGGCAGGGAGGACCAGCTCACCACCATCCGTTTCCAGGACCAAGAGGGGGGCGACCCACAGCCGGACCCCAGCATGGTGCTCTTCTCCCTGGACTCGCCCGGGGGCTCCTGTGTGACCTGCCTGAGTCTGATGATGCTGGGCTGGTTGACTGTGGAGGTGTCCATCCCTGAGCACATCGTGGTGGTGGACAGCACCATGGTAGATAATGAGGTGGTGAAAAGGTAATGTGAGGATCCATCCATCCATCCATCCATCCTCATGTTGCAGCATAATATGAATTATGACCTACTTACGTTTTAATATTTAATTATTAGTTAAAATGTTCAGTGGAATCCATTTTATACTCCCTTGAATGTCACGCATTCATGAGTGTCACGACTCCTCCAGCATCGCGAAGGAGGAGGCCGAGGACGACCCAGACAACGAGGAGGTGGAGGAAGGCGAGGGCAGGAGGAAGATCGAGGTGAAGGCGAGACAGGCCTCGCACACCAACTACTTGCTGATGCGCGGTTACTGCGTGCCAGGAATCGTCAGCCTGCGCAACCTCAACACCAACGACAACATCGTGGTGAACTCCTGCACCATGCGGGTGAAGCTGCGACGCAGCCCCTCGCACCAGCTCTTCCCCAACCGCTGTGAGTCCCGCCCAGGCGACTTGGGTCCGGCGCCCCCCCCCACGGGCATCTCTCGGTCTCTCCTCTCATCCCACCTCCATCTCCCAGGTGGTGACTTGCTGGACGAAGAGACCCAGGCGGAGATCCGCCTGCCCAGGAACTTCACCCGTCTCCTACGGGCCAGCCAGGACTCCAGCCGACTGGAACGCTTCACTGATCGGTGCATCCACCAGTGCGGCTACAGCAGCGAGGACCTTCAGGCCATCCTGGACGTGAGCAGCACCATCGAGGCCGCCCAGGGCTTCGGCTGCGAGAGGGTGGAGCTCGCCCGCATGTTCCCCGACCTGGCAGAGGTGCAGGGAGACAGGACCCGGACCTTCTTGCAGTACCTGGAGGTAGGTGTCTTCGGGAGACCTATGAGCACACCCGAGGCTTCACCCTTGGAGGATACCACTGGGAAGGGACCGCTTTCAGCCCGCGGCGTGTCTTTGCTCAGGACCTGATCGATCTGGAGGAGGTGGTCGAGGTCGGAGGGAACTCCGTGCGGCTGGTGGCTGTGAAATACGCCGACCCCTGGCTGGTCCACATCGCTGAGGGCCTGGGACCCACAGGCAAGGAAGTCCCGTCATCGCAGGACGCCTGCAAGAGGCAGGCCCCGGGCCCGGCGGGGGACGAGCCTAGCGTGAAGAAGCCGGCTCTGGAAAGGGAAGCCAACAAAGTGGCGGGAATGCTGGGCTTGGATGGAGCGCCTGCAGACGGAGTCGGCCTTACTGGAGACGGGAGACGCGAGGAGCACCCGACCTCTGCCCCGGAGGACACCGGTGACTCCATCCAGATGGTGGAGGAGCGCAAAGGAACAGACCAAACTCAGGAGGAAAAGGGGGCAGCAGCATCTGATGTCAATTCTCCACCTACAGGAGATCCGACTTCTATAGACATCAGCTGCTTTACAGCGGATGGAGATGACAGGTAAGCATTACATTTGGGCTGTGAACGTTTCTAATGCGTAGAGTGTCACTTAAGTAAACCCTAGTGAATTAAACTTAAGATCTCCACCCTTCTCTGCGTACGTCGTTGGTATATCCCCATTTCACTTATGGTGAGTGGTGCCGTTCAGATGCCGGATTCCGTTTGTTTATCCGGATAAACTCCTCTGCCGTCCTCCAGCGTGGCCGCAGACTTGGGCTCGAGCGCGCAGGATAGAGTGAGCTTCATCAGCCGGCCATGGCGCGTCGTCGACGGGACCCTCAACAAGTCGGTGTGCAAGGGCATGCTGGAGGCCCTGCTCTTCCACATCATGAGCAAGCCTGGCATCAGCGAGCCCAGCCTGGTGGAGCACTACCAGGGCGTGCTGCAGCCTGTGGTGGTCCAGGAGCTCCTCCAGGTAATCGCCGACGTCCGCTAACATCTCCCCCGACATGCGTACATTGAGGGACCCCCACGCACCTCTCCGGGGTTCTTATCAACGAAAACAAAGTATAAGAAAACATTTTCGCATCCTAAATATAAGATGATAAAAACGAAAGCTATAAATATCTTTTCCGAAACTAACGGAAATAAAAAATAAATAAATGAATAAACGTATCTAAACATCAAATATTTTTTTTACAGTTTTTGAATACTTTTTAGCGAAAGTAATTATCTATCTTTGGTGGAAATTATTCAATGAAACATAATCATGTTTCAATGCCCATTTTGAGGATGTTAATACTGTACATAATATGCAGGTTTCTCTCCTAAGATCAGACACATAAGATCTCTACCTCTGTCCCTAGAAATAAAATTACTAAAACTTAAATATATGAACTAAATTATATCTTTAAAATAGAATTAATAAAACTACACTGAAATCTCAAATTAAATTGGATTTCCAGCTAAAATTAAAAATTAAAATTTAAAAATGTATTAACGCCTCTCTCAGCCGTCTTTGACCGGGACGTTTTATCATCTGTCCCGTTGAGGTCTCCCTAAATCCTCGTCCCATTTCCCCATCAGGCTCTAGAGGACCTTGGCTGTGTGTGGAAGAGGTACATTGGCAGGCAGGCCAAGGCGTCGCTCTTCTCGCCGGCCCGGGTGCCGGAGGTGAAGGATTCCGCGAGGCTGCGGGAAAACGCCACCCCCTTCTACGAGCCCACCGTGGACTGCTGTCTCCGGCTAGGAAGCCTCTTCCCCGAAGAAGACAACTGGAACCGATGGGTCCAGTTCACGCACAGCTGAGACGTCGTGACCAGCGGGGACATCTCTGGGCTGAAGAGAGCACCCCTCCTGTCCTTGTTCTCCAGTTTTATTTATTTTTAAGTTCAGCTTTGCTCTTTGGAAACTAATAAATGATATTTATAATTTCAGTCTCTGTTCTGGTCATTCACGTGGATGTTGTATTAACAGGTAGGTATACTTTAGTAAGTGCTGCAAAATGAAGACCCCAGAATTTATTTACCATAGTTTATTTTTGTAATAAACATTTTTGTACATGTATTGTACATTTATAAATTCAATAAATATCACTGTCCCCATAAAACTGCCTCATCAGTTTTAATGTTCAGTCTTACAAATGAAGCAACCTGGTAGCTAAATTCTGCTGTTTTCTGTTATAAGAACATTTCTGTTACTTCTTGCTCTTCCAAAATTGTTTAAATAATTAAAAAAAAAAATGGACATACAGCCACCCAAATGACCACATCAGCCACCATCACAATTTTCCAAATGACCTCGAAACGACCACAAAATGACCATGATTGTTAAACTGAAGACATTAAAAGACATAAAAAAAAAAGACTTTAAAAATTCAAGACTTGAGTCTAATGTGCTTATTCTATTGTCACTTTTTACCCCGTTTCAACCTTCATTCACACACATTTCTCCCCGTTTAAGGCAGTAAATAAAACCCCTCACCTAGGACAAAGGTCACAGATTTCCATTAGTGCTCTGACTGTGCTTTGTCAATATTGCTTGTACAAAAAGCCCTTTGTTGGTCGATTTAATTATTCAAATGCTCTCAATTACACTACATTACATTTCCCAGAACACCACTGCATAAATAACTATGGCTTTAAATTTCATAAACATTTAAGAGAGCGTGCATTCGCCGTGCGCTGCCTGGCAACCACGTCCACTACGACTCAATTCTGCAGATATTTCTGGAGGTAGTTTAATGAGCGTGTCAGAATGGTATGTGTCTGGGTCCCAAAGCGGTTTATACGGAGCTGGGGTGGTCAGCCGTGCCCCCGAGAGTCCTGCACATCCTCAGCGCGTCCACGGGCTGATCCCCGACAGTAATCGCCCGCTTTGGCTAATTTACAGGTCAGGCTGCTTTGCAGAATGGGCCTTATGTTTGCCTGCAAAGTCCTGGTGACCTCTGTGTATTGAAACACTGTACTGGTCAGGCCTGATATGGAGGCCGCCTTCAGGATGATAGGTCTGCAAAGCAGGTCTCAGGACTACATGGCCAAATATGGACTGATGGGTGTTAAGGGGTTAGTTCATGTAAACACCTGAAAGCACTTCTGGGGCAATGAGCTAGTGAGTGTATCATATATTCAGAAAATCAGTGCTGTTAATAGCCACGTGATGTATGATATCGTCATATTTTTGAACAACTGTTCAAACAATTGCAGAATTAACATCTGGCTTTTCTGTGCTGGCCCTGTCATCTGCAACCCAAGCTAAAACAGCTTTAAGTATTCAACACACCTGTGAGATCTATAAACTGTTGTTGTTTTAGAAGCATTGTTCCATGAGATTTTTTTCCCAGTATCCTCATCTAAACATGCAAACAGGAACAAAACTTCATTACAGCACAATGGAACATGTCAAACCTGTTTAAATACAGACCTCCGAGAATCACGAAAGTGGATTATCGGCCATTGTTGCAGAAGATGGCTTGGGAACTGGTCATCTGTGCAAATCCCAGGTTAGGAAACAACCTTCTTATATAATTATCTCGGTGACATAAATCGAATGGTAGCCCTCTATCATATGAGACAGCTAAGCTGCTGTAATTCATTACTACAGGGTAAAATCAGATTATATTCAGGAAAACAGTGTCTCCTGTTTCTTGGTTGGACAGAAAGTGGCATAGATCACTCATGAGTCTTCAGTTACAAAATAATAGTATCTCAAATACAAGCTTCGGGTAACTGGACTGTTTCTGTAGTTTCCCACTGCTTGTTGTTGGGATTTTATAGCCCTTGGAGTGTGTAGGTGTGTCTGTTTGATGTGTATGTCGATAGCAGTGTTGGGATGCTGACCCAGGCATCCTGAGGACTATCTGGAGACGAGGGAGCTGCTCTGAGACTGGCTGGAAGAGGTCGTGCCCGCGCTGAGCTGTGAGAAGCCACTGTGACACGACTCCAGGCTGGTCATGGACCCCCTGCACAGAAGGGAAACCCTCAGTCAGTGACACGCAAGGCCTCCACCTTGAAATCCCGACGTACCGTAATCTCTCTAAAACACGCTCACTGTTTCTGTGACATGGACAGGGGCAGATTAACTTCTCCAGGGGCTGACATGGAGTTTTGCACCGGCAGACTACTCAGCTAGGTTTAATAAGCTTAACCGTTCAATTTTTTCCCTCGTTTTGTAGAGAGGGGCCCCTGATTTCTCCAGGGCCCAAGGCTGTAGCCTAGGATACCCTATGCATTAATCTGCCCCTGAACGCAGAATTAGAATTAGGCCCGTATTAGAATGTTACCTGTTGGGAAAATTACAATATGATCAGTGTGCTATACAGAAATATGAGACCTGATGTTTAGCAATTTCACTTGAGTGGGTATCACTTTATTTGATGTGACGATTTGGATTTCAGCTCAACCAATCGAGGCTCAGACAATAAGGGCTTGGGAATGACATCGTCGCATCAGTCATCTGTATTCTAGAGAAATACATCCTTACAGCAATGCTCTTTTCAATATTCATAGTGTTTAAGAAGCACAATGTTGCCGCTATGCAAAATGTCACGAGACGCAAATGAAAATGAATCGTTTTCTATATGCCTGCATGACTTGATCCATGAAAAATGTGTAGCAAGAGCTAGATGGAAATATACTGTCAGTGCTCTATAGGATTAGCTGACTCTGTGATTAGTGTATGACAGATGAGAGCACACTTCCGATGAGCCAGCACCCCAACGCCGCGTGGGACTGCCTTACAGCGGCGGGGAGGGGGGGCTGTAGTTTCACACGACACCAGGCGCTGCGGTCATGAGAATGAGAAGCCTGAGTTCCCACCTGAAGTCTTCGGAGGCCAGAACCTCGGTGTAGTACATGACCTTGCACTTGTGGGACGAGACTTGCAGTGAGGCCAGCATGTCGTCCACGCGGGGCAGGGCGTTGCTGGAGCAGGAGGCGGGGCCTGTCAGCTTCCACTGGAGGATGTAGAGGCCGGGCCAGCGGGTGACGTGGGAGCCCTATGGCGAGCAAGACATACACACGTACGGGTGAGGGGCCCCCCATCTGCGGGTGAGGGGCTTGCTCAGGACACATTTAATATCAGTCATGTAAAAACAAGCTCAAAGTTGAAATATATACGGACGCTCCTCTACTTACGAACTTTCAACTTACGAACTTTCAGACATACGAAGGAAGAGGACTGTAAGTCCAAAATGTGTTCCTTGGGCTCCCGTTTCCTATCCGCAACATCGATTTTTTTTCTGCGTGCCAATTCCGTCTAGTATGACTTCTGGCCGCTACTCCCGCCGCGCAGCAGCGTAGCGTGCGTACTCCCAGCATCCTAGTTCTTTGTACTTGCGTATACCCTTAAAATGATGTCGAATAACGACCTAAGAACATTTCAAGTTACGAATGCCCGTTCAGAATGTATCTCGTTCGCAAATAGAGGAGCTTCTGTACTCAGTAGCCACTTTAGTAGGTACCGCTACATAGTAGCAAGTAGGACTAACTTTTGCCTTCAGACAAATGTAAAGGGCTGAGAACTTGTAGCCTTCCTGTTAGTTTTAACGAGTCTGACCATTCTCCTCTGACCTCTCCCATTAACCATTAAAGTCATTTTCACACGTCAGGAGTCGCCCTTCCACACATGTGGCACATAACCAAAGACTATCTGTGTCAGACACATTCACACCTACTACAAATACTCTGGTTAGTTTAGACGAGGGGTGGGGTTTGGGTGGAGCATGCATGACGCAAAAAGCACGCTGCAGAAATCACAGTGTTTTGTTTACAGCGTATTGAAGATGTTTGCTGTTCACCTGCACTTCAGCTGGGATTACACTGTGGTCACGAAGCCAGATTGTAAGCTGATCATGCACAACTGAGTCTCTTGCAGTTCCTTGAATCTGTCGGATGATTTCAGCATCAACTCTTACTGATAGGATTCTCTGATTGTTAGTATTCTTCTGTTTTCTCGCCAGTCCCATGACAGAAACGTCATCGTCTGCCCACTCGCTGGCGGTGAATTCTCCGGAGTCCTCCCTGCTCCATTCTCACATGGCGGTCAATTGGAAATTCACCCGGACTTTGTACTAGGAAGCCAGCGGCTTAAAGTCCGTGTGATGTCCGGTACGACCAATTCTGACGTTTGCGTTCACAACTACAGACCCTCCCGGCAATGTCTAGAAAATATCAGGGTGGCAGTGTATGGAGCTTAAGTCCCTCATCAGCCTCCAATATGCCTTTGACTGGATGTTTTTTGTCTACCACGGTTTTCTCTATAAACTCTAATCACTGAGAATGAGAAACCCAGAGGCGTCTGTTTCTACCATGCTGGAACCACCATGCCTGACACAATCAAATCATGTTCAAAATCACTTAAATCATATATCTTAGCCATTCTAATGCCCAGCCAAGCATTAAATGAACCCACAGAACCTGTTTGTGTGCTCAGTTACAGCCACGTGATTCCTTGTTTGTACTGGAACTACATGTATAGACCTATCAACTGCAGTAAGACGGCTTATATATTCAGGTGTGACTCACTCGTCATTAAATACAATGATTAAAAACAAACAAAAGCGAAGGTTTAATTGAATACTTTCAAAACGTGACAGAAACTACCAAGACAGACAGCTACCACACAGCCAGCCAGACTCTGATCTGGTGCTACACAAAGCAGAATGAACAGACCTGCTCTGATAAGATTTTAATTGGAATTTCTTGGTCTTCCTACATGTGTGCAAAGACAGAGATTAAAGGCGAACCTGGATGCTCTCGCCCTCTCGGCACACGAGGGAAGACTCCACCATGCTGTAATCCACACCCAGGACCCAGCTCTTCTCGATCAGCTGGACGTTGTCCACACCAGGGGTGGAGGTCAACGGGTCCTTCTTGATAGTCTGTGGAGACCTTTTGGAGTGGAAGATGTTGAAGACCAGGTCCCCCTTCAGGATGTCAAAGTCCCAGGTGATGACTGAAGAGCTTTCTAGGATCTCAATGACAATCTTCAAAAAACAAATTAAAAAAGGCATGTAACTGATATCCAAGCAGTGAGTCATAGTAAAAATCTCTTTCTGTTAATATATGAGACTCCCTCCCCCGCGACCCCCGCACAGAATAAGCAGCTGGAAGATGGTCAGGTGCATCGATTAATTTCATCATTGAAGTCGCCCGCGATGACATCATACATCCATTTCCCGCTCTGTAAGCCATCCCATGATGCCACCCACAGTCACACACTAATCAACACCTTTGGATTGTGGGAGGAAGCCAGACAGCCTGCTGGAAACCAGCACAGAAACTGGGCGACCACACAAACTGCCCAAACGTGGATAAGCCGTCCAGGAACCACACCCAGACATGCAGCTATAAAATCACACAATTACAGACACAATTCTAAGACTTCTCGACACTAACAAGACCTATGAATAGCAATTCTATACAGTGTAGAGAGGAGAATAATGAGAATGAAAATGAACTATCTATGTATGAACATGATTACCTCGTGAGGAGCTCCTTTGAAGACATGAGCTGACTGATATATAGTTTCTGTCCACAGTTTAATGTGGTCTGAGTTTTCAAGGTCTTCTTCTGTCTGGTACAGAGATTTTGGTACGAGGCCTCCTTCTGGGACAGTACACTGGAATAAATGTAACGTTCAGAAACGAAATTGTCTTTCTGTGACAGATTTCAAGGCAAAAACAATTTAAAGGGTTAAAATCAATCTTTAAAAGGTGAGAATAAAATAAGGCTTGTAGACGTTCTAATTCTTGGCATTAGGATGCCATTCAAAACATAAAAACCCACAATGGCAAAAAGGAGCTTACCATACAATCTCCCCCGAGGAAGTCGGGGATGATCTCTTTATCGATGTAATCGACCAGCCCTCCCACGCCCTGGTAATTGTTCCCACTGTAGACGAGGAATTTCTGCCGAGTGTTGTCGTTGATGAACGGACTGACCTGGAAGTCAAACGGACATTGCTAGTAATCCGTTCCCAATTTCCGCATGCTGTTTCATTTTGCTAATCGTGTGATTGAAATATTTCTGAAGGTGAATTTTTTTTTTGCCTTGTTTCAGCACTCTGTACTATATTCCAGCTCGAGAGGTAAATATCACTTTGACAGACTGATGGAAAATGTTTCAAACTTCACCAGATCTCCACATTTAAAGGTGCCAGTCTGATCGCTGCTACAGTAAAATCCCGTTATAGTGGACTCGCTTATTACGAAATATCGCCTATAACGGATGAGGTCCGCTGGTCCCGCCCACGTGCCTTTAAGAACACGCAGAAAAAGCATCGGATATAGCGGACTGGCATATAATGGAATTTCGCTTATAACGGACGAACAATCTGGTCCCCAGGGCCGCTTTTAGCTGTAGTTTTGTTCGGCTAAAACGGACATGCAGGCTCCGCCTACAAGGCCCGTGGTGTGCCGGTGATATCCAGCGCAGATACGTAGTCGGGATTATTAATAGACACACATCTGCTCAGGTAACATTGGATTACTACATGTACAATATAATAATCTATACCACAAGTGTGTTTGCTGGGGTGTGGCCTGAGTAAATGGTGTCCTGTAGTTGTGTTCTGGGCATACAGCAACTCTGGATATAACGGACTTTGGATATAATGGACTGTTTTTCCAGGTCTCTTGAAGTCCGTTATAATGGGATTTTACTGTATTTTGCAAACTCACCAGGGTCCAGAGCACGGGGAAGACCCGAGGAGCTCGCACGATGAGGAGCCGGCCCAGCGTCTCAGGGTAGTTAGCCTCCACCACCTCGATGATGCGGAGGAGAGCTTTCACGCCAGGCCTCCAGAGATGCCGCATGTTCAGACCCTCCAGGTCCACCAGGCAAGTCCACGACCTGAGCAGAAGAGGCACATGCTCTCACGCTTATGATCGCACCTACAGTTACAGTCTGACCTCAGTAATTTAGCAGGGATGGATTAGACCCAACCATCTATCCACCTATCCAGTGAGCCTGAAGACTATCTCAGACAACATAGGGAAGCAGAGCACCTTGCTGTGACAGCAGGCCATCGCAGGGCACATGTATACACTACACCAGGGTGTGATGCCAATCAGCCTAAGCTAAGGAGTACATGAAGGAAACACACAGTGACACAGGGAGAGCATGCAAATCCCACCCAGGAGCTTAAATTACTCTGGAAGTAAACCTAAACCTAACCCTAACCCTAACCCAATGCCAAATGAATTATCACACTCCCAGGACAGAATGGGTGCGTGATCAAATTTTCTATATTTAAAACTCCAAATGTGTTTCTTTATTAAATAATTATTTAGGCAAGCTTATGGTTTAAGGTACTGAACACCCCCCCCCCCGAGATTTGGATCAATAAAGGTTTGGAGACATAAAACATTTATCTAATTAACATGGTATACTAACGTGATAGGTCTTCCAAATATCTTGGTGTTTTCTTCACATCTTTTCTGTCCTTCCTCATTTATTGACAAAACCTAAAGTGGAAACATTTCGAGACACACAAATAAAACACTTTCTTTTGCTTGCAGTTTGTCTTACCGCCTAGAATCATCCCCGGCTGATTGGCCGCCTCCCCTGTCACTCACAAATTCAAAACGTTTCATTGGCTAATGATAAGGTTGGCCCATCTGTATTAATTACGGCCCCTCTTATGCCCCCCGCCTTCTAGAATCGTCCCGGTGGATGAGTAAGATGTGGGAACCAGGAGGACGGCTAGGAGGCACCCACGTGTCTGAGCAGGGCCTCCTCCCCCAGGGCCTTCACCAGTCCCTTGGTGTCCATCTGGCCAAGGCGCAGGATGTAAAGTGGCCGGCCGTCAGTGTCGTGGAAGTGCCAGCCTCCGGCGTAGGACTCCTGCAGGAAGCCCGGCGGCCTCCACGTCTCCAGGATGTAGTCCACCTGGTACTGCTTCCTCCAGGCCAGAGACTGGCACAACATCTCGCGCGCCTTGTCCAGGTTGAAGTCGCGGGCACGCAGGAAGCGGAGGATGTGCTCATCTTTGGGGATCTGTGGACGGGGGCGGGGATGGGGTGGGGGGGCAGAGCGTGGCCCTGACCACGTCAGTGTCTGGGAATCTGCCGACAGACACCACAGCAGCTAACACTCATTAACAGATACTGATGAATATGAATTACGTTCCATTCATGTTGCAAACAGCGTTTCGTTTTCAACATGTCGCTCGGATTGGTGATGAATGCGTCAGGTCATGCAGGTCAATCGGAATATGAGTTACGGGGAAATAAAATACAGTGAGCAGGACGGCAAAACTCTACGGCCCGTTTTAGGCCGGATTGGAAAACGGAGCCTCCGTTCTGTTTCTCCATGCATCTGTTCATTCTTGGTAAAACCAGGCGGCCAAACTCGACAGCATGTCCGTTGGGCCAGACGTGATGGCCTACTGCCGTTTGTACTCCTGTCGTTTAAGCAGGCCGCAGCGTGTTATTTTGTTCAAAAGTCAAACAAAAGCTGAAGAATCATTTATAAAGAAAGTGTGACAGAAGTAACTTCCCGAACTGAAAAAGGGATCATGGATGAATTTAAACGCAAAGCAGTTCTGGAGATTTCCATGTTTTAGCAATAGCCAGTTCTTTAAAGAAACCACAATGAGTGAGAAACTGAATATCAGGAGTTGCTTTATATATGACTGATCCCAGTATGTTTGCTCAGACTTTATTCACGGCTAGTACTGTAAAGATTCCTAGATTAGACTTTTTGGATTTAGATTAATTCCTAAGGAAAAATGATTGCACTGGCCATCGCCAAAACATAAACATATAAATATCCCGGGAAGTTTCTGTGAACATAGAATCTGCAAGGAGGTACTTTCTTCTCAGAAGCAAAATCAGTCATCTACATTCGCACCTGGATCACTGCTCCAGTCAGTAATTAATCGCCACATGTCGACACTCACAGAAAACTGTGGCTCCAACACCAAAAATCCAAAATCCCTTGAACATCTTCCACCTCTGGTCCAATAGCTTTGAGAATTTACTGTACACGTGGCATTATTTTGACACGATGCTGTCATACATCAAACCGCTCCTGGCAAAATGATCGACTATTGCTTTCTTGGTTGAGGTCAAGCCAGAGACAGATCAAGCTCTAGGTGCCGATTTCCATTCTGCGATGGAGTTTCTAACAGGTCTCTCCTGTCACTCTGCTTTTGATCACTGGGGGTGTTCCTCCTCAGATCTATAGAAGATCTCCACACGTGTCACACAGCATGCATCAATGTTTACCTTCTCTGCCTTCCATTCACCAGCTTCCGACTACAGAGAAAAGAAATCATTAAGCCCGTCGTAGGAGCACAGTTCCTGCAGGCCACAGACGTCACCTGATCCGCTCACTCGTAACCTCAAGAGGTTAAAGGTCTAACCAAGCTACCCACCCAGATTTATCTTTAAGTTAACTCACTGCAGGGCATTACACAGCTAGATTATACATTATCCAGCATGGAGTCATTCATTAAACAGAACAAGGGTTAGGGGGACTTTAATTCGACTCAAATGTTTAAAATAAAAAAATAAATGTAACATCTAAATGGGCAATGTACAGTAATGAGGAAGGCAAACACATTCTTCGCCTATATGTCATGCACATAGAGTCGTTGTTCATTCTTGTCACGACAATGAGATCAAGAAGGACAGACACTTTAGCGATATAACTGAAGGTAAAGTGCGATGCGTAAATCAGCACAGGGCTGATATTTTAGGCCGGCTCACCTTTCCTTTGTGCGTCTCCTGCAGCCACTGCCGCAGGCGAATCAGACAGCTTTCCTGCATGGGTGTCAACTGTCCCAGGTACCGCTCGATGTATTCCGCATCCAGCTTGTCGGCTGAAGGAGACAAAGCACAGCCAGCTAGTTCCCTCAGGAAAAAACTCCTAGAAGTAAGACATAGTTTAATCATTACTAAAGAGCTCACAGCTCACCCATTGGATTTCATATGTGTGTAGGACCCTCGGCCGTCCAGGAAATCGCCAGCTGTGTGTGCGTTGTTTTGATTTCACTATCTGCTCCTATCGGCTCGTAATGGCCTTTAAACGCCTGACTCAGCGTGACGCTTCTATCTGCGCACTGTGATGTTTGGGGGAGTAGAGGGCGCTGCGTGAAATTATTCTCAAACACCTACATCATTTAAAAACTCATATACATAAATAATTGACACGTAATTTTACCCAAAGCGCTCCTTTTTGAGGTACCACTTTCCAAAAATTGCATGAAATTTAACAGAAAGATATGAAAAAGGGTACTGTGGGCTATTATAAAATGTCAGTAAAAGATAAATCACAAATCCTTCCCATCTCTGTTCACTTTTAAAGATATATAGCGTCCTAGTTGGTAGCCTTACGCTATAACGTTTGATAAAATCCCTTGAGCAAATTACATTATGCATTTTACATTGTTCTTTTTAGCTGTGGCAAACAAGTAATGGCCCTCGTAAAGGTGTATATATATTTAATACCAGACTGGCTTTTTAACTGTACCTGATGTGGAGTTTAGAGAGAAAATAAACAAATGATTTTTCCTTTTGTTGATCGTTTGCTGATATTACACCTTAATATTTCATCTTGTATT
The DNA here is from genome assembly GCA_026781145.1 of Hippopotamyrus pictus. Classification (NCBI taxonomy): domain Eukaryota; kingdom Metazoa; phylum Chordata; class Actinopteri; order Osteoglossiformes; family Mormyridae; genus Hippopotamyrus; species Hippopotamyrus pictus. The sequence goes on along the minus strand of JAODLC010000100.1, from coordinate 24,285,448 downwards.
CTGCATACATGAAAATTCCCCACTACCTTGGCCACAGAAAGCCCTAAGCACATTCTACTCCTTCAGACACATTTGCTATACACACAAAGGGCTGAGTTCTATTGTTACGTTGTATATTGTTGCCTTTTTGTTTAAATCTCAGCAAGCTTAAAATAAACGTCCCAGAAAAAGTGCGGCCTCAGCCCCAGTCAGAGCTCCTGCTGCGGCTGATAAACGGCAGCGGAGAGGAAGGCGGAGAGTGTGACAGGAGCGTGATCAACAGCAACCCCGCTTCTATTTGTCTTTCGTCTGCAATATAGCTTCACACCTCTAGGGCTGCGGGTTCAAATCCTGTTCCAGACTCTGCATCTATGTGTAGATGCACGTGCCTGGTCCCCTCGTCTTTATGTGGGTTTTTCTCCGATTGTCCAAAAACAAGGCGGACTGGCATCTGTAAATGGCACAATGAGCATGTGCGTCCTGTGACGGACAGGCGTCCCGCCCAGGGTGTCCCGCCCAGGGTGTCCCGCCCAGGGTGTCCCGCCCAGGGTGTCCCGCCCAGGGTGTCCCCCTGTCCTATGTATCCTGGTACAGACCTCATACTCAGCATGTCCCTATACTAGATAACCAGTTATGGTCCCCCACCTTTGCAGAATCCCCCTCTTCCCATAACTACCTCCTTCTTGTGTTCTGATTCGTCACGGTCAGTGAAGACTCCGCCTCTCGCGGATGCTTGTGCGTGCGCGTGTGCGTGCCCTGCGGTGCACGACCATCCCGCTGGGGATGATTCCCGCGCTTCCTGGCGCCGGCTCCAAGGCCGCCATGGTCCTGCACTGGATTTGGGACTTTGGAAAAACTCTCAGCATTCATCCAAATGTGTATAAATGCTTCTGGCCATAAAACGAGGGAAGGGCAGGTAAGGGCAGGTGACATACTGTGAATCCTGACCCCGCTCTCACCCTCTGGTATCATTAAATATATCTCATCTCCTCTCACCCATATAATCCCTCTTCCTTCCTCCTGTCCTGTGTCAGAAGGTTCTGTTCCCTCTCCTGCTCCAAGCATGTCTTACATGCTATAAAAGTGACATGCTCATCTATTCAGTCTATTAATGTCGCCTCTACTCACCATCTGGATTGGAGGGGTCGACATCCATGGCCTCCTTCCCGCTGCTGTGTGCCAGCGAGTTGAGGGCCAGTCTGGAGACAGGTGCGGGGTGAAGGGGGAGGTCACGGGGGGGGGCGGCCGGCTTGGCCGGGACCTTCTGCTCGGGTGGGACCCAGCGAGGTATCTCGGTGACGCCCTCAGCTATGAGCTCATTCAGATAGTACTCGATCACCTCCTTGCCCTAGTGGTGAAAAGCAGTGGGCTCCTGGTGATTAGACAGCCCTCACGGAGGAGTCCGAATCAAACCAAACGGCTTTTTGTAAGTTGTCAGGTCACTCGGCACTCAGCGGAGTGTAGGGGAACGAACCGCTTATGTGCAGCCAACGGAAAATATGCCACACAGCGACAATGAACAGCGTGCAACTTCAGAAAGACACACGGCACTGTGCAAAGTCTCAGGGAGTCAAAGAAAATGCTTAAAGCTATTAATCTGGGTAGTCAGTGTTCACTAGTGGCCAAAATTGTGGAAGAGATGTTAGAGATTGCAGAACATTATTCCAGTTACTCCAATTACTTATTTAATCATCAAATGTATGATATTTGTAAATATTCTTTGTTTTTAAACATCACCGCTAATATCCGTGTAGTAATTTTTAAAGCATAATACCAAAAATTGTTTCCACAATTTTGGCCACTAGTGCATATTTTCACAGAAAAAAAAAACACATAATTTAACATTAAATTCTGTCCTCCGAGACTTTACTAATATCTTGCTAGATGGCCAGAAGAACACAGCTTCCGGCCGTGGTTTTCCAGGGGATCCGCGTTGGGGAATGATTTAATGCGCGTGCATCCTGGTGCGCTGCCACTGTCTCGCCGCCCGATTACCGCTGTCACCTGCGTACCGCAGAGGTCTGTGAAGCGGCTCACCTGGGACGACCCGCCCTACTGAACCGAGGTCCTCCAGGAGCGTGAACCCTTCAAAGCCCTCATTAATCCTCTCATTAATCAAGGCTGGAGCATAAAACCCTCCATTCCTTACCTGACTGGCATCATAACATATTTTCATGCCATTCGCTCTCTCCGGGGCCACATAATGATGGGTTAACGATGTCGTTACTCAGCTTCATTATCGTCACGCGCGAAAACGCCTTTCTCGAATCTCAAAGCACACAGCTTCCGTAACGCTGCAGTGAGTGCATAGGACACACCACTGGGATTTTTACATAAATTTACATTTACGTTTATTTGTTTCACTTTGCCAAAAATACGATGTGCAGCTCAGGCAGATAATACATCGTAATCATATAGCTTCCGCTGAGTGAGCAGTGACTAGTGCAAGATAGCAAGAGCAGAAAAAAACATTACAAAACCAGTGTTACCAACTTCCATCAGCTGGCTGGCATGAGATTTTCAATTTGTGACAGTCCACACACTCATTTACATGTATGTAACAGTTTTATTACCCTGTAAATAATCTGTAGGGTTCGCAAACGGCCCTAGCGCTATTGATGTAGCTAATTGTATGACGTTTATAATGGAATAAAATAGATTTGCTCTAAGATTTCTTGCGTGAGTTAAAGCATGAGTGTCACGCCAGATGTGTGAGAGCATGTTTTTTGTAGTTTTTGCAAATGGTAAGAGAGTATCTCTCTGATATATACACAAACAAAACACCTATGTTCAACCAAATTAGCTATGTTGAGGCCTGAGCAGAATTAACCCAGCTGCTAAATGTGCCTTATTGTGAATAAACACTTGTGGATAATTGCATGGAAATTTGGATAATTATGGCAGGTTAGTGGATGTGTAGAATCTAAGCCTGGGATATAAAATAGAAGTAAAAAGGAAATAAAAAAAACAGTAGGTGTAAAAAAGGTGTAAAAATACCAGTATGAGATACATCCCAGAACAGTGTCCGGCTACAGTTGCTATGACACGCAGCCCTCGGCGCTGACTGTGCCTCGGACAGGCGGCCCGGAAATCCGACACGGTCATCAGCGCCGCAGACGGACCCCGTTCTGTCAGAGCCCGGCTTGACAGGCAGCCTGAGAATGCTGACTGCTTGTTCTGTAGCCAGTCGCGGACTGATCAAAGGCATAAAAATCCCCCCCCCCGGCTGCCTAAAAACACCCATGGTTTTGCTTTTGTCAGATGACTTGAAAAATCTATAATTTTCCAGATAGTTTTTCGACTAGGTAAGTTTGGCCAAACTTATTTGTTGTCCTGACCTGTTTGATTCGGGTTGAATGTACTTCGTTTGACGGCAGCCGGATGGCAATTACATACCGACGCACCCTTCAAAGCGCTCGCAGCCTTTATCACAACGACTGAAACTGCTATTTAGTGGATCCATCACAGTGCCATTTAGCCGTTTAATGAGAGCTTTTCATGCCGGTGCTGAGCTGAGGGTTTTCGCCTCCGCGGTGCGTCACACCGTAATTACCCGCTTGATGTTGGCTGTGTACTGCTTCATCGCGATCTTCTCCACTGTGTTCTCGAAGCCGAAAAAGGACTTGATATCCAAGGAGGCTGATTGCTCAAAGCACGTCCACTCCTCATTCTCAGGGTGAACCTGTGAGCAAAATGGAATAATGAACGGATGCAGGCGCACGCACTGAGAAAGGCTCTTGTGCCATGGACGCAAACGAGGGCCTCATCCTAAACTCACTCTTCCCTCCACTGTTACCTAACACGCCCACACACAGGAGTCTCACACATTAATATCGCCACGGTGACAGAACTTCCAAAAAGTCCAATCCGATGGATACGCTGAAACACAGGATTCTGGTGGCTGGTGCACCCTAACCCCTTACCCAGTGGGGGTGGGGGTGATGACCCATGATGCCTGTGGATTGACACAGCTGCCTGCTCTGTGAATATGCACCATCAGGGATTACCCAAGCTGAAGCCCAGGGGCCTTTGCTAAATAGGAGCCTCAACTAACCTTGTTTAATAAAATTTATAACCCCTCCCCTTCCATTCAACGACTTTTTACATCACTACCCTGCTACCCTGGTCGACAATTACAACATCATAGACATCAGCAGAGGCAGTGTTAATAGCCCAGTGTTAATAGTCCAGTGTTAATAGCCCAGTGTTAATAGCCCAGGGCCTCTAGCCATGTTAATGTGCCTCTACATGCCATCCAGCCGTCGTGAACTTGCGGTGCGTCAGTGGCAGTGTGTGTGAGGACTTCCTCCATCCACAGCACAACGAAACGCAAAAGAAACCCCCAGACCTTAATACAATGCAGCAAAATGCTTCCTGCTAACCCTAACTGCATGTTATGGTGGATGGAACGCTGCGTTGGATTGTCCAGAATGCAGCCGGGGCTGGGGGTTGGAGGGGAAGGGGAGGGGTCCCTGTCGCTCTCAGAACCGACGGACAAACACGCTGCCAAGCACACACGACCCGAATCTATTTGCAGCTCAGTTCTCTTTCAAACAGGCAGCAAATTCAAGCCGCGGCATTTTTAACGAGCCTGGAGCATCGGGGAACACGGAACAGGGGCAGCCGGCGGTGACTCGGTATTCAGAGGCGAGGCGAGCCGTTTGCGGCCAGGAGGCTCCACGTGGAAGACTACAGCTTTAGTTCAACAGTCATAACCGAAATCTGAACGTCGCACCTCCTCCCCGGGCATGTGGTCACACCCTCTCAGATTTACGGAAATGTCGTGGCCTTTACGATACCAGTATGAGGGGTCGATACTCTGAGCTACACTCCAAATACATCTACTGAAATAGCCTCCTGAGACCCAAGGAAACAAGTGTCCTTCAATTTTAGGTTATTTGTCTTTGGAGGAAATGTCATCTTACAATTTAGATTTTTTTTCAACTTTATTTTTATTTTTAATTTCACAGCATGTCCTCTTTAGTGTACAACAGGAATAAATGTTTCCTTACATCAGTGAAAAGATAGGCGCAAAAGCAAAATGTCCACTACAATGGACATAAATGAATGATTGGGGTCTCAGGAGGATAGAGGGATGAGCCTTTCCTTCTGCGAAGAGAGAAGGGCTAGTTAGTCGGAAAGACGTCTCAAGGGGACTCACGCTGTAGCTACATTTCTCGAGAACCGTCACCCTGCTGGCGAAGGTTTCATTATGGGCCTCGATGAGCAGCGTCCTGTCCTTCCAGTTGAGGGTGTTCTTCTGGATGAAGTAGACATACTCCACGCCGGCGATCTAGCAAAAGGAAGGGAGGCAGGCGATTCACAACGCGGACAGTCTGATTCGCCAGTCGCCATTAAGCAGTTTGAGAGGCTGCATCGGTCTTCCGGATAAAGATTTCAATAATAATCTACATGCATAGAAGAAAAACCAATGATTATTGGAGATCTGTACACATCGTTCAGGGACTTTCAAAGAAAGCTGTCAATACTACCGGTACCTGATAAATTAAATGCCCATTATAATTCAGCCAAAACACGGTGATTCTTAAAGGGGATGGACATAATCCAGCCATGTGGTGGAAAATAGGTTCATTAGAAGGGTGGAGCAGCCCAGTACTGTCTGTACCCTGGGCAATGCATCACAAGTAATTAACCTAAACAGAGAGAGGAGCAGGACCTATTATTAATATACACGATGCATATCTGACATGCCTGAACTGAGCCCCGACCTTAATACACCTTTGAAAGTGCCCCCCCCTCCCCAAGGTAAATGGTGCTTTTGTGCATGTGCATTATAAACAGCAAGAGGAATGAATATATTTGCGATGGCTGATCTCTTTCATATTCAGCGACAGTCTGCAGACTCATCTTTCCATTCCCTCTTGTCTAACGCACGGAGAGAGTGGGACCGATGTGCCTAAAGAATGAGCCCAGCCCCAACGAGCGCTGCTGGGCGCGTGACGGACGGGGGAGGGTCCGTACCTGCAACTGCCTGTCCAAACGGTTTAATCTGCGGGATCATTTACACGGAAATTACTGGAATTGTCGAGTGAGTGATGACAGACGCCTCCTTCATGTTACTTTGCCTGCCTGAAGCGGAGGCTTATGTCACTATGCTGTGAAAAACATGGGTGCAGCAACGGGGTTTTAACGTAACTGTAAGTTAAATAACTCATTTTGGTTACATGCTGCAGATCCTAAAAATAAAATGAACTGACTGACTACTTTCTCCGGAGTCCAGTACTGCTGGTCCACAGACTGGCACTGATACACGGCCAGTATTAGGATTTGGGGGAGGGGTTTCATTTCTAAAAAGTACACCACAAAGATTTGGGAGCCCCTTCTTTAGACAGCCACATGGGGAAGGGAGTGTGTGTGGTTCTGTGTCTGTGGGCAGAAGGCTGTTGGGTCAAATCCTGCCCTTGGCAGAACAAGGCCCTTAATGCCAATTGCTCCAGAGACTGGCCGATCTCCAGAGACCTGCTTTCTCAGTTGTATATCACTTCGAATAAACCAGTCTCCTAAATAAATGTAAAATATAGAGGTACGCAGTGTGAAATGAGACCACTGAAGTGGCATGGCAGGAGCCCCCCCCCCCCCCCCCCAAGTACCTTTTTCAGCAGGCGCGGGGCATCTACGTTGAGCTTGCAGCTGCGTTCGATGACGTGCAGGGAGCTGTCATTGCTGATGGCCTCGCTGAGGACCTCGCTGCTCACGAACACGGGGATTTGGGGGCAGGTGGGGAAGCGCTTCTCGTACGCCTGGGGGGGGAACAGACACAGGCGGTCAGCTCCCCTGAGGCAAAGCGCCCCCCGCAGGCCTCCGAGGGAACCGCGGCTGTCCCTGAGAAGCGCGGCCGCTTTGCTGAGACGTGGCGGCGCGCGGGAGAAAGTTTGGGTTTGCAGAGTGTGCATTTCCAGCGTGACCCACATAAGGATGACAAACAGCGCCCTCCTCCACCCCCCCCCCCCCCCCCCCCCCCC
>JAODLC010000100.1:24259662-24277451 GCA_026781145.1 Hippopotamyrus pictus | reverse complement strand
GGGGGTATCGAGACCTGCGGCAACGAGCGAGCTGTCCTCAACCTGATTTACTCCCCAGCACAGCAGTAAATGCTGGGCAAGCCTGGCAGTGCCCAGGGCTGGCCGCAGACGGATGAGGCGACATCGGGCTGGCACATCTCTGGTGACTTACACACCGCTGGCTAAAGCCTCGCTCTCTGCTGACGTTAGACAGATTAACGTGACGGCTCCCTCACCGGCCCGGGAACTGCACTGCTGTACTGAGTCTCGCAGATAAAGTCTGGCAGCAGGGATTTCACAGCACTGACGCATACTGTGCTCGACGGGGGAATTATGCGTCCTTACATAACGTGGCACAGCAAATTTAAATCCTCCTGTGGTCCCCAATTTGAAGAATAGAAGGATCCTCTCATAAAGCAGCCGCTGTCCGACCCACGGGCTGCCTGCCTCCGTACCTCACGTCAGCAAAACTTGGGGCTACACCAATAATTATCAGTGAGGCTACACAGCCCATTTCTGTATGGATAACAACCAGGGGAGAGCCTAAGACTTTTTTTAATAGTGTTTTTTTATAGGTGATACCATTAGCCAATAACATGTTTTGAATTGGTGATTGACAGACGTAGGGAGACTTGAGGGGCCAATCAGCTTTCAGCTGGGCCAGTGGCCCTGTAGCCCCGCCCCGTGGAGAGCACCAGGTCCCCTATTAAAGTTTAAAAGTGTACCCCTTCACCAATGCACGCCATCTCCAGGCGGTCAAAGCTGGCAGCCACATCTCTATTAATAGTGTAAGATAAACGGCTAAGCATTTCCGGCACCCCACAATGTGCCAGCCAACCCCCCAGGGGAATGACACGAAGGTCCAGGACCCCGCGCTAAACCAGAGAGAGGACACAGCGATACGGCCCATGTGCATTTTTAATTAGGAAAATCGATACGCGTGACACTATAGTGCGAGTGCCGCAGCACACAAAAGACCCGCTTCATGCTGCTGGGGTCTTCAGACATCTAATTAAAAACGTTCACCCCTCTGTGAAGCATGAGCCGAATGTGGCCTGCAGGGGGCGCTGTCTGTGATGCAGCGTGTCACTTGAAATGACGGAACATCTGAACCACGGGGGATAGGCTGCTGATTCGGGGCAGTGGGACGGTGAGCCAGAGTCAGCACTGCTGTGGGTGATACTGCTTCACAAACACCCCCATCCGGAAATAAGCACTGTTAACAAACCCCTCCTGATAATAAATATTTGGACACGGTTGCTGGTTTGAATCCTGGGTTCAGCAGAGTGATTTCACCATTAGGTCCCTGACTGTCTAACCCTACTTTCTCAAAAAGAAAAATCATTGCTTTGGATAAAAACATTTGCTAAATATGTAAATGTAAAATTACACAAGCAGGAAATTATATTTAAAAAGCAAGGCTAATGTAAAATGAATATCAATTTGAGATTCTACCACATCACTCCCCAAATATAACAAATACTACAGGCAGCCATTAAATGAGGCGACTGGTTCAGCTTTCGGTGTAGCGTGCGGGTTATTCTAAAACACAGCTATTCAAAAACACATGAGCAAGGCGTTGCTGTCACATGAGACCAGGCTCCGGCACGCTTGCTAAAGCCTTCTGGGAATATTAATAGCAACTCTTCTCTTGTTTTAAAACAGCAGCGGGGTGGCTGACTGCGGGCAAGCGGTGCGTAGGGGACAGAGCCAGCCATGCAGGGGGGAAATCAAAAACACGCAAAAACAAAAAACATACCAGGAAACTATGTGCAACATTCCTGCTTAATTCCATTTTTCTGGATCAATCCAAGAGCTCTTCAACATGCTAGATCCTTTATTGTTCACATTGCCATGTAAAGTCTAATGGCTTAATGGTGAGGGAACTGTGCTTGTGATCAAATGGTTGCTGTTCCTAATCCTCAGCCAGCAAAGTACCCCTGAGGTACCTTGAGAGAGACACTTCCCTTATGAAAATTCACTATGGTTTCCTATAGTTTTTATGCAGTAACCATAGTTTTACTATGGTACCTCATGATACTTTGGTACTACCCATAGTATTAACATGGTTTGGAAAGACCATGATAAAACAAAGACCATGGTAAAAAAGGACCATGGTGAAGATCACGGTAAAAACAAAAAACAATGGTAAAATAGAACCATGGTGAAGACCATGGTAAAACAAAAACCATGGTAAAAAAGAACCATGGTGAAGACCATGGTAAAACAAAGACCATGGTTTATGACCAAGATTATACTAGGGTTTAACTGTAGCGAAAGCATGATAAAACCATAGTCATGGTTTCCATAGTTACCCAAAAAACCTTGGAAAACGGCAAACCATTGTAAACCATGGTTATTTAATCATAGTAAAACCATGGTTAACTTTCGGAAGGGGCTCTGCTCCCCAGGTGCTAAACAGTAGCTGCCCACTGTCCTGTCACATATGGGTTAAATGCAGAGGACACATTTTTGGGGTCGCCATGCGTCTTGTGGTGAGGTAAAAATAAGTTAAAATATAAAGCTTATAAAATGTAACACTGTAAAATGTAAAGCTTTAAAATGTAAAGCTTTAAAAGCACCTGTTCAACATTAACACCCACGACAAGCAACTGTACATCCAATATACAATAATTAAATACATAGAATAAATAAAGAGTCATATATAATTTTGAAATTCAGTGGAATTAAGATCTGATGATTTCTGATTGGATGTGAGATTTACAGGCCCGTTAAATACCATTACTGAGAGTCTTATGCTAACAGGGGCAGCCAGAACCACGGGCACCAGATAACTGCCCAGCGGGAAACCGGATACACGTGGGGGTTTGTGGCTATGAGGGGCCACCCGTCCTGTACCGCCAGCGGGAGGGAAGCACGGCGTGTGTCACTGCGTGGAATCTTCCGGAAACCCTCCGGATTCAGGTCGCGGCATCACGGCCGCTCGGCAAGGTCGTCAAGGACAACCATGGATGGGGGGGAGGAAGAGAACCGAGAAAATGGGTCAGGCGAGCTCAGCCCCTCGATGCAAAGCTTTACCAGGAGGATAATTATAGAGCTTGTGCATTACAAGCACCCCTGTTTCTCATATTACTGAGCTGAAGCCCTTACAAACAGCCATATGGATTACACAACCTTGTGGCCTCAGAAGAGTGTCGTAGCTTTCAGGCAGGAGACATGTTTACAAATATAAACAAATAACTGACTCAGACCCTGGCTAGCATACCTGCACACAGCCAACAGCAAAAAAATAAAATAAAATACAATCACACCGGAGGCACTCTTTTCACACAGAAACAACGCCATCTCAAAAATACTAAGTGAGACATCCTATCCAACACCAGATTTCCACCACGCTTGTGGCGGCTGCAAAGCCGAAGAACAAAAACAGGAAAAACGAAATACAATAATCTGGCTTGATAAAAGGATATCAGTGGACAAATTGAAAGCCTTGTCATTTACTAGCATAAAAGGCTGAATTAAATTACCATGTAGTACGGCATCAATTTAAGTGGATCTCTTCCTGACATACAATCTGCTCTTGGACGTAAGACAATTAAACCCTACTTTTGTCAAACGATCTTCGACGGAGCCTTTGCCCGTCTCAGGTTTCCTGTAGTCATTTAGCGGCCGGACAGCAGCAGGTACCCCAGTCCTGCTACATGAGCACATGCTACCCCGCTGTATTTCTGGGGAATCGTAAAAAACACCAAACCTCCGTCACACTCAGTTGGTACAACAGGGGTCAGGAACAATACTGGGATATTTTTAGACTAAATCATCACTAATTATCTTTTACAAATACAGCGATGCCTGGAATTAAAGATGAGGTTAAAAATTCACACCCTGGAGGTGCGCTTCTGTCCTCCCATTGCCCTCTGCTTGTGCACCATGATGGCTGACCCCAAGCAATCGCGGCTCACCGCTACGGAGAACAATCGCCTTCACTCAGACTCGACGCCCTTGACTCAGCGCACAGTGAGCTCACTGTAGGGCCCCCGAGCGCAGTGCGCGGGGGCGGCAAACAGGGAAATGCTGAAAAATGGCATTTCTAAGACCACGGCGGAGTAAGATTCCATGCATATCCTCCATATGCCCCTAGCCCACCAGGAGGCAGCGGTAAGCAATGCCAGTCACCAGGCTTGTACTTCCTGCTATTCACACTGCAGCGACCTGCTATGAGCGGTGGGCAGCATGGGAGGTTGCCGGAATTTTCCACAGCATATCACACAGATACTGCAGAGTGACATGATAGAAGTGCCACAAAGTACCTGTCTGACAGTGACTTAACCAGCCTGAGTGCTTGTCTAAATATGAAAATGACAAGCTGCCCATTTTTAGTACAAAGCATCAAACACATTTTTTTCCCGACATTCCTTAAATGTTGCATTTTGCCTACTCATAAATATTCAACGTAACTTGCGAAAGGTGTTTTAGCAGATAAAATGATTCCACCCTTAATAAACGCTTTGCATATCTAATGATTAATTTTACGCTTCCGGCTATCCGTGTGTAACAGAAACGCGTGATTGTTATAGCCTATTTACGTTAGCAATATCCATAAACTGTCGAACGATGCTGATAAGCAGAGTGACAGATATTTATAACAATGCCTACGCGTATTTGTTATGTGCCTTTAAACATTTCCCACAACTGAAATCTCAGCCTTGGTAGAACAAACCCACAGAAATCCATCCCTGATTAGACTTGGTATACTAAGTGATGTATGTAATACTTAATAGTTATTACTGGTTATATGTCAATTAGTTGTAATTGACTATTGGCTATTTAGTAAAGATGTTTTTTCTTTGAAAGTAGATTAAAGTAGAGAGTAAAGAGTAACGTCACAATCAATTAATTGTCCGTAAATGCAATAATGTTGAGGTCATACTGACATTTAACATGTGGAATCATTAGAAAGTATTTAGTAAATGGTAAGCGTTTTCTTAGAAGTTTGAAAAATATATATTTGAATTCAATAACTGTATGATGTCTGGAGTGAGGAATGCACGCAGGAGCAATATGATGAGCCTTTCGCTAGAATCCACTAAATGCGGCCAGGAAAGCTCGCACCCGGGACTGCCTATATCACGCTGCATGCAAATGCAAATGAGGCGCAGTGAATGACGAGCGGGTAGTGAGGGGTCGCGGAAGCCATTTGCGGGGCAGCTGGGAGGCCCCTGGGCACCGGGGCGGAAGCGGCACTGCGCTGGTACAAAGTGCCTTTTGTGCGCGTGCATTTAGCGCTAAATGGTCCTCATAGACCGGTGCGGTACATCCGACACTCCATTAGACGGGAGGCGTATAAGACATGAAGAACTACGGCCAGTCAGATTATTAATGTTATTATTGTTATAGCACCCATCCGTCCGCATCTGCTCATCTAATCTTCTTGTCCATGGTCTTAGAGTCTAGCAATTTTCATATTCTCAAATAATAATAATACATTTCACACAGCTGAAGGATCACACGACACTTACCGCCATGACCATTTCAAAGGAGTGCTTATACACTCTGACTGGAGACTGATACTTCTGCACCATTTTCACGCTGGAGGAGCTAAAAGAGACAAAATAAAGAAAAACGTCAGCAGGAGATGCTCTGCGTTTCCTGTCTGCGCACTGATACTGTCCTGCGGCCGTGCCAACTGCAGGCTTCTCTCCAAGAACCACTGTGCCTGACGCTGCCAAGGTCTGCAGTTTAACTACAGTGTTTAGCTAAACAACTGGAGCCCTGACATACAGGATACATCGTTCATTTGAATATGCGATGCCAACTTAACATTAAGTGTGTCTTAACTACGCTATTAGGAATCATGCTCAAATTGCCCTTTGTTTTAACGTACCTAAAGAGGATGCCCGACAGCACTGTATACCTGTGGTTTCGTGTTCCTGCTGGTAAGCTGTCAGGGCTCAGCTTGTCTATGGCATTGAAATCATACAGGGATCATCTGCACTTGCTGAAACCGATTGTGCTTCTAACCCCTCCTTGCACGGAAAACCCTGCAGAACTCCGTGAGACCTCAAATCCCACTGCTCTCTCACAAAACTGATACAAAGGTCAGATTGCGTCTTGGCAAACGGGCAACTCAACTGGGCAAAATGCTATAGTCACGTTTCTATGCACTAAATCATAGTAATACGTTATAACTCCCACTCGTTCTGTGGTGCAATTAACCAAGACAATGGATGTTGGAGCAATGAATCAGTGAATTAGTGATACTGCTGAACAAGTCACGCTTATCCATATTTTCAGTGAGCTAATGTTTGGCTTATTCTGTCCATGAACGTTTCTGGTGGTGGAATGGCGGTGTGGAATGAAGAAGAGGACAGTACACCCTATTCTGGATACAGTTACATCCGGCATGAGTGTTCTAGTCCACAGGTCGCACGTTGTCAGTGTTGACTTGAGAAGGACGTGGACAAGGTTAAACATGTTCTACCCCCTTTCCCAGTTAGCTGCCCACAGTAAGCACGACCCCCTAATCCTTCAAGGAGATGATAGCTAGCGTTCATGCCAGGTTCCCCAGTTCTCTTAAAACAACTTTATACTTCAGTAAAATGCTCAATGACTTAAATTAACGTCACCGCGTGAAACTTTCCGCTTCCACATGCTTATACGCAATCAGAATAGATTATATACAATGCATAAATATTTAAAAACTGGTTGCAAAGCATGGATACTCATATTGAAAGGAAGGAATTAGGAATGAATAATTCTAAAATTCCTTACCTTTCGACTCCAAGAACTGGAGATGCAACAAACTCAGTTTATGATCCTATAGTCTTAATAAGTAGGTTTTAACATGCACATTAGATTTGTGACCGCGTGTATGATTTTACAAAATACAATACATCTCAGTGTAACTCACTCAGGACGAAATGTATCGCCTTTTCCATTAAAAATTGCTAGGAAAGTGATCGGTTAATTCCCAAACTTGCTATGATTGCTACAACTCGAACAGCGCAAGGGCTATATGTGCGTGACATGTTTCCATAATCCTCAGCGCCTTCACTTTATTTTAGGAGCGCAAAATAATATACACGCGTAGACTTCCTTTTTTAGGCAGTGAAGAAAATGGATCAGTAAATACGGCGAATTGCAGTTATTGTCATTATATTTATAAATGCGACAAAAACGACGTGACTAACCAATAGGGTGAGGTTACAACACATTTTCTTTGGTTTAAAACAATACAAAATATCACGAGAAAGAGACATTTATCACCTGCATTTACCACCAGCGTTTTTGCCTCTGTGCACTTCGAATCATGCATTTTAAAACCCTAGGAGATATCTGTGCAGCCTCTATAGGTGCAGAACCGGTAGAGTAGATGTAGTTAGGATCAAAAGCATAGAATAACATTGTAACGCATTAATGCAAAAATACTACTTAAACAAAGGTCTTACCTGGCTTTAAAGGGTGGCTTTCAGGCACCATAAAATTCCTCCCTTAAATTAGGACGTTGCGGTTCACAGATGAATCATACTCATTGCAAGGTTATTTAGTATTCGTATTACTTTAGGTTTGCAGACTGTAGATTGTCAGTAAATTACAAAATGTATTTTTTAGGAGTTAGCTAATCTTTAGAAGCGTCTTCATTCATGACATGCTTTTCATTCATGTTAAATCCTGTTATCGGTTTATTTAACGAGAATCGTTAACACACGCAAAGATGAAGCCGATTTACAGTAAAGTGATACGTGCTATGCAAACATTAGATTAGGTATAAATAAACGAAAAATAAATGCATGTAGTTACCTAGCTTTCGCCAAATAATTTCACGAAGGGGTCTCGAAATATGACGCATTGGACAACTAGTCAGCCATAAGAGCAGGGATTTGTTTCAGATCTTGTAACCTGCTATTGCAGCGCCTTGAAGATGTTTGCAATCTATACCCTCTTTCCTTCCTGCATTATAGTGAATGCTGAGCCCCTCCACCGGCCACCACGCTTTGGCTGCCTGTCACCGCTCAGTTTTACCGTGATGTCAGCGACAGAATTAGTCTTATTAATGCCCACGACTACCTGCGCCCCCAGGCGGCCACTCCCGCGCTCTGCACTGCGGCCCGCTTCTTAAGACGAGTCCGAGCGTTATATATATTTTATTACGTTTTATACGTTGATTTGTAGCATACAGTACATACACATATGTAGTACTTCTGAACCAATCAATAAATGGAATAATAAAATACAAGTTCTGTTCTCCCTCACGACGCCGGTCGTAGCCCATGTGGCGCCCAACGCGAGCATCACAGTGAGCGCCCCGCTCAACCCCCACCCCCGACAGCTACAGCAAAATAAACCCGCAGACGGTAAGAGTAAGAAAATGGATATTGTTCAATACTTAATAATTAGTACTACGAGTAAAATCATCATTATTTTATTATTGATATTAACACTGCTATTACTAATAATAATTCACTACGTAACAAATCTTTATTTTATTTTTGTTCCTGTGTATACAGTGTGTTTTCCTAATCCCTTAGAAAATGGTTCTTGTTCCACAAAATCTTTGCTTCTGTGGTCAGGACAATGATATTTTTATATTTATCTATTTTTGCGAACATTTTCGATTCACATCCAATGCTGAGTAGACTTCCAGAATATTCTAGAGCTTTGAGAACTGTCCAATAAAGTCTAGAATTGGCCAGAATTTTCTATAACTTTCTGGAAGTTTTTAAAACTTTCTAGAATTTTCCGAGACTGCCCAGTAGCATCAATAGAAGTATAAAAGTGCAGGTGCCTGAAGCAAACATTTCAGTTTATATTATTGCAAAGTGACAGAATAGTGAATACCAATATTAGTTTGGATGGCATGAAGAGGCTGCTTGCACCCAGAAGATGCATTTTGCTACATTTGTGGACAATTTATCAAGACAAGACCGAAAAAGTACTCGGTGAAAGCCTCTGTTAAGATGTGTGAGGTTTACAAGGCATCGGGGATCAAGACAAGCTATGGGCATCTCATTTCACATGTGAACATTGCAAGAAGACTCTTGAAGGCTGGTACGGGGGAGAAAAAAGAGCAATGAAGTTTGCTATCCCAAGAATTTGGAGGGAACCAACTGACCACTCCAGCAATTGCTACTTCCCTTCCAAACGTCAAAGTGGCAAGCGGGCACCTCCTGTCATGTATCTAGACATTCCTTCTTCCATTGCCCCGGTACCACACTACCCTGAGCTCCCCATTCCCACCCCTCCGGAGAGGGATCAGCCATCTTCAGCAAAGAGCAACCAGTCAGACAGTGAAGAAAATATTGCAGATCACGATTTCACAGATATGGCTGTAGAGAGAAAGCCATACTACCCCAACCAGAAAGACCTCAACTGACCAGAGACCTTGGTCTTACAAAGTCCAATGCTGAGCTTCTGACTTCTAGGCTCTAGAAATGGAACTTGGTGGATGAAGATGTGCAAGTCACAAATCAGAGAAAGCGTCACAAACGTTTTTCCAACTACTTCAGTCACCAGGATGGGCCGTGCTTCTGCAGCAATGCGGCCGGCCTATTCGAGGCAATAGGAATCACCTGTAACCCAAGTGAATGGCACCTATTCATAGACAGCTCAAGCCTCAAAGCTGTGCTGTTTCATAACGGGAACCAGAACCCATCTCTCCCTGTGGCTCACTCTGTGCACCTGAAAGAGGACTACGCCAAGATGTTGCTGATTTACTTGAAGTATGACGACTATGGCTGGGAGGTCATTGGAGACTTCAAGATGGTGGCATTCCTGATGGGCCTGCAAGGCGGTTTCACAAAGTTTCCTTGCTTTCTTTCCCTGTGCGATAGCTGGGATACAGGTGCACAGAAAGGATTGGCCACGGCGGACCGAGTTCTCTGTGGGGAAGAACAACGTCAAGTGGAATCCGCTGGTAGGCCCTCGGAAGGTGCTGATGCCACCACTGTGTGTCAAGTTAGGCCTCATCAAACAATTTGTCACGGCTTTAGACCAGGAGTCAGCAGCTTTCAAGCACCTCCAAGATCTCTTTCCAAAGCTGGTGTCTTTGTCGGACCACAGATAAAGAAAATCATAGAATGTGACGATTTCGCCAAGAAGCTGAACAGGAAGGAGAAACCAGCTTGGAGCAGTTTCGTTGCAGTGGTTCATGGATTCCTGGGCAATCACAAGGCTGAAAACTATGAGCATCTGGTTCAGACTCTCATAAAAAACTACAAAATAGGATGCAGAATGTCCCTGAAAGTCCATATCCTTGATGCTCATCTTGCCAAATTCAAGGGAGTTTATTCAGAAGAGTAAGGCGAGCGCTTTCACCAGGATATAAAGGACTTTGAACGTCGTTACCAAGGACAATATAATGAAAACATGATGGGAGGCTATTTGGGGGCTTGTTCGAGACAGCGGTTTGCCGTGTATCCACAAATCTAGAAAATCTGCTCATTTCCAAGTCGTTTTGACTGTATTGCCAGCAAGTATTGTTCGTTCTCTGACTGTACGTATGAACACAAAAAAATTTGCTTGCTCTGTCTCTATAAATACGATACTCTTTAGACTGTGGTCATAAAAGCAAAGTTTGCGATAAATATAGCCGTTTTTCCATAGGCTTTAAACATAAGCAGTTGAAATAAAACACTTGGAAGACAAGAACAAAAAATGTGTTACGTAGTGTACAATCCATCCACTTCATCATTTTCTGTACGCGCTTATCCTATTCAGGGTCATGGGGGGTCCGGAGCCAATACAAAGAAGATATGGGTGCAAGGCAGGGAATAAACCAGGATGAGGCGCCATCCCATCACAGTGCTAATAATAATAATAATAATAATAATAATAATAATAATAATAATAATAATAATAATAATAATAATAATAATTCCTTGGTTCTTGGTCCTGGAAGTCTGCGTGTCTGGTATTCCTGTCCAGTGTCCCTGGCTCTGCCTCATGTCCTGGTCCCATGTGCCCGTCCCCTCGTTTGATCTCTTGTGTTCCCTCCCCGGCCCGCCTGGCGTGCCTTTGGGGGGGGTACTGTCAGATCCAGCGCCGCCGTGCTTATATGATCCCAGCGTTTCCCTCGAGAGTGGCTTCTTATTAGCCATGCCTGAAGCTTGTTAGTCTAACCTCTTGTTCCTGTCCTCTTGTTCCTGTCCTCTTGTTCCTGTCCTCTTGCTGCCTTACGTTTACTCCTTTGTTAGTCATATATACAGCGGGTCCTTGGGTCATGACGTCTCGACATGTGACGTTTCAAGTTTAGGACGATCACTCCCATAAAAACTTATGCCGTTACCCTCGTGCTTATGGACTAAGTGGGTGATCTAGTCTAGTTGAGCTCGGCGGAAGAATAGGCAGTAATGCGGGGTATGAGTGAGGGAGTTGGCGCCCCCCCCAGTACGCTTACCTACGCCATTTTGGACTGTTAAAAGCGCAAGTGTTCTGTTTATGAAGAAGAAAGCCATCGATGGAAGTGAAATTAGACATTGTAAAGAGATCAGAGAAAAGGGTGTGTTTCGACACACCAAAATTCGGGTTACGTCACTGTCATAGGAACGGAACTGTGTCGTAACCCAAGGACCCCCTGTATTAGTGTCACTTAGTCCTGCGCTCCCTGTTCGGTCATTGTTTCCTGTCTACGTGTGTGATCCTGCCTGTTCCCTGCAACAAACACTTCTGCGAGGGCTTTACCTCGGCACAGCCTTCTCCTGTTGTCTACCTGCTATAAATTCTTTTTTTTGATGCCATTGCAAAATGCTCCCCTTTTAATACCAAGGGGTCTGACGGCCCTATTAACAATCTTTGCTCCCTTTGAAATGTTAGTCTTTTTCTTGTCGCCACATCACTTAAACTGGGTTTTTTTTCCTTTGTTATGTCCTGTTAACCTAAACACGTCCTTGACACTGTCCCCCTCCCCTTCATAGGTGACCCCAGTCTGAGTCAAAATGAAATCGGCTGGCTAAGTTGGCGGCCCCCTCAGATACTGGCACCCGGGTTGACCAGCCCGCCATTCCGACAGAGACGTTCATGTGTGCTTGTGTGTTGCTTCATCTCAATACCAGTATGAATTAAAGCTGTGAGGTGACCATGTAACCCATAATCGTGCAGAATATAACTTAGTATACAATCGCAAAACCATACACATAGCCAGGTAAAAATCATAAGACATTCACGTGCATATAGATCAAATTTATCATATCGTTATCTGCTTTCGGTTGCTCCCGTTAGGGGTCGCCACAGGCGATCATCTGTTTCTATTCCTTCCTGTCCTCTGCACCTTCCTCTTTCACACCATCCGCCTGCATGCCCTCTCTCACCACATCCATAAACCTCCTCTTAGATCTTTCTCTTTTCCTCTTGCCTGGCAGCTCTATCCTCAGTATCCGTCTCTCTCCTCTGTTCATCCAAACCAACCCAATCTCGCCTCTCTGTCTTTGTCTTCAAACCGTCCAACCTGAGCTGTCCCTCTAATATACCCCTTCCTAATCCTGACCGTCCTCATCACTCCCAGTGTAAATCATAACATATTTAACTCAGCCCCCACCAGCTCTGCCTCCTGTCTTTTCATCAGTGCCACCGTCTCCAACCCACATAACACAGCCAGTCTCAACACCATCTTGTAAACCTTCCCCTTCACTCTTGCTGATTCCCGTCTGTCACAAATCACTCCTGCCACTCTTCTCCGCCCACCCCACCCTGCCTGCACGCTCTTCTTCACCTCTCTTCCACACTGCCCGTTACTCTGAACATACTCCCATTGCTCTGAACACACTCCCCGTTACTCTGAACACACTCCCATTACTCTCATTTAGCATATGCTGTTTTTAAATTAAAGTTGATGCTATAGACATAGACCTGATATACTGGGATGAACTATAATCTGAATTATTAGTAGAAGTGCCTGAATGTATATTCAGTTGACGGAGCAAAAAACTACACAGAGATGTAATTTCTCTAAAATAAAGTGACCAGCACTTCCACATACCCGTAAAAGATGATTCCAAAACACTGCGCAATGTCAGAAGGAAAAAACACGTCCAGTAGCATAAAGGAGCCATTAGCTAATGGGCAAACGGTTCAGAAAAATAGCTTAGAAAAGACAAATCAGACTAAAAGATGTAAGCAGACAGGAATATAATACACTCGCAAAAAGCAAAGCACAGTACAATATGAGAAATTAAAAGGCCTTGAATGGCGGTTACACAATTTACAAGGTATAATTACAAAATATTTTTTGATTTTCCTTCTTCAATTAACTGTTTTTCAGTTCAATGATTTATAGAAAACCCACAATCTTACAGCACTTAAAAAAATTAAATATAAATTCGCAATCATAGTAAAATGCGATTTATTTTAATGGCAAATATAAGCAAGTGACAGCTGACTAGAATAATACTTGTAATAAACATGGTTACAGTATCTTCTGGTAAGTTGCAGGGTTAGACCACAAACTCATTATCTTCTTCTATATTCTCTCAGAAAAACCAAGTAATTCTGCCCTTCCTAGTAATAACCACTAAAAATCTTCTTTCTTGGCGAAGCGCAAAGGAACAGGCTGCCAACCTTGGGTCTGTCATGATAAGCTGTGAAAAATGTGGATTTTAGAAGAACATTTACATGCACATTGGAAATGAATTGTGGCCAGTCCTTGGCACATTATTGGTTACAACCTGTTCCTGGCAAGGCATGACTACTTCATTATACAGCGTCCAGCATAATCCACAATGATATCTAACCATTCTCAAAAGATGCAGTGTGACAGCCTCCTTCATTCCAGCTGGCTTTTCCTGATTTTAAGTATGTGTCCATCTCATTGATTCAGAGAAGTGTAGTCCTGTAAAAATCAAACTGAATTTCAGATTGTGGTAAATATAGTTTGTGGGTGGGCGGAGGGTAGAGAAACATCAATCTGACAGCAGCAGAGTGTCAAAACCCATCAGCTCTGAATGAGCGTACTACAGTGACAGTTAAACAGTGCAGTGAGTAAAAGTAGAAACAGGGGGTGTTGGCCCAGGATGACTTTGAGGTCCACTGGAAGGAGGAGGAGCTTGTGTAATCGGGTCGCCTCTGACGCTCCTTGGAGTTTAGGCACCTGGCAGGCTTGGGAACATCTCAGTAGGATGTTTCAGCAGAGTTTGCAATATTGCTGGACCACATCTGGACAAACCTACTTCCTGGAGTGTGGCCTTGCATGGAGATGGAGAATGAGGAACCAAGGCAATCCAGCAGATAACTATTGAAAAATGGGACCAGAGGATGGAGAGGCCAGCCTTTGTGAAGGATGCCAATGACCATCTGACCATTGTGAATCATGAAGGAACCAACCAAGGCTGAGACGGATCTCCAGTCACCTCCCACATAGAGCCCTTGCATGTGGTTCTTCCTCAGTATCCCCTTAGAAAAGGAATCTGCACCAGTATCATCTTCCACACCATCCCTGCTCAGAAGACCCAAAGCCATCTCTCCGTTCCACAGGACGCACCACAGATCAGCCTGCTGCCACTCCAGTCCTGTCCAGGGGACCAGATGCCATACTTCCCATCCTGCCAAGTGACCAACCTTTGCAGCCTCCATGTAGAGACTCAGTGTTATGTCTTCCGCATCCTATCGCAGGGACGCTACTGGGACAAGACAAACTGCGTATAAGTAACTACCCAGGACAGTCATAATAAGCCTGGGTAGGACTACAGGACCAGTGGGCCTGTGGTAAAACTCAGACTTTGTGGTCCAAAGTTTGCAATCTCAGCCGTGCCTGTGTCTTGCCAGCAAAGATTGGCTTTATTAGTGGTTTTCATTGTGGAGATCTTAGGGCTGAGGCGTGTGTTGGAAAGGGGGTAGGGAATATAGTTTGGGAGATTAACGCAAGAACAGGGTTACAGCGATCAGGTGATTCCCCAAGCCACTCATCATCAGATACAGGCCTGTCAGCATCTCAGCAGGGTGGATTTGGTGAACGTTAAGTTGCATTACTGATAAAGTCTGAAGTTCGTAGGTAATTCCCTGTACTCATTCTACTTGGTTTTCCTGTTGCTTTATGTTTGAGCCTCAAAAGGGACCTTGTAGGCTTTTCTTACAATCCATCAAGCTCCTCTGTCCAGCCTGTTTTCAGTTCATTTTTTCCATTTCTTTTATTCTTGAACTTCCCAGGAACATCTCCTGATGGGTTTTTCAGAAAGTCCTGAGCAGGAAGACCACGTCTGGAGAATCTGTCGATGTGGAAGAGAGAGAAATGAGATATCAAGCTAAAATACAGTGCTGGCTGAGGCAAAGTGTGTCAGCTTAGCCATTTTGAAACCACTCCTTATAGTCACACCAGTATTTACAGCAACAGCCCAATACACCAATGTATTTTTTTGACCACTACCCAACCTTGTTTGGCCTGGCCAATACCTCACTGAGTTGTTTAGCTAAGTAAATTAATTAGCTTAGCTGGTGGTGAAATTTAATAAACACATGGAAAGGCTGAGGTGCCCCTGAGGAGAGGTTTGGGAACTGAAGCGGTGTTCATCTAGCCATCTAACCAGATATAAGTAATGTTTTGGAGAACAGAAGAAATCATTTTTTATTTTATATAGTGTTACTGTTGTACAGATAAAACCTTTGGTGAGATCTTGCCAAGAACTTCCAGAAATGTATTTTTCAACAAATGTAACTTTCTTTGAAGTTTTCCTTTTCTAGAGAGGTTGGTGCGAGGCAAGAACAAGCAGTAACTCTTAAGTGTACTAGATATTTACTAGATACTAGATATTTACTGCAAAATGCTTTTTATTAACATTGGTCAATTTCAAAAATCAAGGACTGTCTTTTTAAAGACAAATTCAGCTAAATACATTGCCTATGACAAAAGATTAAATAGGACATACGACGAGAGACACAGAGCGTGAGTCTCAGTGCTGGAATGAATACAAAGATAATCCCTGCATGGAGATGCCAACAGAGCATAGGTCTGCACTGGGCTCCGCATTGATATATGCTGCCAGTCCAGCAGTGAGTTACTGGGCAGAATCTGTAAACTGTGCATGTGGGCTAAGAGCAGAATTGTAATGTAACTGACCACTTTCCTGTTTGTACATAAAACACGACTGCAGAGAAATTTCTTTCCTGAAGAATACACCAATATACTAATCAAAATGAACCATAGATCTACAGCAAGTACATCTGATAGGCAATAACTGCAAAATGTTTGAAATATGGCAATTCAGTCTATACAAGTTATACTGTGATAAATATGACTTCTTTACCATTAACATATCAGACAGCCAGAGTATATATATAAATATCAATTTTTAAAATCAATCTAGAGCTACATGTTCATCAGGGGATTTACCATGATGGATTAGTCAGCTGACAGAGAACCACCCAACAGCACCACACACACACACACACACACACACACATGTTGGCGTACCTATCTAAATGGGGACTCTCCATTCATTTTTATGGGCAAAACCATAATCGCATTCACAACACCCTTAACCTTCACCCAGCCCTAACCTTAACCCTAAGTTACTAAACAAAATAGGAGACTTTTGACATATTTACTTTTTTGATTGCATTCACAGATCTTTGTGGAGACCTAAAAATGGAACCCCACAATGTGAATGTTGTATCGGGTGGGCGAGCGAGCCGGGAAGCAGGCGAGGCAAGCCGTAAATGCAGCCAAACGGGGTTTATTTGGAGCAGACAGGATCATACGTAAGACAACGTCAACTAACATCAATGACCGGACTGGGGAATACTGACTCAGACGCGGACTAAATACACTGGACTAGGAGGTACAGTATAAACAAGAGACAGGTGAGAACAATCAGGTAGGAACACTAGGTAATGAGGGGGCGTGGCACACAGGTGGATCGTACGGAGCCGGGCGTGACAGTAAAAATAAGAGGTTTTTATTACATTGTGGCGAACATTTGGTCCCCACAATGTAATACTGTATAAACCTAATTTACACACACACACACATGCTCAGGATCTTACACATCGCTCTCCATGGCTATGGATTTGACAGCTTAATCTCTTCCTGTCAATTAGTCTTTGTTATGAAAGCTTTGAAGAGCAGCATGTAATCCTCTCCTTATACACTGGTTAAAAATGGCTCCCAGTTAAGACATCCGTCTTGCTGACAATGATATCAGCGCAGCTACAACAGTGGGCAGAGCACTCGTGACTTGAGATACTGCCTCGAGATACCCAAGGACACAAGCACGACTGCCTGCCTTTAACTGTCACGACAGCTTCTCACATCCAGTAGATGGCTGAACTGTCCTTAAAGCAACAGCTAGAGATCAAGCAGTAGGTACATTAAGTGCATGCTTGTCAGCCATCTTGCTATGTGCACGGCAGTAATAACCAGGCCTATCTGAGCTGCTAAGTGCTAATTCTGATTTATAAGGCTTTGCAGGAACGGTATATATTAAAT
Organism: Hippopotamyrus pictus; assembly: GCA_026781145.1. Lineage (NCBI taxonomy): Eukaryota > Metazoa > Chordata > Actinopteri > Osteoglossiformes > Mormyridae > Hippopotamyrus > Hippopotamyrus pictus. The sequence continues at coordinate 24,260,101 of JAODLC010000100.1, read as the reverse complement.
TAAACCTAACTTCAGTTGTGATATCTGGGGTTATTCTGCAAGTTTATTTTGGATACAGACTTTAGAGTAGGTGTCTTACACCATTAGACAGCTTCTAGATGGAGCAGAATATCGTTGCTTGCCAACTCCAATTGACTTAGGTTAACATAGCAGCCTATGTTTATGTCAACAGCATTTTCAAACACTCTGCAGGTAAGCATCATAAAAAAGCAAAAATTTCCAGTGACGAGATACTGAAATATTATCCCTTAGAAAACAGTGAAAACCAGTACATAAACAGCAAGAACATAAGAATATAAGAAATTTACAAATGAGAGGAGGACATTTGGCCATCAGGCTCGTTTAGGGAGAACTCAAATAGCTCAGGGGGGTATTCCAGAAAGCAGGTTATGTGACATACCCGGGTAAGTTTAAGGGTAAGTTAGTGGATAACCTCAAC
>JAODLC010000100.1:24232725-24259562 GCA_026781145.1 Hippopotamyrus pictus | reverse complement strand
CTAATATTGAAGTAGCCATTTGGCTGAACAGCATCCAGACCCGTTAGAATCTTATAGACCTGGATCATGTCCCCCCTCAGTCTCCTTTGCTCGAGGCTAAACAGATTCAGCTAAGCTAACCTCTCCTCATAAGACATTCCTCTAAGACCTGGAATCATTCCTGTAGCCCTACTTTGACCTCTTTCCAAGGCAGCAAACATCCTATTGGCCTTTTTAATTGCTCCCCCACACTGGTGAGAGTGGGATATGGAAGCATCAACATACACACTGTGGTCTTTCTCATAATCAACTACCTTTATTTCAGTGGAACCTATAAAATATTTGTACTTTATATTTCTGCTCCCCACATAGATTACCTTATATTTATCTATGTTAAATTTAATCTGGCAGGTATCAGCCCAGTCGCTAATTAAATCAAGATCCTGTTGTAGCCTCTGTGCTGCTAGTTCAGTATCTGCTGCACCACCCACCTTGGTGTCATCTGCAAATTTAACCAGTTTACTGTATGTATTGGCGTCAATATCATTTATGCAAATTAGGAACAATAGTGGCCCTAAAATTGCACCCTGCGGTACCCCACTATGAACGCAGGCCCACTGTGACATTGTGCCTCAACTAACTACCCGCTGCTTTCTGTCCGTTAACCAGTTTTTGATCCAAGCTGCTACAGCTCTTAAAATCCCTGCAGCTTTGAGCTTAAGCAGGAAAATCACCCCCACCTACCTCTTGTTAGCCCCTCATTAGTCTTTGCACTATAGTAGACCTATATAAACCAGTACATAAACAATAGGCCTATATAAACCAGTACATAAACAGTAGGCCTATATAATGAACACAGTATTTACTGTTTGCAAGGTAACTGGCCAACCTGTGACCCATCTGGTTAAGAGCTGTATCTCACGGTTCAGAGGTTAAGACCCACCATACTTGTGCCTTTGAGAAATGTAAACAAAATGTAAAAAAAAAAATATCAAACTTGCAAATGAAAATTTTGGGTCCTGGTCTATGCACACCCTTTGTTCTGCATAGAGTTAACAGATCCCACATCACATATGCTCATGAAACAATAAGGACATGATAAGATTTATTGATCCCACACCAGGGAAATTTACTTGTTAAAACAGCCAATTAAAATAGAAAACAAAAAACTATAACAACAGAAGAAATTTCAAAAATTATAAAAATTTGTGTACACCATTACACATACTGTGCATATGCAGTGGATATTGCACAGATGCAATGAACATTCATGAGTGATAAACACTCACTACCTAAAAATGGAGGTATATCAAAATGGTAAATCGAAGTCGAAGGTGTTAAAGGTATATCAAAATGAATAAAAAAGGCTTGTGTTAAGTTAAGTAGGATAAAAGTATGACACTAATCAGATAGACTAACATTCTTTAAAATATAAGTGCCATGCAGTGCTGCTGCGGCTGATGCATTTAATTTCTGAATGCAGTTGCATTCTTAGGTCACAGAATTTTGCACTGCTGTTGTCAGCATGCCAACCGACTAACTACGCAAGCTGGGCCAGGAGTGACGACTCAGCAGGAACACTTGGCAATTAGGGCTGCACCTGTGATGATTAATCTAGCAATTATTTTTTCGATTAGTCAACTAATCTAACAGCAATTTATCGAATAACCCAATTTAGAAAATTTGACTACTCCATTAAAAAAAATCGAACAAAATTAAATAGTCATATACCTGCCCCTCTCCTCCCTGTCATGGAGCTAAGAAGCCACACCTGTTACTCATTTATCGCTCTTGTCTTGCCTCTCGTTCCTAACCCGTGTGTGGAAATCACCTCCATCTGCCTCTCGTTAGCCCCTCATTAGTCTTTGCACATAAACACCTGTTTGTCTTATCATCCCCAGTCCAGTCATTAATGTCTGTTCTCCAGTTGCCTGTGTCCTCCCCTGTTTCAGTCTGGCAGTGGACTGGTTATATTCCCCAAAGCCCAGGGAATACAATGAACTTTTTTGTTGTGGGGCGTAACACAAAAATACGCTGACAGTACAGTTTGTTGCTTTTCTCTAACTGCGTTGCTGCTCATTCCAGGGGGGGGGTTTAACATTGCTGGTATTTGTGATAGTAGCCACTTGCATGCTATATGTTCTGCTGGATTGCTGCAGCTTAAACAGCCAAATGACAGCCACACCACTGATGACTTCTCAACTTGTTTAGCCACAATACCTCTTTTCTAAAATGTTGCGGCTGAAGTTGCCTCTGAGGAAGCACTCTCTTAAATGACTGGTGTGTATCATTGAAAAGGTAGCATGTACAGTGCTCCGCTAACTCAACCAACCTTGCTGTGCATTTGCTGGACGTCGGTTATCCATTCCTGAAAGACTACAATATGATTGGTTGGAACTGAGCTTGTTTCTGTAATGTGATAGGCTGATGTGTCTAGCAAGCAATGTTCCTGATAGTTTATCGAAGTTTCTCATCTTCTTATTGTTTTATTTTCTATGACAGTAAGTGTACATATTCATATCATATAGCCCTAAATCATACCATAATAAGTGAGAAGATAAGGTTCTGTACCACATATCTCTAGCTGTAAATGTATTTCTGACCTCTGGAATCATGTAGAGCTACACTGGTGACCCATAGAGGTTCTTATACAGGTAGAATTGTGTTGATAAGTACTATTGTATTATTATTATGGATGACTTATTTTGTTAATTTGCATTAAACCCAATCCCTGACATCCTACTAGGGGGCTATGTGTTAATTATTAGGTTTCCTTTTTTTAATTCTTTATAAAACCATCAAAGATATAATGCTAGGTTAAGAGTCAGGTAATTTTATCATATAATTGGAGTGAAAGAACACTGAATAATCTCTATGATCAACCTAATCAACATAATAATGTTCTGAAAGATTATCAGGACACCAGCTATGGAATTCTAGATATATAATTTTCTGTGGTAATACGATTGATAACTTCTCTCATTATCCAGCTGCCACAGGTGTAGCCCATCAGGCAGTATTGAGCTTTGCAGATGTGGAGCCCCAGGCAAGCATTATGGCGCTGGGGACAGAACCTGCTGCTCTCGAGACCCTTGTGGGTGTCCCTGATCTCTTAGAGAGCCCAGAGAGGAGAATCTGTTGAGTTCAGATGTTCCTCACGCAGTTTCCTCTTCCTCAAGAGCTCTGGTTTTGCCAGCCTTACTCGCGTCTTAGCCGAGCCCATTAGCTAAAGTCATTTTGCCACTTTGCATACCAAGACTGTTGCTAATATCTTTTGGAAGCTGCTGTATTTTTTGGTGTTCCTGGGCACACCCTCCTAAGGTAGGCCAACTGCAGACTCTTCCTCCCCTGCCCCTGCTCCTCTGTGGATTGTGTTTAGTCCCGTTTGCTCCTCAGCCCCATGGCTGGACTCATTTCCTCTCTTTGCATTCAGAGAGACAGTGAGAATAGCTGTTACTCCTGCAGCTGGTTGGTGAATGCTCTTACGACAGGCCAGCAGTGGGCTCCTTCTCACGTGCCCCGTCTCCTCTCCGGAGTGTGCCCACACCCTCTTTGCCCGCCCCTCGGCATATCCAGCTCCCGCAATGTGGGAGAAGATTTAGCCTTTTCTCCCACCAGCTGCACTGCCTCTTCCAGCAGTTCTTTCTTCTTCATCCTCTCTTCTGCTGCTTCATCGTTTGATAGTATTTCAGTTTTCTTCACTGTTACTCTAATTTTGATTTTGAATTTGATCTTCTCCGTGCTGCTGTCCTCCATTGTTTGAAATGAAGAAAATTATGAGAACAGAACTTCATAGGATTCCAAAGAAGATGGAATCTCACAGTTTACGCATCCTGCTGATTGAACCATCAATCATGACTAGGGTTGCCGCTTTCAATTTTTATAAAGTAAGGGACGCCACTCCCAAGGTCCCCCACGATAAAATTTACTGGGATTAAAGGGGGGGTCGATTGTGAGTTTGGAAAATACAAGACAGGATGCAACATTTTATTTTTTCAATACAGGGCAATTGCACCATTTACAGGATGGGTACAAACTCTAATCCTCATGTTTACGAAAACATAATTGCGAGACTACATTGACATGTTCCTTTTGCACAAAAAAACAGAACAAAAATTAACTGTCTTATTTACAGTATATACACAGGATTAGCTACTATCAACAAGAACAGTATTCACAAATCAAAAAATTTTACCTCTTAAATTTTACTTCTTGGCTCTTTCACTTTTTTTTTAACTTAAATGTATTTTCTCACCAACTTAAGTCTGGGGTTTACGCACACCTAAGTCTGATTTATGCTTCTTTGTGGAATCTATGCCGTCCCCACGTACCCTACACCATAGCTACACTGTATGTAGCCTGACGCACGCCTCCTCAGAAATGTACTGTACCTACACATTGCGGCGATGCAGAAGACAGCACCTGTGACTGGTCCACTCGGTAACATCATTCTTCCTCCTATGCAGATGTTTTTTGTTGTCTGTTATGAACTGGGAGGATTTTATTGTGGGATTTTATTGCATTTAGCTCATTGCTAGCCTGTTGTTTTTGCTTTGGTTGCAGCCATTCATGCTAGGGGTGCACAATACTGGAAAATTTCAGATATTGCGGTATGATTTTTTTTGTGATAAATACTTGATATTGATAAAGAAAAAAAGAGTTCAAAATAAATTTCTCACAGGCCCAATTGAGTAATTTTAACAGTAAGGACAGAAATTGCGATGATTGGCTCAGAGAGCTCATGGAAAAGCAGTAGCGGTAAACTTTAAATCAGGACTGGAAATTTATGGCGTTAATGTGTTACGTTAACTTAAGTCATAGTGTGTTGTTATTTCTTTGGTCGAATTAATGCATGCCACGTTTTGATACTCAAATGAGAGCATAGTATGAGGAAACATTTTTAACTGAGACCTAAAACATTCCTTCCTCGTTGCAAACAACATGAGAATTTATGTCCAGACATTTGACAGAATCCAAAGAACAGTTTTTAAGTGCTTTTTAAACCTGACTGATATAGAATAGACCCCTTAGAATATACCATTGCCGGACCCACAAAAAAACAAGGAATACTGGTGAGCAAGTCATCTTATCTTTCCTGATGGCTGAACTGATGTTTTGATGGTTAAATGTGTTTAATTACTCTCCTTTCCAGACATACTCAGAATCACACATAGATGTAAAGAGACATTTTTTTCCTTTTTACCCTAAATTTTAAGCACGGAATACTCCAGAAAAATTCTAAATGTTACCAACTGGTCAATTTATTTATTGGCAAACAAACAAACAAACAAACAAACAATCAAACACACATGTGCGAACACACACACACAGTCCAGGTATTTATATCTTTGTGGGGACTCTCCATTAATTTCTATGGGCATAACCCTAATCCCAACAATGACAACCTTAACTCTACCCAGCCATAACCTTAACCACAAGTAACCAAACAAAATACAGGACGTTGGTCTTTTTAGTTATTTGATTACATTCACATTCTTACATTCTTGAGGAGCCTGAAAAAAATGTCCCTACAAGGTAAAAAGTTACAGGTTTTTATCACATTGTGGGGACATTTTTCCCCACATTGTAATAATTACAAAACCACACAGACACACTATTGGATTTTGCCCTACATTTCAAATCTCCAGTACAGTATGGTGAAAAAGTAGGTCACATCCTTAGACCAAATATCAAATGAAAATTAATGAAAATTTTTAATTGCTATGACAATGTTACTTGGCTTTGAAAGAAATAAATATAATGCCAAACTTACTCAGCAAAGTCTCCCCGGGCCATACTGCTGTCCACATCACCTGCCGCTTCTAAATGAAAAAGTATATTGGTGATTAATGTTTCAATCAATTACGGCCTGCAACTAGTGATTCAAGAAATAACATGACAATATAGCTAATAGTTTAGTCACTCGACATCAAAACAGTGTCGGAGGGCAGAAAATATTGATGTGAAAGAGGTGAATTAAATAAGTCAGGAAGGGAACTGACAATGCTGCAGTGGAATAACTGACAATGCAGTGGAATAACTGACAACACAGTGGAACCTCTCACCGTCCTCAGTGCCCGGGGAACAGACTCGCTCCACCAGTGCTTTGGCCTCAGCAGCCAGCCGTCCAACAGGCTCAGGAATGGATGGGGAGATGCTGGAGGACACAGAGACACACACGCCACTTAGCATACTCCTGGGGGAGCACCCCCCCCCATGCCCACGCTCTGGGGAGGGACTGAACTGCATACCAGCAGTAGAATTTCATACAATACGCAATTGTGCATTACCCGCCATTCTCCGTCCCAAATAAGCTGGACGAGGAGAGCACTCGGAACACGTTCTGGAACGATAAGAGAAGAGGAACACAATCCACAACGATCAGTATTTTCATTGGTTATGACAGTTTGCTCTTTGTTTCTGTCCAAGATGTGACAATTATGATTTCTGTGATGTTCATACGGTGAAGAATATGATCCCAGCAGTACGTTCTTACATGGACATAACCTGGAGTGGAAATTGTGGTGATGGCAGGTTGATAGAAAATCCATGAGAACGTAGGGCAGGGATTCATTATAGCAAGACTATTCCTTTCCTTATGCAGATATCCCGATGGACATTACGGCATGCTTACCTGTACAAATCCCAAGAGCTCTCTGTTGGAGACCTCCAGATGTTTTCTGCTGAGTTCAGATTTCTTCAGCTGGCTTCCCATGATTGAAAGCCTTCTCTTCAGTACAAGAACATCCTCCTGAAAGAATCCAACGTTTTATTAAGTGTTCACAGGCTTGTTTTTCCAAATTTATACTATTCAATACTACTAAATTTCCAAAATTTTAAGATACTTTACATTTTGTCCAATCAATCACATTATTTATCTAAAGGACCTTAAAGCAGACCTTGGCAAACGCCAGAGGTATTTTTACTGGTTCATGTAACCATTAAACAAATATATTGGGTGAAGTTTTCAAGTATATGAAAATGAATAATTTCTTGCCCGCAAATCTTTCCTACAAATATAATAAAATCTAAGAAGTCTATTATTGTAGCTTTCACAAGACATGATTACAAAATGCCCCTGTTGAGATAGTGAAGCTTGGATTTGACCCTCCACAAAAAATAGTAACCTTTGAAGGTTTAACATCAAACACTCTTCCAGGGACTAGATCCTCTATCCAGGCGGTCACAGTTCTCTAAAGACTATCCTGCCAGCTCTATCGGGTTATGATGTCATGTCCAGTGAAGCTTCCCGCCTAAACGGCCATCAAAGATGGCACCTCTCGAGGTCTCCACCTACCTTGGGAGCGTCCCTTCCGGCTCGGCGCTGCTCCCCCGCCAGCTGCTGTTTCAGGTCCTTGATCTCCGCCTCCAGAAGCCGGATGGCCTCCTCGTAGTCCCGCTCGGCGCTGTCAGACTGCCTCTGCACCACCTCCGCTGCCAGTGCCTTGCTCTTCAAAGCCTTGCTCTCCCCAGACAAGGCTTTGGCTTTCTACAGCACAAACCAGCAGGAGGCGTCAAACCTACCCGTGACTGCGAATCATTTCCATTGAGTGCGATGGATCTGCTCCGGACATCGACACAAATAATGATTCCACGTAATCAACACCTTTTGCGCCTCTACCAAGTCAGAATTCTTCCTTCCCTCAAACTTGCTTGTTGCCAGAATACCACTAGATGGCAGCATATGATCATTGGCCCTCCTTCGGTGACTCGGTAAAACTATCATAGAAACGTAATACTTGAATTCAAGACTGCACCCCTTTGAAGTCTATTCTTGCGGTGCTTTTTGTTCTTTAGTAACTCCTGTGAAATATTTTATATTAGACAAAGGTTTGAAATTAAGTAAGATTACTGTCCCCCGGAGCCCGATTTTATGGATTTAGTCATTCCTCACTTTAGAACATAATGATGCTCACATGTAGGATATTTGCATATAAAATCTGTCTTAAAATGACCATTGCCTTTTTAAAATGACCTTAAACTGTTTGAAAAACTTCAAATGTACTATATTTTAGTCAGGCAAATCTATAGTCCTAATGGGATGGTGATTTAACATGTTGGCCATCAACACAGGCCTTTCTTTAGCTAGACATTGAGAGAATAAAAGCTTCCCTAGATATCATTTCTGCTCCATCCCATAATGTTCTTGCTATGCATTGTGTCCTCCGTTTAACTGCTAGGAGGGGTTCAACTGAATGGAACGGGCTCTGTGGCCTATCGGAAGGTCGCTGGATCGAGTGAGGCTTCGGCAGAACAGTCATATGTCTGTCAGCCCTCGAGCGAGGCCCTTAGCCCCCAGCATGGGCCCTTGAGCGAGGCCCTTTACCACCAGCATGGGGCCTTGAGCGAGGCCCTTTACCCCCAGCATGGGCCCTTGAGCGAGGCCCTTTACCCCCAGCCCCGTGGGCACCACTCCAGGTGGCTGCCCTTCACTACCAAGCTTGATCTCACTACATGTGCGTCATGCAGAACAAGATGGCAAAAGCACAATTTCCCCACAGGGATCAGAAAAAGTGTTAAGATAATAATATCATTGATCTATTGTCGTGATTGATGGAAGTGACGACTGTGGCCCATTGCTTCACCTGTTTCACTTGCTGCTGATGGGATGCCAACTCGGTTTTAAGCGGATTGAAACCCTCAGGGACGCAGCTGATTGCAGGGTCAGGGATCTGTGTTGAATAGCATGAACCGTCAAGCAAAGGAAACCGCTTGTTAAAGGACACGCCTACAACCGACTGCCAAGACGGGGAAGGGAGGTGCTTATTGCTGATTATTACTGCATGCGCATTTGATTTAAGCAAAATAGGATTCCTGGGAAGGCTTGAGATATGCCCACAATGGATAAGGAATACTTGCTTAAAATACAACCTTTAGAAGCAAGGTATTTGTTCTCAGTTTGTACTTAAATGTAGTGATAGCTAAATGACACTTCATGAACCATTTGTTGTATTTTTTGACCCCACTAGATGGCGCTCTTGGTTTGCTTTGGTGCATACCGTGAGCCCCTTTTTAAACATAGTGCACCATCTAGTGGGGTCAGACAATACAGCAAGTGGCCATCAGTACTTGAATGACTTTGGGAAACATGTTCAACAAGTAAGGTTTAGAGGTGTTAATCAGTCACCCCGCAGAGGCATCCGGAATAATGTACTGACACAAAAACAAACAGCTTGGTATGTTTTACCGGAGAGCAGAAGGCGGATGTATCCATAAGGCTGGCTGCTTCATGGTAGTTGAACATGAATGGTCCTTGGGCTAAACCCGCTGCTTGCAGTTTGTCCAGTAAAATGTTCTGGGTGGCTTCCACAAAGTCTGTCTCAAAAACATACATCTGTTAATGCACCATATTGTTAAAAAGGCTCTCAAATCACAAAAATAGCAGGATCTATAGTAGTCTAGGGTGTCTGATATATTTTTTTCTACTTAAAGTTCACTGAATGTTCAATGACTGCGTGACATATTTGATTGCGTTTTACTAACTCATTAGTAAAAGAGTCCTAAAAATTGCATTAAGCCAAATGTTAGGAGTCATTAAATGCCCACTTATAATATTTTGAAATGTTTTGTTCCGCTACATTAACCAATTTTCATTATTAACTAACAAACTAATGTTCATCATTAACTAATTTTCAACCCATCAGCATTTACCACATAATTACCGGATGAGCTTCAATCTAAAAATAAATCTGACAGGTTTCTGTGGGCTGAACTGTTGCTTCATGCCTGCAGACTGCCCAGGTCTGTGTGGAAGCTGTCTCCATGCCTTCAATGGTCTGAGTAGGTTGCCGCTGGTTTCCTCCCACAAACATTTATTAGTGATAATGGTGTCCCCAAGTTGCCTGTGGCGTGTGCGTGCCTTGGGATCGCCCCCCCCCTCCTCCCGGCAGGGTATCCCCTGCATTTTGGCCTATGCTGCGATGACCAGCGCTGTGAAAGCAGCTCCGTGCCGTGAGATTAAATAAGCGGCTGTGAGCGTCTGTTTCCTTACGGGGAGCAGAGGAATGTTTCAGAGGGTCCGCCCACACACGAGATGTAATTTTACCGCGGTGATAAAAACAGGCCCCAGCACCGACAGGGAAGTAGTTTCATTTGCGAGCAAAAGGCATGCAGGGCGAATTCTAAGTGATAAACTCCCCTGGCTAAAGAAGAACTCTCTGGCTGTGTAAATACACTGGCTTTACAGCTGTGAGCTCACAGTGAGAGTCCTCTTTCTCAAACTCCCCTGGCTAAAGAAGAACTCCTTGGCTGTGTAAATACACTGGCTTCACAGCTGTGAGCTCACAGTGAGAGTCCTCTTTCTCAAACTCCCCTGGCTAAAGAAGAACTCCCTGGCTGTGTAAATACACTGGCTTTACAGCTGTGAGCTCACAGTGAGAGTCCTCTTTCTCAAACTCACCCCCATAAGCCACAGTTCCTTGGGGGTCTGTTACCAAGCACTGTCTTAATTTCTTCTTCTCTTCTTCTGTGACCTCTAAACCCAAATACCTTAGGGCCTGTAACACACAACGCCATAATATTCACTGCAGACATAATTATCCTGACCGATTTGTATTCCTTTGCTTTCTTTTACTCTCCACTAGAGGGCAATGCAACACCAGCATCAGCAAAAGGACGTAAATCAAGTCCCTCTTACATGTAATGTTAAAGTTCATATCAAACCTTTAATAAAGGCTTTAAAAACACATTTACTAATGAAGAAAATAAATGACTATATTTAGAAACTTCTTTGAATGACTGTTAAACTAATCTTTCAATATTGCCTTTCTTTTGCTTTCGATTACATTGTTACACAAATGACCAAAGTTTTAATGTTTTTCTAAATACAGAGTGCATTGAATTTCCATCCAACATTAAATTGCTCTCTACTGAAACACAATCCTATCAATGGTCAGTTAGATTAGGGTCAGGCCCAGGATTAGGAGGATCAGATTAAAGCACTAGCTCACAATCCAATGAATACATAAAACAAATAATGTTGAGGGTTGTAGATTCTACAGCATCCTTTGTGTCTTTGTAAACAGACAACCGGCAAACTGCTCAGAAGACTGATCAATGCAGGGACTGACTGTACAGATTCTTATATAACCTACCAAGTGCAGTTTGTCTGATCTGAGGCGAATGTGCGGGTCGAGGGAGATCTTGGTCTTAGTCGCAATGCCCGTTTCCGGTGCTGTGACAGATCCTGGACAGGTAGAATGCAAACAGCAAACGTTCATAAACCCGTGTGGCATCCGAATGGGCCAGGATGTGACCCTGTACTGCGTTTAACTCATCTTTGTCGCTATAAACAGCCAAATATTATTCACCTGATGCAGAAATTCCCATTTTAAGGAATAATAAACAGCCATGTAACTGATCAACTCTGGTACTTAAATTATACAGACAATCAGCTTGTGAAATTAAGATGGCCTGTTTTCTTCTTAGAGATGAAACCTGACCTAAATCAATGAATTGTACAGAATTAAGGAAGAGACCTTCTGCTGCATAAGTAAGACCCTCACTAGGTGTTAGAACAAGCATCAGTGTCATAGAGAAACAGAGTGATGTTCACATTTTCTCTCTAAAGTACAAATTCTCATTAAAGAGGACTTGATTAAAACAAGTCAGAAACTCTTACAGCTCCTATCCCATTCTCAGCTAAATGATAAATACACCAGGAGTACAGGAAATGATGCGGGAATTTCCTGTCTGAAGGGAGTGAATGGCGGAGCTGTAGAGATGTGCTTTTCTACATTTTTCATGGTGGGGAAGGTCACAGGCAGCAGGTGAATATAACAGATGGTCCAACGACAGTGTGCTAAACTCCAAAACTAAAGGCCGCAAAGCGAGATCTTCAACCTTAACACTTTTTCAGAGGTAGAGATTATGTGTATTGAGTCTGGAGCTTAAAAAAAAAAAAGTCACAGGTAACAAAGAACCTCAGCGATCTCACCACCTATGCGCTACAGACACAAGTCAGGAGGGCCTGCAGCGTGAAATCCACCATGTGCAGCAGGAAAATGAGATTATGATAAGCAGCAGGAGTCTGTTTTGGGTTTTAAGGTGGTTAAGAAGAATGACAAATGGCGTAGCAATTTAAGTTGCGTCACAGAACTTGGAAAAGGCAGGCATTTGTCAACGGCCAGGATAAGTGTGTGTGGATTACCAGACTTATGAATGGATACCACAGTGATTCATGCTGCAGATAAATTCGGCTTTACTGTGTTTAATTCCTAATCCATTATCTTGAGGTGCTTGCCATAGGCAGATTATATATAAATCAATTTACATGAAAAAATAACATTGCAGTTTATATTTGGAGGGAAAAACAACAGACAGCATCTCGCCCTGGGGAGTTGCCCTGCCTTGTGTCCCACTCTGCCTGGGACAGACTCCACCCCCCATGACCCTGTACTGGGTGGGTAGCTGGAAGTTAAATGCTTGGAAGAATGGATAATATTTTTATCTGAAAAACTGATATCAAAAATGCCATTTTAAAGACCCCTGACCGCTTATGCATTACACTGATTACTTATGTCAGCAACTGAACACCATAATGGTTGTCAGCATGAAGTAATGGCTTATGTATTAGCTGCCAAAACACTCACACTATCTGCTACTTCCTCATCAAATCAAATCAAAGTTTATTTATCAAATGCACAACTGTTATAGTAAATAGTTGTAGATGCCCTTGTAGGAAGTGATTGTTATACATAAAGGAAAAAAGCTATTGTGTCCTGTGAGGCAGAGCCAGCCAATCTAACCCAATCGGTGCCTGCACCTCTGCTGCTGTGAGGCGGAGCCAGCCAATCTAACCCAATCGGTGCCTGCACCTCTGCTGCTGTGAGGCGGAGCCAGCCAATCTAATCCAATCAGTGCCTGCACCTATGCCGCTGAGCAAAGATACCCACCTGCCCCGACACACAGTGTGAGGTATTGTCACCCTGATTAACCTTACTAGCCACTCTTACCTTGTCCTGTGTCCCTCCCTTTTTCCTCTGCCTTACCTGTTTCAGTTCCTCCTGATCCCGGTCTCCCTCAGACCTGCCCGTTGACCTTGTGACCTTGACCTGCCTGCCTGCCAGTTTAAGTTCTGTCTGTCTGGCTATTCCAATAAACTCTGCTTCTCCGCATACTTTGGGAATCTGTCCACACTGGGTCTGACATAAGTAAAAAAGTAAAACAGTGCCATGAAAATAAAACGTAACAATAAAATAAAAATATGCAAATTGTCCATTCAAACAGCCTGATCAGCTATTGAGTAGAGTCACTGCTTGCAGGTAAAAGCAGCGGTAGAGCCTGATTGTCTGTGATGCTCTGATGTTCAAATTGTGAACGCAGTTTGTGAGCACAGACCTGACCTTCATGAGGCAGAGGTCCTGTATGTCAGGCAGGTTATAACCAGGGATACTCAGTTTTCCAGTCACGGATGTGGGGTCACATGTGGAACGTTGTGAGGTAAGAACAGACGCTGCCGTGCTGGTTTTGGTTTTGCAAAGTTTTGTGGTCCCTGGAAATGTCGACCCCTCGGAACCTGAATCCCCTCACTCTCTCCTCTGCCGCCTCAATGGAAGGGCGCGTACACTACTGGTCCTTCAAGTGGAAGTCCACGATCACCTCCGTACTCTTGCTAATGTTGAGAGAGAGGATGTCCTCCAGGCACCATGATATTAGGGAGTTAACCTCATCCCTGTAGGCCAGCGTCTCTCAAACCAGTCCTCCGGGACGCCCGACTGTCCACGGTTTTGCTCCTTCCCAACTGTCATGGAACTGGGCGAGAGCAAGAAAGCTGTCTGTCCAGGGGTGCCTGAGGACTGGCGTGACAAACACTGATGCTGGCATTCTCATCACTATTGTGGTGATAAAGCCAGTGATTGTTGTGTCATCGGCAAACTCAACAATGGAATTCGAGTCATATTTGGCGACACAGTCATGCTTGAATAAGGAATGGAGGTGACCCAGTGTTTACAGTTAGGGCAGAGGAGATGTCATTGTCCACTCTCACCACCCGTGGGTGTCCTGTCAGGAAGTCAATGATCCGATTACAGAGCTTGTTGGTGAGCTTCGAAGGCACGACAGTGTTACATTCTAAACTGCATTCTACGAACAGCATTCTCACATAAGTGCCACGTTTTTCAAGGTGTGAAAGGTCCCTCAGCTGCCATTGTTCAGATATGCTAACTGCAGTGAGTGCAAGGTGAAGGGCAGCGAAGAGGAGATGTGTGCTTTGACTAGCTGCTCAAAGCACTCCATCATGGATACAGGAGAGCTCAAAAAGAGGAGCCCAGCAGTGTCTTCGGTACCAAACTCAGTTTCTCATGCAAGACCAGCCACCCAGTAACAAAAGGCACAAGGCAGGGGACACCCTGGATTGGATGCCAGCCCATTCCAGGGCACACAAACACCCACACACAGTCATACACTATGGGCAACTTAGAGATGCTAATTAGCCCATTATCTGCATTTTTTTTCATGGGAGGGAATCAAAAGATTCATTTACCTGAGCTCTTGTTATGGGGGTTAGGGTGTTTTTACAGAATGTTTAGGCAGACTGTGAAAAAACACTAACAATGCAAAAATTACAGACAGTCACTAATTATGCTGACAGCAGGATGCAGTAAATATTTCCATAGAAACAAATGTAGTGTAATTGGATGAATAATCACTGTGTTACCTGGAACGAAGGTGCTGGAGGGGTCTATGTCAGGAGCAGAAGGGGGCATGGGTTCGAGGTCTTCCAACTGCCTCTGTGAAACGAGATGCATGCTGTTATACACCCAGCAGATGTACAGATGGACAGTGGAAGGTGGGATGTTTACCTCCGGGGACCTGGCTCGTGTCTTTACCCGGACCAGACCACACCCATCCTCCACAGACCTCTCACCGTCTCTGGCCAGACAGTGACTGCTAGCAAGAGGCCCTCTGGCAGGGATGAAGGCGACCTCCACTGAACCCTCCGGCCTATCAACGTCAGGCGGAGCATTCCAGAAGAAAAGCAGGGAGGGTTAGGCATAGCATTTACATGTACTTTATTTAGTAGATGCCTTTATCTAAGGGGACATTAGATATATATTTGCATACATTTTTGAGAAAATTTGTGAACTGGACTTTTGGGAATTTAACAGAAGATTTTTGTTGGATTACATGAGGACTGAGTGTGGTTTGGTTCCCCATCTCATCACAAAAATAACAAGAAATGGATAAAATGCTGCCATGTATGAGTTTTGTAAATGTGCTCTTTGGTTGGGGGTGAAGGGTTAGGTTTAGGGTTAGGGTTAGGTTTAGGGTTAGGGCCCAGCCATGAAATCCCTCTGCTTGAACATGCCGGCGTTCCGCTGGGGTGGAGGTGGCGCACCGGCACCTGACTTTGCTGAGGGTTAGGTTTAGGGTTAGGTTTAGGTTTAGGGTTAGGGTTAGGGTTAGGTTTAGGGTTAGGGTTAGGGCCCAGCCATGAAATCCCTCTGCTGGAACACGCCGGCGTTCCGCTGGGGTGCAGGTGGCGCACCGGCACCTGACTTTGCTGAGGGTGTTCCTGGCCTCTTCATGAGTCACGCCGATCAGAGACTCTTTGTTGATGGCGATCAGCTGGTCTCCTGCTCTCAGCCGGCCGTCCTGCTGAAGATGCTTCAGTTACACTTTCTCAGTTTACCTGCCACATTTATTCCGCCATAACTCCACATGTACAGGTGATTTTGCCAAAAGATCTCAGATACCCCTAAACTTAGCTCCCTGACTATGATGTTTTTATGAATTAATTGGAAATGTGTGCTCTGGTCACACAGAAAATAGATATTTTTGCTGAAATTTTAACACATCAGATCAGGGATTGTCAACCTGTCCTTACATGGACAAACCAGTCTGTGGCAAGACTCCTCTGTGTCCATGGTAGAACTATGAAGGCTAAATTTTTAAATAACATGGTAAATAAATACAGTGATACAAATTACAATATGGTGTTGACCCCAGCAATGAGATCATTCCTCTGTGTGATTCTGGACTGCGCCATTTGTAAGCAAAACTGCCTGTCGATCAATCCATTAAACATAATGAGATCCTGCTAAGGAAGGTCAGCGGTGAGCGCCAGAGGTGAGGGGTGTGCTGGTTAATGTGTCGAAAAATGGCAGAACAAGCCCAGACTTAAATACTAAACCACAAATCAAGAGAAAGACGTTATGTGCCAGCAGACGGCATCTGCAGAGCACTTAGCGCAAAGACAGGGACATTAACAAACCCAGTAGCACCCAATCAGCAAACATGTGCTTCATATAACAAGCCCTAACTTAGCTACAAATTTAAGGCAAGATCTTAAACATTAACACAATCAACAGACAATAAACCTTCCAATCAGAATTATAGTTGGGATTTCAGAGATTTATTAAATGTTCAAAAATGAAGTAATGTATAGTTAACATTATTATCTATGCATTACTTGAATCAGTTATTCTAAATATATATATATATATATTTCTTGAAAAGCCCGTCTATTGTCTGGAGTGTATCCAGAACAGGGTAGTAACAGGGAGGTATTAGCAGGTCAGAACTGGGTGCGGAGTTACACAGCTGAGGTGGCCTGTTCGTCATGTTGGCACACGCTGTCGATTAAATCACACCACTCCCATTATCTACACCCCCCCCCCCACTGCAGCGAGTTTGTCTGGCTAATATATCTTACAGGGATGTGAGTGGTCCAGCCCCTGACCTGATCAATGCACATCAGTCTGCCTTTAGGGTTCCCCAGTGACCATCCAGTATGTGTAATGAGATGCTAGTCACATTCGCTTCCTTCACAGTATGCTAAGATGACCTGCGTTTAAGATGAGGCGCACACAGGGACGAGCCTAGGAGATAAACCATCTCTCAGCACCGCCATTGGTGAATTATGTGGACGAAAAGCTCCGGAGAACGGGGCCGGTAACAAGATAATGCTGTAAATCAGAATCAGGCCCCCCCAGCTCCTTCTGCCATGCTAAGAGTAGGCATGACGAGGTCACATGTGCCAAATGGCCGGGGGGGGGGGACGTGTTACAGAATCTCTCTCACCCTGGAGCAGTCACCTCCAGACAGCACCTCCTGGACGAAAACTGCTGGCCCATCAAGTCTGTTGGAGCCCCCCCCGATGGTGATTCCCAGGCCACAAGAGCAAGCCACTGAGGTCAGCTGGATGACAGTGTCCCCTGGGTGACTGACAGGCGAGAGAGACACGCACGGTCAGCACGCTGCACGCCGATCAATGAGCACGTCAACATCACTCTAAAGGGCTGCCTCTCCTCTCACCCAGCGCAGCTGGACAGCAAGCAGAAGCAACAGCAGTTCACTCCACTACGGTACGAAGCCTTTTAAAAAGCTGAAAAAATGTCATTCTTTATGAAAAGACCCTTTGAAAAAATTCTCCCAATCAACATCCTTACTTTTAATATTTTCTAGATTTTAAGCCATTAGTATTTAGCTTTATTGTATTCCTAAACAAGTAATATATTCTTACTCGGAATCTTTTGATTTTTGGTGAAAATAAGTAACCTAACACACGCTATCACAATGCTCAGTGTCATGAATTGAGGGAACATGAATCTGACAGCAGTGAAAATGTTGAGCCCTTCATTAAGGAAGAGGCTATGAACGTTTGTCAAGTTTTACCAAAGATGCACACATGCACACAGATGTGGTCACACATTGGACTAGAAAGTGTCATGTGACTGTTTCGTCCGATACCTCATAGACCGTGGCAGGGGCCCTGTGCTGTTGTAGGTGTTCTGCGAGCCAGATGGGCTAACCAACAGCGGGCTCTGCGACCGAGACGAGGACCCAGATGACGTGCTGTCTAGGTATCTGCCTGTTTTAGATAAAGACACAGGTTATAGGCAAAACTGCAATTGAATACTTGCGTATTTCTCAAAAAGTGTGCTTGTGTACCCGTTTTATATCATCTTCCATTACCAAAGACCAATTAGAATACTCAAGAACAGAAGTATAGAGGATGGTAAAAATCCCCGGATGTTGGTCTTGCTCCGCCCCCAAAATATCAAGGATATATGAGTTGCATCCTCGCCGAACGAGACCAATGCCATGATTCACTGCGGCCAAAAAAATTGTTCTTGGAAGACGAATCATCCAGACCGGTCTTGCCAAGAGCACAAGTATGACCGTCACATTCTTTTTATTGAGAAACACCTCGTATTTATGAATAAGAATGGTGTATAGAAAAAAATCGCAATGCTATACTGTTATTAAAGAAGTGGTCATTTAAAGAAAAAAAAAAAACCTTTCAAACTTTTTAGATGCATATACTGTTTCGGTAAGAACACAGGTTACCATGCTGGACTGGAGAACTCCTTGATGAGCCCATGTTGCTGGATCCATACTTCTCCAAAAGCTCAGAAAATTCTTTCCTTAATAAGACAGGATCGCAGAGAAACAGAACAGACACATTATCCTTCTGGGGAAGCCTGGGACACACAGGAGGGGAAACCTTGTTCTGGATATCAGCCCTTCACAGGATACAAACAATAGGGGCAATTTAGGAACATGGATTCATCTTATTGCGTGTTTGCTAACTGCAGGAGAAAGCCAGTGTAACACGGAGACAACAAGCAAACCCCAATACAGAGGTAACATTTCAGCCCCCAGCACGGGACCTTAAATTCGGTGTTGATTTCGAAATAAAGCAGACTTGTTTGTGTGCTGAGAGCCTAAGTATCAGGCCCGATCCATCATGCACAGGACTCTGATCTAATCCAAGGCAAGTTTTTTATAAAATTTATTACTGAAACCAAGTATAAGTTTATAACTCTGGACCAGCAAGGTCACATAATCACCTGAGACACAGTTGCACCTAGATCATTTTTAGATAAATTTAGACTAATAAATTGAGAAATGGCAGCAAATCATGTGTCCTTATTATTTATTAGGGAATCAATTTATTTATTCATAACCATATATATGAATATATATGAGTATCATAGCCCTCCACCCCCATGCAAAATCATTTGAATATTTGTTACTGTGTCATTTGCTAGCATCATACGGCACTCATTTTAAAAATGAATGCATCCCTGTACATTACAACTGAAATATTAACACTGGGCTCTTTCATATGTGATAACAGATGTGACCTTCATTCACTGATTGACAGACGCTTGTTTTGGACTTTGTAACAAGGTTCTCCACTGTCAAAGTCCGGGCCACTCGGTGGTCACTCGCAGTTTATACACTTCTGTTTACAGGAAGTGAGGAAGATAATATGCATGCTGTTCAACCTTCATTGTATATTTCGGCCATAGGTCAACAGAAGCCTTCCCACTGATACAGGGAGAGACCTTTGAGTGCGACATAAATGACAGCAGGATCTTCCTCCAAGGACAGTGGCACTCAGTCGTCCTCAGGAGCAGACAGGGTATCCCCTGAGGCTGGGCGCTGCCTCCCAGAACAAGTCAGTCAGGTCACCTCTAAATTATTAAACCTCTGACATCACAGACTGAAAATGTGCTGTCTGGAACATTCTGCCGGCCTGTGTTTTGTTCCACAAATATGTGGTGAAGATCTGCAGAGCAGAAGCAAGCAAGGAGACTCTATAGAGAATCATTTTTCTCTCATGCATTTCTGGACCTCAGAATTGGATCTCTGAAGGCCAAACAAGGACCATGGGGCTGAAAGTTGTAAGGTACTGTTACTCAGCTCTGAGATCATAGCAAAGCTATGGGGTAGAAATATTTATCGGCAAAGAAGAGAGTAGCACTCAGAGAGGTCATTAGGGAGTGGAGAGAGCAGTAATGAGCCTGGAGAGTAATAATTACTGCTGCCTGGTTTTTTCTAGATTTCCTTATTAATGCACTTGAGTCAATTACACTCCTACGCTTCACTGTTAAATGTATTGTTTAAACACAGCAGAATATCTCAAAAGTTTGAATATTCAATGAAAGTCAGATGCATTATTATAAACAAATCAGTTATGTCACTGCAGGTATCCAGTGAAGGAAGCATTTCCAAAACATGCAGCACATGTGTTTGTGCAAACTTCAGATTGCATGCTAATTGCATGTTACATCCGTCCATTCATGGTTATCCACATGTCAGGGATAGGGTAGGGGGTAGGACAGTACAGGGTATGTGGTTAGGACAGGATAGAATTCCAGTGCATTGCTGGACAGACACACACACTCACACACAGATTGTAAGTATATTTTTGTAGGGACCCTCCATTCATTTCTATGGGGAAAACTAATCCCAGCATGACGACCTTAACCCCTACCCAGCGCTAACCTTAACCATAAGTAAACAAACAAAATATGAGACTTTTGGCATTTTTACTTTTTTCATAGCGTTCACAGATCAAAACAACAGGTTTTTATTACATTGTGGGGAACATTTGGTCCCCACAATGTAATATAATCATAATCCACACACACACACACACGCACACACACACGCACACACGCACACACACACACACACACACACACACACAAAGGGTTCATATATTACAGTTGAACTATGAAACATATGGCACAGGGAAAAATAATAAATAAATAAAACAGAGAGGTGCAATGTATTAAAAATTCCTAAAATTCAAATTACACTGCCTCCTGCACAGCATTACCGTAATACCTGATCCTGTGACTGTGTCCATGCAGTCAGTCTGCATTTCAAATTGTAGGACATTCACGTCAAACACAAAACATGCAAAAGCCTTGACAGAGAAATATACGGGACTGCAGCTCCTTTCTGGGGACATGGACCAGTGGAGGCCCAGCGGTCGTTCGGAAAGGTTTACCTGGACTCCTCATCCCTGGCTATAATAAGGGTCATGTGATTGGTCGCAGAAGCTGCTCTCAGGATTTCCACTGCCCTGCATCAGAAAATGACCATCAGTGGATGAGCAAAGAGCCACAAAAACTAAATTTCACTCAGGATATTCCGACATATTATAATATAGTTTTTGTTCTAGAACTGAGCGAAGCCATGCACAGCATTATGAACCATCAGTCAACTGGCATTTTAAGTCTTTTACACTATTTTAGACAGGCAGCAAAGGGCACGAGGCTGTTGTACAGGGGGACAGTCCATCACACGCCATATCCTCACAATTATACTTTATGGACAATTTAGAGACAGCAAATAGCTTTGGGTGGTGGGAGGAAACAGGAGTAAGAGAATCAGACATCTAACATTCAAAAAAAGCTTGGAGAGGCTAAATTTCAGCCGTTATCTGCCTACCTTTCATTTGTAACTCCAATTAAACTTTCCCCATTCACTTCCAAAATCTGGTCACCAGGCTGTAGCTGTCCTGTGAAAGATAATAATAATAATAATAATAATAATAATAATAATAATAATAATAATAATAATAATAATAATATAGTGGTTAATATAAAGCAAAAAGAAAAACAATAAAACATGCAACATACTACTTCACCAGAGAAGTACAGGTGTAGAATCTCTATTAAGCACACAAAAGTAAAATATAAAGAAATTAGAAAATAACCGCTACGTACTTAACCATGACAAACTTCAAACTGTAGCATAGCAAAATTACAATGACATTTAACATATTTACATCAAACATAATTAGCCATGCCTCACTGAAATGACAATATTACTGATATTTACATTTAAGCCTTTCCTTTTACCAGGAATAACGCTGACGTGACAGCCCCCCCCCCCCCCCCCCCCCCCCCAAGCATCACACTGACTGGCATATTATAATCCCTGCTATCTCCCACTACATGAATGGCGGTACCCTGGAAATTCAGCAGGAAAAAAAGATTAATTCTCCCGCGCTTTAAATTCTGATTTCAGAGTGTCAGTATATCTGCTAGCTCTGTGTCTGATGTCTTGAAAGGAAACTATTCTTGAGTGACTGTTAGACACAAGCCTACAGGAAACTAGGTCAAGTTTGTCAGTGTTTTATTAATGAGTCCTATTTTGACAAGGGAAGTGATTTAGATACTGATTCTCGATACCATTAATCGCCAAGATATAATTTAAAAAATTGCTTAACATCCCTTTTTATGATACAATATCCTCTCTTTTTTATTTACTGTTATATTTACTGTTCATTGAGCTGTTTTGAAAGCACTGAAATTCAGCACGTACTTGCTTGCAAGGAGTATTTTTGTTGGAAATTTATAATTTGTACATCACGAGTTTTAGTTGGAAGCAGTTTTAGCCAGAAGCAGACGGGTTACCGCAAAACAAAGTTGACAAGCAAAAATATGTTATGTATAAAAAGACCCAAAATGAACACCGCAAGCGGATTACTTCATTACTGTAAGCGAATTATTTAAACAGTATTTGTATAGGAATGATTCTGTCCCAAGCTTTTTGATCCATATAAGGTTGATCACTATAACAACGATCACTATAAGTTGGTTCCACTGTATTTGTTGCTCTGATTTGGTTATTTTTTAACCATTTCTCCAAATAGGTATCCAAAAATCAGTAGCACAAAACTATATAAAATGTTAAAAAAAAATCAAAAACTTTATTGCATGTAATCCACATTTACAATCAAATTGTATGATAAGATACATAACAAACGTGACATAACAAAACTGATTAACTACCCACTAACTAACCCATTAACTACCCAATGAAGTTGTATAATTTTATTCTGTTTTCAAATTAATAAAAAAAATAGAGAAAATTAATATGGTATGGTATGACAATGACCCTTATACTCCCATTTGTGTTAATTCTACATTAATTTGGGGATTCAAGGAACACATATTTATGATTATAAGTTTTAATATTAGGTGTGGTTAATCACAAAAACCTTACTGAATACCCTACTATATACATTTATATGATTATTTCTGATAGCCATAAGAAATCAGGGGCCTGTACTACGACGCGGGGTTACTGGCTTATCAGGGTAACTTGTCAGATTTAAGATAGTCAAGGCAAAATGTAAGTGAATGAATATGAAGTGCATTTAAACTGTGGTACCTTAAATTTGACAAGTTACCCTGATAAGCCAGTAACCCCGCTTCGTAGTACAGGCCACAGAAGTTAAATGACAAAATAATGTGATATGACAACAAGATGTATTATCCTATTTTACAAACAAGGTGCTGAGCATGGTACACCATCAGGCAACTCCACACACCCATGTGGTCAGGTTGTGTTTGCCCAGTGAGTTCTTCCATCTTCGGATGGCAAGTCTCCAAGTACTCTGTGCTGACAGCCCCAAAGGTGCACCAAGGATCAATCAAATCTAAACCACTGAACTAAAGGAAACCAGAGAACTGAGAGATCAGGTAGATTCAGAATCACACCAAGAGAGCAGATCTCCAAACAGGAAAGATCAAACATGAAGACTGAGCAAGGGGACCTTTACTAGAATGAGCAGATGAGGCTGATTATATATTAATATCATCTGGGGGTGGGCGTGGCCTTTGGGAACAACCAATCGTGAAGCAGACATTTAGTGGATTGGATGTGACATGTGAAACAGCTAGTTCACTGTTGAATAGTACCTCACTCCATTTGATATCAGTGTTTCTTTAGTTCAGTAGATGACTGCATTTTACCCAACAATGGACTCAAATTTCTTACCGTCACACGAGGCAAGACCGCCACATAAAATCCTCTTCACATAAACGCCAAATTCTTCCCCACATTCCTTTACACCTCCAATGACTTTAATTCCTAAAGATAAAAAAAAGGCGTGCATTATGGTATTAATTTATCTTTACGTTCAGAATATCCATCCTTCCGATTTCATATCTGTATTGTGATAATATCCATGGAAGCTTGGCTACGTTTCCATTATGGACATTCAGAAGATCCAGAAATCTTATTGTAAACACTTAGTTAACATTAATAATTTTCAGTAATTAAAGAATCCCTATATCTAGTCTGCATTTGTCCTTAAATTCACAGAATTCATTCTAAGTAGTCGAAACTTAAGAGAAGTCAAGACTCTATTTATCATAACTGGATACATACCTATCAGCCATATCATAAAAATCACCTGCGTGATACTGTGTAGGTCCCCCTCGTGCCACCAAAACAGCTCTGACCCTTCAAGACATGGGCTCCACAAGACCTCTAAAGGTATCCTGTGGTATCTGGCACCGAGATGTTAGCTGTCAGGGTTGCTGCCCGTCTGACCCTGTCCCATGTGTCTTGTCCCCTTTTGGCCAGCAGGTGTCGCTGGGCATCCTGCTTCTGATGTTCATGTGCCCATTGTAGGTGCTTTTAGCGATGGACAGGAGTCTGCACGGACTACGCAGCCCCACAGGCAGCCAGCTGCGATTGTGTGTTCTGACACAAAGTAGCTCTCCTGTAGAATTGGACCAGACGGGCTGCCCGTCGCTCCCCACAGTAATCAATGAGCCTTGGGTACCCATGACCCTATTGGCCTTCCTCAGACCACTTTTGGTAGGTACTGACCACTGAATACC
The DNA here is from genome assembly GCA_026781145.1 of Hippopotamyrus pictus. Taxonomy (NCBI): domain Eukaryota; kingdom Metazoa; phylum Chordata; class Actinopteri; order Osteoglossiformes; family Mormyridae; genus Hippopotamyrus; species Hippopotamyrus pictus. The sequence goes on along the minus strand of JAODLC010000100.1, from coordinate 24,235,200 downwards.
GGGACCCCCCCACAAGACCTGCCATTTTAGAGATGGTCTGAACCAGTCATCTAGTCATCACCGTTAGGTCCTTGTCAAAGTCAATCAGATCCTTATATTTTCCCATTTTTCATGCTTCCAACTCATTAAGAACTAACTGTTCATTTGCCTAATCAACAATGACACCCCCGACAGGTTGTAACGAAATAACCAGTGTTATTCACTTCAGAACAGTTGTTTGAATGATAGTGGTTTTAATGTTATGGCTGATTGGTGTACACTAATAAGATTACAGGCTGATCCTACCCTAAGCATACGTCACTGATGAGGTTAAAGCTCTTATGTTACTCCCTGCTAATAGACTCTTTGCTTATTAGGTAAGTTGAATGACCTCTGGATGTTTAAAGCACATAAACACATCTCTGGTGTAGCAGCAGGACTTTCACCTTGAAAACATGCCCTGAATTATTAGTGAATTCTTGAAGCTGTGCTCTCTCTCTCTCTCTAAAATATGCAAACAGCTGAATGTGACCCTAGTCTGTGTCCCCAGAAAGGACACAAACACTGTTTCAGGGTTTCAGTGACTGTTTCTAATTCAGGTAGGTAGACGTGGTCATCCTGTTTTGGCTCCACCCACCGTCTGCTAAATTTTCAGACCAGCACTAAAAGATTACAGATATATTACTCATTGTTAGAATCATGTATCCCCAGCATTCAACATATCTTGCAAATCCTGAATCAGTTGATTAGACTGCACAGTCTAAGCCGGTGACTTATGTAATGAGGACTGATCTCTTGCCGAGTGTCTGATAGGAATGTTCTGTGGTCACATGGTACACTTAGATGTCCAGATAGTAGGAATGCTCACCTCACACTTTATGTGTGTGAATTAGATTAACAAAGGAGGACATCCCAGGGAATATTCTTTGATAATTAGCAGCATTATTACAGATAAAAATGGAAAATAAAATGCACAGATGGGTGACACAGTATCTGGAATATCAAATATTGTACTTGATAGAAGGTGAGATACCAACTCAGGTGGCTGTCAAAAGCGGTCACTAGTATTTGCTGACGGTTTTTTAACATTGATTAAAAATTCTGTCTCTGGTAAGGTGACAAAACAGCAACGCCTCCTGCGTGTCACCCCGTGGAACACAGAGTACTGCAGAGTAATGTTTACTGGAATTGAGTATCTACATTGTGACAGTACATTAAAGAGATCAAACAAGACGGACATTACAACGGACATTTATAAAATGGAAAAGATAACAGCACTGGTTAATCAGATATTGGAACAATTTACCTTAAATTGGGATAAATGGGTTATATATGTAAAATCTAACAGGCCTGACCTTATTTCTATATTTCATTAGGTTGTATCTTATTGATTACTCCCTTTTTGTATATAGTTTTATGTATGTTTTTTTTTCTTTTTTCTTTCTCCCACTCCCGCTATATGTAAATGTGAATAATTGATATGCATAATTTGAAATGTATTTGGATATATATCAATAAAAAGTTAATTAAAAAAAAAATAAAGAGATCAAACAAACTTGACTTTTATGACCTCTGAGATGAGCTGAGATGTACTACAGTATGTTCAGTATTAATATTTTTAGTATTTTTAGTATCTTTAAAAACAGTCATTCGGAATCAGCAATATACCTGCAAAGTGTGAGCATGTCATCCTCCCCAAACAGGAGCTTCTTCTCATATCAGAAAACAGATGTTGCTGCTATTGCAATATAGCATCCACTAACCAAAAGATTAAGGTCAGCATGGCGATTGCCTTATTACATTATTACATTATGGTTTTTCATTACTGAAATGAAATGTTAATTACTCATTGAGAGCATATTTTATCAACAGCCGTGCTGTAGAGCACACTGCCAATACACATTAAAGACACATATGCTGTGTGAAACGACAGCAGTTAGAGGGGAAAATGGAAGCTTACCCAGTCCATTCTCACAGTCCGTAAATTCCATGGAGTAGACGGTCCGATCTGATCCATACGGACCCATCAGTGTCCTGCATTTCACACGGAAGACACAAATGGTAAAATTATGGTATAATGTGGTATAATTAAAAATTATGCCACATTTTAAATACCGGATATAAAAGAAAATGAAAACCAAAATGTAACTTCTCTCGTTTCATGCTATAAAGCAAAAATGTTCGAGGTGATTATCACATGGTCAACACAGTCTGTAAGCATCAATGACAAGTGGCAAGTAAGTGAATATACTATATGCAAGTTAGGCAACAAATCAAAGATCAATATTTTCTGGAAAGAGATGAAGAAGACGATACAGGGAAAAATTCACAGTGGCAAACCATATTGTTTTTTTAGTCATTATTATGTTTACTACTCCTTCACGTCCTTCTGGATGGACAGATGGACAGAGATTAGATTAGACAGACAGACAGACAGACAGACAGACAGACAGACAGATAGATAGACAGATAGATAGATAGATAGATAGATAGATA
>JAODLC010000100.1:24198901-24213057 GCA_026781145.1 Hippopotamyrus pictus | reverse complement strand
AATGCTGAAGTAACTATTTGGTTGAACAGCATCCAAACCTGTTAGAATCTTATAGACCTGGATCATGTCCCCCCTCATAATGGTCAGTATATGTCTCTATAATGCATTATGAAGGTATGTATTTATAGTATATTATAGATGAGAGCTTCATAAGGCACTCATAATGCATAATAAACATGGCTATAATGGGTTATGGCTTTTTATAAATAGTTATTGCCATGTTTATAATGTTTTATGAATGCATTATAATACATTATGAGTGCTTTAAGTAAAGTCTTACTGAAGTTTCTGACTTGCAAGTGACTGCTGTAACCTCGAGAGGATGACCTAACACAAAAGCCTTCAGAATTAAAAAAAAACAAAACAACCAAAGATTCATTAGAATTGTAAATGGTGTATGAAATTGTCTTGGTCCCTGAATTGTTTAGATTTGTTCTTCTAGGTGCCTGGATAATATATTATGTTGTCGACGTCCTGTTGTTCATAACAGAAGTTCATCAGCAAGTGTCTTGAATCAAAGGAGATCACTGTTTCCAAACTGATGGATGACGGTGAAGCACTCATAGCTGATAATCACCCGGCCGTAAACGTTATTCAGGTACATCCATTTAGCCACGGCCGATCGTAGTGAAAATTACGCCCCCTTGTCTGAATGGCCGGTATTCACAACCTTCTTCTGTAGGCACACATGGAAGCAGTACTGGCAGAGTGGAAGGACTTCTGTGGTCTGCTTACCTGCGAGGAAAAGCACCTGAGGAACATGGAGGATTATCACCGAGTCAGTGCCGTCCGAAAGCACGTAGCCCAGTGTTTCCCAGTCCGGTCCTCGGAGACCCAAGGACAGTCCAGGTTTTTGCTAAAAGGTGGAATGACTGACAGGGAGCCCAGTGGGAGCATACAGTATGATCATTCTGTTGAGGCTCAAACCAACGACCTTCTGGGCATTGGCACAGAGACTTATCCCACTGAGCCACACAGTCACCATCACCGAAACACAAATCCTGACAACTTTTTAACAGAGGATGGTTTTGATCCATTAACTTCAGGGTTACGGACCCAGCAGGATCCGTGGCACCACTCTTCTCGATTTAAAACAATAATAATCACTTTCAAGGTTGTCGAGGGTAAAAACAGCGACGGAGAGCAGCTGAAGGCTCGTCTGTAGAGTAATTTTGACGCAGTTAGTAATTACGGTGTAATGAGATCTGTTCTGCTAGTGTGGGTTGATACTGTTTTGCCTGTCAAATGAGACGGGTGTGTGTTTTTGTGCAGTTTCACAGGGAAGCACGGGACGTCCGAGACCTGTTACAAAGGATCGACAAAGAGCTGAGCCGCAGATACAGCCCCGAGTTCAAGGACGCGTACCAGATAGAGGTTCTCATTTCAGACCTCGACGTGAGTTACATTTCTCCTCCGCCTTTGAGGTGCCTTGACCCTCATGCATGAACGCAAGGGGTAAGCCCTCCTGACCCATATGCCTGTGTGAGCCAGGACTTGGTGGGAGCTATGGACCAGCATGAGAAGCGGGTGGAAGTCCTGCAGGAGCAGAGTCAGGAGGTGCTTCCTCTGAAGGTCCGCAGGAAGATGCCCATGGAGCTCCCCCTGGTGGAGGCACTGTGCAACTTCCACACAGGCCAGGTTACCTGCCCTCTCCCTTGTCACTTGAGCCTGAGTGTTTAGTATACTGCTCTACATGTCACATATTATATTATGCTGCACCATGTCCCCCCCCCTCCCATCGTTTCACTAGGTACTGTGTGTCTCACCCTGTTTTCTACTGTAAATGATATATTACATTGTCGCTTTTGTTAAATGTAGCACCGTGAGGCCACATGGAGGCCTCTCATTTCACTGCACACATGTGAAACAACAAATTAAACATATATTTCAATAAGGTGAACTTTAACCTGTATATTGATTTGTCTAGAAAACTAATGCGGTGGTGTGTGGGTCAGTGGGGTAGAACACAGTGCCTGTGATCGGAAGGAGGTTGGGTCAAATCCCAGGGGCAGCTGAGTGATTGTGGTAGAACACAGTGCCTGTGATCGGAAAGAGGTTGGGTCAAATCCCAGGGGCAGCTGAGTGATTGTGGTAGAACACAGTGCCTGTGATCGGAAGGAGGTTGGGTCAAATCCCAGGGGCAGCTGAGTGACTGTAGTAGAACAAGTCCCTAGAGCTGGTTTTGCAAACCCTGATTGCCACAATCAGCGTTAAACAGCACTGTAACAGTGGTGGTTAATGCGGGGCCTGTGTGTGTGTGTGTGACTAAGACCCACTTTTTGATAGGTAGGACGTAGGTAATCCCTCCCCCTTTATTGTCAGCACCCCTACCGTAAAGGGACTGGCACCAAATATCAGTATCTGCATAAAAACATTTTATATGTATCCGATTACAAAGCAAATCAGTGATATTGCCATCCCAACAATTCAGTCCATGGGTGGCTCTCGCATAGGCTACGTTTTTGGTGAAAGGGGGAGAACTGATGCCTGATTTAAGCCGAAAGCCTGCACTTAAACCTGCTCTGAGCAGGCTGTGTAAGTTACCATGGCAATATGCCCTGTTTAATATGACCTACGATTCATAGTACCCAAAATTCAGAAGTAAGCTTCAAGAAACCTCGCTAAGCAAATTAGCCCACTACGCAGTACACTCACGTGAATGTACACTACCAGGCAAAATTTCCATGTTACTCACTTGACATTTACTAAAATACACTCAATATTCTTTGCTAAGAAATACATTTACAGTATGGTCACTATTTGAGTATGTTTATTAGCAAGAAATTGTCATATCTTTGATTCATCAAAGTTGGAGGCATTATTTCTACAAGGGACATTACATACTTCTCTGCATAACTACTGGATTTAACGTTAAAGGTCAGCCTAGATCACCAGATCACCACACAACTAGTTCATAAGATGTCAGACAAGCACTGTTATATACTCTTTCCATGTTATAAAAGAAACTTGTTTTATTTGATTTATATTTTCATTTACAGTTGTTCACTCAGCTTTCCAGTGCTTCACAAGAATAAAAAAAAATCAGCAGTTTATGAAATAAATGGAAAAGTGGCAAAAACCTTTGACTGGTAGTGTATGTAAACGATACTTAATACAGCAGCAACATTGTAGGGAGTAATAAATAAAGACGAAAAAGTAGTAAGATATAGATAAATAATAATGTTAAAGTGTCCTTGAGTAAGGCCCTTAATCCCCAGTAGTGCCAAGCACTGACTGCCATCCTCAAATATGTCAGAAATAATCATTCTTAATCTGTAGGAGTGCAGAGGAAACTGGAGTATGTCAGTGATATGTATACTAGATTTTCTTTTACACAGGGAACAATAATCCAAGGTGAGACCTACACCCTTCTTAGTGTCGGCAGACGGAAGTGGAAGGTGCTGGACCTGGCAGGGTGCCAGCTGTCCGCCCCGGCGGTGTGCTTCCTCGTTCCTCCCACCGACCCGGAGGCCGTCGCTCTTTCCCAGAGGTGCATATACACACCATTGACCTAGTTATGCACCTTCTGCAATATGGGGCTCAGATGTAACTTTACCATAATCGTCTCTCTTTGTAGCATAGCTAGCCTGAAGAGTGATATCAGAGAAAATATTTCTAGAAGCAAGGATATACTACAAAAACGACTAGAAGAACTTAAGAACGAAAAACCGGGCCTTTCTGGTACATAAGCTTTAAATGTATATATTTTTATTATGTCTATAATTTATATTATTCAAGTAAAAGATCAGTCAATGATAAAAGTAATATTTACCCTGTTGGTTCTGCTTTTACTCTATAAATTGGACCCAAAAGCCAGTGAAGAGCAGCTTTGCCTTCGGTTGATGGCCAACCTGGAGAAAATGAATAATGATCTCGACAAACAAGAAGAAAGCATCTACACTGTTTTGAGACCCCCACTACAGCAGAATAATCCATTCCAGGACAGTACAAATCGGATCAATGCCCTCAGGGTAACACACTTTTTAGTTATGATGTAAAAACTTTTTACTATTTACTTTTTTTTATTTAAACATTTCAGTAGAACAGGACTTACACACCCAGTTATGCTTTTTTTATTATGGTTATCGTGACTAGTTAAGACTAAATTCTCAGTATAAATAGGTTTGTTGTCATTGTAGGACATCGAGGCTTGCATTAAGAAAATCGAGCTTGAGAAGAAGTCCAAAGTCCAAGAGGCGGAGAGGCTCCTAAATTCTCACCCTAAGTGTGCTGGTGCCCCTCAGCTCTTCACGAAGGTGAACGAGGCCAACGATAAATACAGCAAGGTCAACGCGCTGCTGAATTGTGCAGAGGACAAGTACGGCTCTTCATCTCAAAGCCACTGCCGTGAAATGAGCATCGTAAAAATCTGCTTATTAAATCCAACAGCTGAGCGGTTTCTTGTGTCCGACAGGTTTATGAACTCCAGCAAACTAGAAAGCTCTTTGAGCACCATAGGGGAGCAACTGAACACTTATGAAATGACTCTGGCAGAGGAGCAAGTTATGCCATCGGACCTGTCTTCTATTGAAAGACTGCAGGAGTGTCTTTTTGTAAGTTCTTAATAGATTTTGAAGGTTAACTACTGTACAGATTCTCCTTTATGGATAAAGTAATATGTTAGTGGAACTTACGGCTTATGGAAAAGGAGACTGTATATTGTTAAAATGGATTGTATTGAGCAGCATAACAAATACAAAATTCTCCTGTTAAGAGCTCCTACTTTCCTTCATTGAGGAACTTTTTTTTGACGTGTGACCAAGAGCCACATAAAATTACACGCACGACTCAAGCTGAAAACTACTGCAGCTAAAATTCTGTTATTCTGTTTTCAAAGACAATATGCTCTGATCTGGAATCCAAAAGATCTGCCTTCTACGAGGCCGAGATGAATCTCGGAACCCTCAGGTCCTGCTGTGAAGGCATGGTCAGCAAAGTGCAGGAGCACTGTCCTGATATCAACAGGCAGCAAGCAGAGGTCCACAGGCTCAGGAGGCATCAAGAACTTGTCAACAAGCAAGTACAGGCCAGGTGAGCAAGCTGTCTAGCACAGAACCGTGCAGTTGCTGGTGGTGGTTTCAGGTGTTTGGGACATTTGTCAATGTCGTCATTCATTTAGCTGTTACACAACCAAACCCACCCGTTTCATTTTCTCCGGAAGGTCTAAGAGTCTACAAAAAGCCAAGGCTGCTTTAAACAACTACAGCCGCTTGTATAACAAGCTAAACGATTGGCTTTGCCAGCTACCCAGCTATGAGCCCCAGGACACAGACAGTGTCCAACAACTGGATTCCAAGCTGAAAGACCAAAGAGTAAGAACTGGAACAAGACAAGCTGAGATGAAACTGCTTGCTTTCTGATACAAGCAGTTTAAGTCCAATGACCTTCCATAAGTATTTAACGTGTATATGTCTCATCCAGGATTCAAAATGATGTTTCCTTTTTTCTGCCACAGAATCTGATCGCTGATATTGCAAGGAAACAATCGGACTTGCAAGAGGTTTTAAGAAATGCATGGCTGTACCAGCAAGCTGTCGAGGTTAGGGGGATGAGTTTATGAATGGGAAGAGCAAATAATTAATAAATTCCATCACTGCCTGATTAATGCTTGGCCTTTGCAATATTCTCACTTCTAATTTTCTTAACTTTTCAGGACTATGAAACTCAGGCACGTCAGTTGAATACATTCCTTGACCTTGAGGATGGCCCGGTCATGAAAAACATAAAAATGCTTGAAAGTACAGCTCCCATTCTCAAAAATGAGGTGAAATGGCTAATTGTAGAAGAAATATATTGCTAATCTATTTTTGGATAATACTGATATGAACTTGAACTTGAAAATAATATGATAATGTGAATAATTAACATCATGTTTAATTATGTCATTATGAGTATAAACACTCATGAATATTAACACTCTGCAGGAATCTATGTTAGAACATAAATTTCTGGAAGCTTCTGCCATAAACAAACACAGACTTCAAAGCCTCGACTATGCACTAAATCTATTAAACCAGGTAATGGATTTTACTTTTGGATAAATATATGGAACACGTAATCTATATATAAGATACAATGCATACTGATATTTATTTACATAGTGAGAAAATGCCCATTAAATATTTCAGCTGAGTAATATTAACAGTAAAATTGTACTGACAAAATAAGATTGTGATATATGAAGAAGGTGAGAAAAGTATTCCCATGATAAAGACATATTTATCTTCCAGCAGAGTGTCCCAGAACAAAAAAGTGCTCAAGATGAAATATCTCTTATGGAAGGCCAGAAACCACAAGATATCATCATGAGGAGAAAATTGGAGGAAGAGATCCAAAAAGTTCAACAGGGGCTGTCTGAAGAGCAGAGGCTGAACCGTGACCTACAACAGGAGCTGGAGCTGCTCAGTTTAAAATGTTGTAGCCTGGAAACAGAGAAGACAGAAGAAGATCCAGCAAAAGAGACACTCAGCAATGGACAGGATGGGGAACAGGACGTCACCAAGGCTGTCAATGAGGCAGGGTTTGAGAAATCGTGCGGAGAGCTGTTGGAGCACATATGTGAAGAAACAACCAAGAGAAAACAGACTGAAGAAGAAATGACGCTCCTTCAGGAGAAACTGAAGGGATTAAAGAACAATGAGGCCGCAGGAACCATCCCTGAGACTGAGAAAGACAAAGAAACAGAAGTGCAGCAGCTAAGGAACGAAATTCTAGACAAAGGCCATGAAATAGAGAAGTGTAATTTGGACATTCTTAAACTGAGAGATGAGATTCAAACATGTAAGGCTGCAACGCTTCTAGTGAGGACTGAAGAGATTACAAAGGAAGTTCTTCAGAATCACGGCGATTCAGATGCAAAGCAGGAGTTAGGAACTCTCCGGCAACAACTTTCTCAAGCAGAGAGCAGGTATTTCGACTTGGAGAAAGAGAAGTCAGCTCTTCAGCTTCAAAAGACATCCCTCTTACAGGCCCAGGATAACGTCGACCAACAGGAAGTTGGTAAACTGAAGGAAGACGCACTTGTGAAGTCTGAGCGCGCCACCTTTCCTGAGAGCATCACCAATGGAACTAGACAAAGAGAAGTCCTTGGAGATGACCTGTGTGAGATCCCAGGTCAAAACTCTGATTCAGACATTCAGCTGGATGAGCTCGAGCGAGAACAAACAGCCCGCAAGAGAGCAGAGATGGAGGTGCAGATGTTGAAAGATCGGCTCGATGACCTTGAGGTCAAGAGCGAGGAAAATGATGAGAAAATTTTTAAACAAAACGTAGCCCTTCCACGGGACTCCCAAGATGAACGGGAGTATATCCTCCTTATGCAACAAATTCAGGAAGAGCGTGACAAGCGGATTCTATTGGAGGATAAGATAAACTCATTACTGCTGCAGCAGGCAACACAGGAACACGTAGTCCCTTCTGAAGAAGGAAAGGAAGACCCAGCGTTGGAGAAAGAGAAGCTGAAGAAAAGCTTAGAGGAGGAGAAGAATCGGTACCATGAGTTAAATGAGCATCTGACAGATGTTAGCCGCAGACTGTTGGATATGGAAAATATGAATGAAGACTTTAACAAAGAGCTGGAAGAAATTCACACTATAAACAATAATTTATATCAGGAGAACCAAAAACTGAAGCAGGAAATTGAGAGACGCGGTGGGGAATATCAGACCACGCTAAACAAGAACGGAAGCATAGCAAATCTGCCTCAGTCACACAACAGGGAAATCATGGAGACACAACTGGCCTCCCTTCAGCAGGAGCTGTCGAACCTCAAGGCCATTGACGACAAGAAAGACCAAGAAATTGAGGAGCTGAAGAAAGAGTTATCAGGGGTGAGAATCAAGAAGGAACATAGGGAAAATTATCATCGGCGGGCGATTAGGATCATTGACCCAAACACACACCAGGAACTGAAGCCGGAAGAGGCGTACAGGTGGGGACTTATAGACTGGACCATGTCTGTTAAACTGCAAAGCCAGGAGTGCGACTGGGAGGAGATCACAATACGGGACCCGGATGGAGAGTCATCGGTCCTCCATGACAAAAAGACAGGCAAGTGGTACTCGGTGGAGGAGGCACTGAACGCCGGTAACATAAAACTTGAACACGTGCAGCAGTACCATGGCGACGGAATGAGCATCGAAGCGTTTGGAACCATGGTTTCGGGCCAAAACAAATGACAGTAAATGCAGAAAAAATGGGTTTTTACCCACACCAGGAAAACCGGTGGGTTGATGAAACCAACAAAACCATTCAAACACTAATGAAAATTTGCACACACAGAGTGGATAGATGTATAACACGGCATAAGCTTGGTGATTCGAGGCTCATCTCCTGCACCTATGAAGGCGCATTTTCAATGGCTCCAGTTGTATAACTACAGCTATCAAGTTGCTTTAGATGAAACTGACACAAGCTCACACATGAAACATGTTAAAATTCATCGGCCTTTAAAGCAAGTAAGCATCATATTCATAAGCAAGCTAACAGAGCAGAACATTAAAAAAAAAAGAAAAACAATGTTCCCCTTGTATCACAACATCGGTTGCCAATGCATTTGGGCAGAGCCATTGAATAGCCCAGAAAACAGTTTAGATGTTGGATCAACTGTGTTCATTTTTTTGCATTTAGCCACACGGTCACAATGTGCTGCAGAGTGGATAAGAAAGGAGAAGTATTATTACTGTTGAGCTGCCCCCTCAAATTTGATATACCACTGTATCAAACAAACGCACCCCACCCTCCCGATTATCATTTTTTGTGGAAGTAGCACTCCCTGTAAATTAGGCCAGAGGCCCCTAACTTAAAGGCTTACATGTGATTCACATTATCTCACATCACTCAGCGTATCGCATCTCTCATTTGTGGGAACTGCAAGACTTATAGTGACTGATGGGTGCAGAAAGTTGACAGATGAAGTGCAGAATTTCCGAGGATGAAAACTATTATCCCACAAGGGACACAAAAAATGCGAGACTGAATGCTTTTACAGAAAAAAAATCTTTATTTTGCGAATAGTTTGCATCTCGTAAATGCAAAAATTTGAAATACAAAACATTAAGCGCTTTATATACAAGTTGGACGGACCTCATATGCCTTGAAATTTGATCCCACTACAAACAAGTATGATAAAGAATTAAGTGCAATTTCACATTGATGTAGAGCATTGGGTTGTTATATATACAAACATTCAAGTACATGGCTCAAAAATAATCCAATAACTCCTGAGCTTGAACAGTGCAGACATATTAAATTAGCTTACGACCACGTTTCGCTGTTCAAAGAACTCAAAATCATCATTGATTAAGGCAGTGCATCCAAACCCAGTTCTCGGGAACCCAGCTGCGAGGGAACAAAAACGTGGACCGTCTGGGGGCCCCCGAGAACCGGATTTGGATGCACTGGATTACGGGACCGAAGTCCTGAAGCTAATACTAACACTGGCTGCAGTAGTCAAATAATAATAGCTAGAATCTCAACTGTGCAAAAACATTTGCTAAAGATGGAAAAAAAAAAAAACAAAATAAATTAAATACCCAAGCAAATTTTAAAAAGCTATAGAATAAACTTTTGCACTTTATGACAAAGACATCAGGTAATATTAAATTAATATCAAACTAAATCCGAAATGTGATCCCCTAATTATACTGGCAAATAGCTCAACACGTTTACGGTAGAAAGCGGAATACTGTGGGTCGGTATTTACCCTCAATAAGCAGGTTAGATTACCCAGAGCGAGAAGTGTGAAAAAACACTACATAGCTAAGCAACACCACAAATTAAGTATGTTAAAACTGAAGAGTGGTAAAAAGGTACCTAGAAGTTCATTTAATACACTAATTAATTATTATGCTTCCAACCTAAGATAAGTAACCACATGAAATGTGTTATACATAAAGAACTGTATTTGGGGTATTCAGAGTGTTATGGACCTTCAGATGATAATCATGATCTTTAATGAAAAAAAGTCACTATTTAGCACTATGACCAAAGTCGCTTAATGGGCAGGGAGAGAAATAAATACTTTATTTCAATATAAACTGGGTCCGAATGTTTTTTTTCGTCCGCCTGCCACTCTCCGGGGTCACTGCACTTTCCTCTGCGCATTGGGGACCTCGCCATGGACTTGGCTTCCATCTGAAACACGAATGGAAGCATTTAGCAACAGGACAGTTAAGGCTTTGCGCAGAGATTTTGGTGATTTGATGCAGACTGAAAAGTATTCCTGGGGCGGTGTAGCCCAGTGGATCAGGGGTTTGTGCTCCTGTCCAAAGGTTGTGGGTTCAGAACATGGTGAGACATAAACATACTACCATCAGACGCTTGATCAAGGCCCTTCACCCCAACTGCTTCAGGGATGCTGGACAAATAAGTGTCCAAAATGCACCCAATTCTACCCTGGACAACTCTGAGTAGTTCAATAGATTTGTAGACACTCATGCACACTAAGTTCCTTCCACCAGACCAAATTCACATTCCACAATTTTATTGGTAGGCCACTGATGCAATTGCAGATAATCCTGAGACTGACTGAAGGAGACAGTCTGTGTTCATTAAGACAGTCTTTCCTAAAATTCAAGGCCAGACCCAACATTTAACAGAAATCGATTCTAGGTTAAACTTCAATATTCTATAAAGCAATGAAATAATACAAAAAGTTGCTAAACCTATTAAAATGCCAAGGACAATTTTTTTTGTTATGTTTTGGAAAGAAATTTCTCAACATTTCAAAATACACAGTGCTGTCTGGGCGGGACAAAACAATAACACACACACACAAGACATACAAAGCCAAAGCTGATGAACCATACCGCCCCGACATACTGGGCTGATCGGGAGGCACAGGTACAATGGCCACATGCCAGATTACCTTGCAGACTTTGCTGTAAATGGGAGAGAGTGGATTGAGCGAGCTGTGGAGGGTGGACGGGACTAGAACGCAAACTGGCAAAAAGACCTGGAGGGAGAGGGAAGAAAAAACAAGGGGAGACAGGTAAAGGGGGACAGACGGCAGACGGGCCAGATCCAGAGTGCAGCGTGCACACAGCGACAGTGATGGGAGAATGACATCCACAGCGATGCACGGGAAAAGACAAGGAGCGGGGACAGACAGAGACACCCCTCCCCGCGCCCGGACATGGGGGCTTACTGTGGGCGAGGCCATGGTTAAAGGTACCCGGGGCCGGGCCTGTGATGACGGCGTCCTTCGAGCCCAGGGACGGGGCCACTGAGTCCGGCCCGAACGAGAGGACCGGGAAGCTAAAGGTGTGCATGGGGACAATGGCTGGGAGGATGCCCAACGTCCCCGCGGTCCCAAGGCTTGCGCTGCCCATTGAGAGGAGGCTCAGGGACGAGGAGGCGGGGCTGGACAACGTTGAAGCAGAGGTGCTCTTCACGCCCTTCGGTGGACAGGAAGCGAGTCGTTAGCAGACATGACGCCACGCAAACAATTATAGCTCGTAACTTAAAAAGTGTGACAGACTCACGGCCGGTACTGGGGCGGACGCTGAGGGGACTGCCGTAGGATTAAGCGAAGATGTGAGGAGTCTTGCCACGCCTTGAGAGCCGTTGGCAGAATCCCCATTTTCTCCGCAAGGTGGGGCCACCAAAGTGAGCTTCTGGGAGGAGATCTTCTTGGGCACCGTGTTGGGCAACGGCGACACGGCCAAGACTTGATTCGGGGAAGGGGATTTGTGCGATGCGATGACACTGGTGATGGACGGGAGGGAGCCAGGGACACTCTGCACCAGACGGCTCTGGGAAGCACCGGGCTTGGTCACGGCAGGCAGGGAGAAGGTGGGCTGGAAGGGCGGACTGGGGTTGGCGGAGCTGTGTGGCTTGGGCAGGTAGCTTTGGGGAGCGGCCATCTTGCTGAGGTTGATGGAGGTGACCGCTGCGACAGTGGGCGGGGCGGAAGGGTGACCAAGGAAAGCCTGCCCCTTCGAGACTGGCGACTGGACGCCTGGGCAGGCGGGTGCGTACTTGGGCGCCTTGCCCTGGGCGCCACTCAGCAGGTTACCGAGCCCGAACTGCATGGTCGTGGGAAAGCCCTTCTGGTGCTGGTTATGCTGAAGGAAGGATTTGGGGGCCAGGGATGGCACAGGATTGGATGGGGTAGGCTGCGTGGCTTTGGGGAGGGCGTAAGTTTTCGCCTTGGCCTGCACTCCATCTGCCAGCAGCTGGCTGGACAGAGTCTTGGGGGATGCTGCCGCATCCTTGTAGGCTGGGATGACCAGCAGCTGGGCGCCATCGGCCTTCCGGTCTGGTGTGATCTGCCCGTGGGTGAGTGCCTGCTCCGCCAGAAGGTTCAGCGGTGACTGCGAGGGAGCAACAGTCGCGCTAGACTGCTTGAGGGTGCTCTTCCGCTCTTCCGCTGGGCCAATGTCCGGGGGCGGCTTGCACGTCAAGGGGAAGCAGAAGTCGGGCCCCCCCCTGCCGTCGTGATTGAGGGCTGCCAGCTCCTCTGACACGGCCCCCAGCGAGGGGGGGTTGTGAATCAGGTCTCCGTCCAGCGAATCGTCCATGGTGAAGGCATGAGAGGGCACCACAGAGCTGGGACAGGGGGCGGCTACGTTAGAGAGGCTAAGGAGGCCACCTGAAGTGGGCATCAACACTGGCGGGGGCACCGAACCAGGCAGGGCAGGAGATTTCTTCTCAAGCTTCACTAATGGTTCCTGAGATTTAGAAAAAAAAAAAAACAATATTTTGATCTGAAACTGCTTCGATGATAACTGCTCCGATGATTATTCCTCCCACTGCACTAGTTAGCCGGGAGTGGTAGCCGGCAGACAGGATTACAGAAATATTCAACTGCCTACAAACCTTTGTTTTCATTTTCGGAGACGTTACGACCTTCTTCTTTGTCCTAGAAAGCAAGCAGGAACTGTTAAGCTCTCAGGAATTTCAGCACGGTTATCATTAAGGGCTTGTCAACCGAGTCAATCTTACTTACGGCATGCAAGTCATGTGACCATGAACCCTCCTGGTCTCCTTGAACAACGTCCTGTGGAGAGGTGATAGACCCAAGGGCAACATTAAAAAAAGGATGGCTGTGAACAGGAGCTCTTTAAGATGTCTCAAACGAGAAGATGGCGGAACATCCCACAGCGGAAGCTGGTCTTTAGGTCGCTACCTAGCTTGCATCCAGCCTTTGGGCCAAAGCGGCTTGACTTCCGCCTCGAGGAAAGCCTTGAGGTACTCCTCGGCACTCTGAGACTTATTCCTCTCCAGTTCATACCTGCCGATCTTCAGTTCGACCACCGTGCAAAGGAAGTGCCTGGTGGAGAGAAAACGAGCGTTAACAGAAAATAGAGGAAGAAAAAAAAAAGCAACATTAATTTAGCCACTCACGTCCAGTTCACAGCAGGGAAATGACACCTTGACCTTGGGATTGACTTCTAAACTTGTTTGGCTATTTTCTGAAACGCTTAATGACTAAAGGGACTTCATCAAGGTACCCAGCCCCAGATGGGCCTAAAAAAAAAAAACAGCAAAGCAGACCATGTGACCTTCCGTTCCCTTCCAGCACCAGGAATGGCTACAAGTCGGCATGTGCGTCTCTACCACATTATTATTATCATTAACATTATTATTACTACTATTCTCCTTCAGTAAGTATTACCTCCATATTAATCAAAAGCAAAATGTAATTTATGATTATTATTACGTAACTGCTCAGACTGAATACATTGTCCTCCTGTAACCAGCTGTAACAGAGCCACTCATGTTCCTCAAAACAGAGAGCAGCAAACACAACCAGAAAGGACATTTATCCACTAGACGATATTCAAATTACATTTTGCTAGTCCTCACTGATCTGCAACCAGGCACTATTCATTTTTAAATAGTTTTTCAAAGCTCTCATCTGCCAGGTTCTCGAATCTCAGCAGAGTAATCTTTACTCTATGAAACATGACATTCGAGCTTTCCTCGCAGAGTAAAACTGCTGTAAGCAGAATCTTACACCCTACCAGACACGGAGGAGCGCCACAAAGATACGGCTTATGTATTTTCATGGATTTTTCAATCAAGGTTATTGCTCGAATATCACCCCCAAATCAAACACAGCCCCCGATACTTTGAGTACTGCTATTCAATGCAGAAATTCCTTGTGTGCTGGCTACATGTCAACTGCCATGGGGGGGGGGGGGGGGGGGGAC
>JAODLC010000100.1:24159550-24172672 GCA_026781145.1 Hippopotamyrus pictus | reverse complement strand
ACCCAGGCGGAGACTCGAACCCGGGTCCCAGAGGTGTGAGGCAACAGTGCTAACCACTGCACCACCATGCCGCCCCTGGCAGTGACTCATTAGTAATAAATAAAAATCAGTTATAACTTTAAAACTCTATAACTATAATTTTCTATTCATTTCTTACAAAGTGTTACAACCTAACTAATAACCTGTTTATAAAGCATTTATAAACAACTTCATAAAAGCTGCCGTGTGGTAAAGTGCTAGCCACACATTTACACAGGGCCGGCCCTAGCTGTTCTGGTGCCCTATGCGAGATTCTGCTGAAAACTCCTTCCCCCAGAGCAGCATAAAACAAATTCTTTCAATTCATTTATATTAAAAACATTTCAGTATCACAGGGTCCATGGCCGCTAACTAGCTAACTGGCGTCTGTTTCACAAAGGCAATGAAATATTACAACTAGTGTAAATAGCTGTATGGAGTACAACTTTTACTTCTTTTTTCACTCGCTTTTTTGCACCCTCCCCCCAATCAAATGGCACCCTGAGAGATGCTTATGTCGCCTGTAGGGCTGACCGCCCTGCCATTCTGTTCCTTTGCTGCACTATGCAAACAAAATTGTGAAAAACAATACGACCCGTCTGTCTACGTCTGTTTGATTTGTGCATGTATAAAGCAGCTTCATTATGAGCATTTTCTACCTCCATTTCCAAAGTCATGCTGACGGTTATATAAAACGCCCCTCCTGAGTCTCTATTCTGGGCCGAGAGGCTGCATGCTGTGAAAACAGGAGAATGCAGTTTGAATCATTGAACACGAGAAATACAGCGGCAGAGGTCTGTCAGGAAGGGATCAGAATGTCAGACCTTGAATGAAACAAACCCACTTTAAAAACACAAAGCTATAATGCAAAGGATGTTGCAGGAACGGTTATAAACCCACCGGAAGGAAGCGGAATCCCCCAGAAAGAGAGGAGAAGCGAGGGCTGCTCACCGGTGCCTGTGACTGCCTTTGGCCTCATGAAGCACTGCTTCAGTTTCTTCAGTGCTTCACTGCTGCCTGTCTGACCCCATTTAAACCCTAATGAAGTGTCAGGCACAAAATGGGTCGGCTGGGTTCTGGTATCTGGGGCATTTGTACGTAGGAACAAGGCTGGCGATTCTGCGGAGGTGCGAAAACATCGCAGTACGATCCCCTCCCGCCACAAAACACCTGGAGTCTGTTGCCGATTGCATGGACGGTTAATCTGATGTGTTACAAAGATACCAAGCGGTCGAACTTTCTTGTGGTTCTCTCGTTATTTTTATCTTGCATGCTTGTATGTATGTTTTTTTACCTTCTATGCGAGAATGTATGTTTTTTTTTTTTATCTTGTACGCTTTTTTGCTTGTCTTATAGCATGAAGGTTCCACTCTCCATTCCAGTTGCGAAATTCCAAATTCCCAAATGCAGTGGACGTGTTTGCCCCCCCCCCCGGAGTTTTTTTCTTAAACACTCAAACCCAGCCCCTTGCCGTAATTCTGCCTCCTGCTGGATTAATTTTAATAATCAACGTTGACACTGAACTTTCTCTAACTGAAAACATTTTGGCATTCAGTGAAGCACGTGGATGTTTAAGATATCAGATGTAAAGCAGTGTTTCTCAAACTTCTTCTCAGGGACGCCCCCCGACCTCAAAAAAATGCAATATGTAGCCAGGAGCTGAGAGGGAGCAGAAACATGGACCATCTGGAGGTCCCCGAGGACTGGGTTGAGAAAAACTGCATTAAAGATTCCTCACAGAAGCTTAAGCTACTCATAATTGTCCTTTGAAGAGTTCTCTGAAGGTATGCTTCTCACTCTGCATTATGGTGATGTCATATTTGATTACAGATAGCAGTACCTTGGGTGCTTAATGCTAATAATCCAGCCAGCTGTTCATGCTGCTATAAGAATTCTCAGCGTGACTTTTATTCATGGATAAGTCATCAGGAGCTAAAACGTACCGGTAGCTCTTTACCACAACCAGAACAATGACTTAAAGCAGGGGTGGCCAATCTTACCCACAAAGGGCCGGTGTGTATGCGGGTTTTTGGGATAACCTGTAGGTCAGCTGATCAAACCCAGGTGTGAGGACTCCTCAGCCAATCAGTCTTCTAATTAGTAAAATAATTAGGGAGTTGCAGTAAAAACCCGCATACACACCGGCCCTTTGCGGATAAGACTGGCCACCCCTGGCTTAAAGTATAAACATAGGAACAAAGGAAGGCAAATGGTCACAGATAAAATGTGGTAATAAAATTATGACAGATGACTAAATACAAATATTGAAAACAAAACATTTTATGCTTTCTATGCTTTTTAAAGGAAATTATTGTGGCGGAAGCATCAAGCAGCACCTGAGCTCAGGCTAAAGTGAAGCATAAATGAGAGGAGAACAAACAAGGGAAACGTTTGGGAGAGAAGACGTCCCTGACGAGAGGCTCCACCGTGGATGAGGGAAAGCCCATTTCATCTTTTGCCAGATGAGGCAGAACAAGAGTAATAAGGCAGGTCATCATCCTGTACGGCAGGTTACAATGGACAGCCAGCCAAGGTCTCCAAGGAGACGTTATCAACAGGGCCAATATCACTCATGCTATGTAGCTAAACAGCTAAATACCCACATCAACATGGTGATGTTATACAATGCAATTTAACAGCAGTTATTCAGAATAGTGCAGAAGTCTTAGGCAGTCAAAGAAAATGATGTTAAAATGATCTTCATGTTGGTGTAAAACTGTCAAAATATATCTGTCTACACGAGTTAGCTTAGTTAACTTAGCCACTGAGAAATCCTCTCCTACACTCATCCCACTGTACTCAATAACCATACAATACACCCATGTATTTGACGACTCGACCACTAGCACACCATGTTTGGCTAATCAATTCCTTGTTCAGTTACCTAATTCACTTAATTAATCAATTGAGCTGGTGGCGAATGTTAGCAGATACATGGAATGGCTGAGATGCCCCTGAGGAGAGGTGCACCTCCAGGATGGTGCATCAGTACGTACCACTGCCAGAAGGTTTGCTGTGTCTCCCAGCACAGTCTCAAGGGCATGGAGGAGATTCCAGCAGACAGGCAGTTACTCTAGGAGAGCTGGACAGGGCCATAGAAGGTCCTTCATCAGCAGGACGGGTATCTGCTCCATTGTGCAAGGAGGAACAGGATGAGCTCTGCCAGAGCCCTACAAAATGACCTCCAGCAGGCCACTGGTGTGAACGTCTCTGGCCAAACAATCAGAAACAGACTTCATGAGCGTGACATGAGGGAACCATGCTCACTGTCCGGCACCATGGAGTTCATTTGGCATTTGCCATAGAATACCAGAACTGCCCTGTGCTTTTCATAGATGAGAGCAGGTTCACCTTCACCCTGAGCACATGTGACAGAAGTGAAAGGGTCTGTAGAAGCCCTGGAGAATATTATGCTGCCTGTAACATTGTTCAGCATGACCATTTTGGTGGTGGGTCAGTGATGGTCTGGGGAGGCATGTCCATGGAGGGATGCACAGACCGCTACAGGCTAGACAACGGCACCTTGACTGCCATTAGGTATCGGGATGAAATCCTTGGACCCATTGTCAGACCCTACGCTGGTGCAGTGGGTCCTGGGTTCAACCCGCTGCACGACGATGCCTGGCCTGATGTGGCGAGAATATGCAGGCAGTTCCTGGAGGATGAAGGAATTGATACCCCACGCTCGCCTGACCGAAATCCAATAGAACACCTCTGGGACGTTATGTTTCGATCCATCCGTCGCCGCCAGGTTGCACCTCAGACTGTCCAGGAGCTCAGTGATGCCCTGGTCCAGATCTGGGAGGAGATCCACCATCCGTTGTCTCATCAGGAACATACCCCGACGTTGTCAGGCATGCATACAAGCACGTGGGGGCCATACAAACTACTGAGTGTGATTCTGGGCTGCTGCAATGAAATTTCGGCAAAATGGACTAGCCTGCCACATCATTTTTTCACTTTGATTTTCTGGGTGTCTTTGAATTCAGTCCTCTGTAGGTTGATAATTTTCATTTCCATCAAACGATGTGGCCTCCTTTCATTCCTAACACATCACCCAGTACATATCAATATAGATTTTTTTTTTCCCATTGAGATCCGATGTGTTTTCAAAGTGTTCCTTTGATTTTTTTTAGAGTGTATCTTGTTTGTGCACTTTTTTTTTTTGTGCACTTTTGAGTAAAGTATTACCAAAGACTCAAATGAAAGCAGAAGATTGACATGGCAACTCGTGAGGGAAAACAAGCTCTCAGGTAAAAAGATTTTATTAAAACTAATGCTTTTTCAGACTCTTGCATACAGATGAGCAGAGCGAGAGATGAGTCTCCGGGTGACTCTTAACAAGAACCAGCAGACGGGGACTCCGTAGGCAGTGAACACAGAGCGGGGGATGGGTCTCCTTTGGGGTAATGTGCACCAAGGGAACACTGCATATATTCATTCAGCCATTGTGAAAGTCAAACAGCCCAGTCTGCCCTGGTCGTCCCTCCCTACAATAAAGCAATGCACTCCTAGAATTTTGATTTGCAGGAACAGCTATGTGAAGATTAAAGGGAAGATGGAATAGGGCATAGTACATGCAGATCCTACAGAAGAACCTGCCGCGAGAGACCAGAGAGCAGGCAGAAGAGGCACCTTTCCGCGGCACAATAATCGCGCGCAAAAAACGAAAGGAACAATGGAGCAGGTCAGCAAGCACTGAGCAAACGTGGTCACATGGCCCCAGGGAAGCCCTGGGCTCTGACAGAACGGCGGTGAGGCTTTCAAACGGCTGTCTGCAGAGGCTTAAAAGCCGGAGTAAATAACTAAGCCTTTTAGTGCATTTTGAATTGTAGATTTTCATAGCTCTATGATTATAGAGGAACTTATACAACAAAATATAACAGCAACAGAAAATTCCATTTAATTTGTAAATTTATTCCTTCTTTATCAAAAAAAAATGATTGCAGAAAAAGGATGTGGGAATTCTATTGTAGCACATTAGAGTTTTCATAATACCTTAAAAAATATGTGTTACTATTGACATTATATATTATACTGTATCGTGAGTCTCTGGTCTCCATATGCCAACCTAAAAAATTGCGGACATTTATCACATCATCATCATTTTCTAGTCACCTGCAATTTGTTTTTTTTAAAAATATGCATATTTATAAATGTCTAGCTAGCAAAATTACACTTCTGGTCATTTGAGTCGCTTAACCCAAACCTTAATACTGTCTGTTCTGTGCAAGCCCATGTAGTACATTAGTGTTTGCAAAGGTTTGATTTACACATCAAAGGTAAAACTTACACCATAGAAATTTGATTTTAATCTCATCATTCACTTATACTTGATCAGCTATCCACTAAATGTTTTGCATATAGATTTTGTGCATTTTTTATGATCCCCCTCCTGGCGAAAGGTCTGTACTGCCATTTAATAAGCAACTCACCAGTGTTAAAGGTCTTTGCCGTGAGTGACATTTTTAGATTATATTTTTTAGATTACTTTGGATTCTCTTCACAATCAGGTAAGATTTTATGATTTCATTAATAATAAAAAAGTAATTATTTATTACTAGGACAGAAGCATAGTATTTGCCCAGGGCTGGAGGGGTTTCTATTCTATCTATGTGTAACAGTGAGCAGGAAGGGGATGGGGTATCACCACAGTCTTGGAGATTTCTTTTTGATTCCTTTTCATGATTCGTTACAAAGCCATACAATGGCAGGGTATCTGAGTTTAATATGCCCATCTTTTAGGCTAACGCCAGCCTCCATTTTGCAAAAAGATAAAATGACGTTGTTGCTACAATAATCTGCTCACACCAAAGTCTCTCGGTGTGCTCGGCTCGTGCACTTAAAGTGCAACGAATCCTTGTTCCTTCACTGAAGATCACGTATAGATAGATGAAAGGGAAATACAAACTAACTGCTTGGCCTGAGCAAATTAATGATGACGTGGAAACACAATAAGCAGCACTGTCGTCTCATGGCTTCAGGCTCCTGTGTCTGATTCTGACTCTGCGGGGGTCTGTCTGTCTTCCAGAGGTGGGTAGTTCCGGTCCAGAGAGGAGAAGTCCAAACTAGGATTTTCTTTCAACCAACCAGTTGAGTACTTTCTGACAGTGACTCTTTATATACTTTCTGACTGTGACTCTTTATATACTTTTTGACTGTGACTCCTCATACTCAGCTGGTTTTTTGAAACAAAATCTTGTTCTGGACTTTTCCTTTCTTGACCTGAATTACCCACCTCTACTCTGCTCCGTCCTTGTCTGTACTGCTTTCCTCCAGATGGTCCGACCCTCCCTTGTCAGCACCCTGCCATTTCCTGGCATCCAAATACTCAGCTTTAAACAAAATAAGTGTTTCCTTACTAATGCTCTCCTTATTTTGATCCAGTTATTTTATGCTGCAATCTATTAGCTGCCTTAAATGTGTATGAATGTTATATAACCGCTTCCACAGAAAAGGAGACTCCTCTGA
The DNA here is from genome assembly GCA_026781145.1 of Hippopotamyrus pictus. Classification (NCBI taxonomy): domain Eukaryota; kingdom Metazoa; phylum Chordata; class Actinopteri; order Osteoglossiformes; family Mormyridae; genus Hippopotamyrus; species Hippopotamyrus pictus. The sequence goes on along the minus strand of JAODLC010000100.1, from coordinate 24,166,183 downwards.
GACCGTTTCACAATATGCTGTTAATTCTAATAAGTTACTTATTTCTGTACTGATTCTGCCTGCACATCCATGAAGCGGCAAGGAAAAACTTGGAAACCTTGAACAGTTTAAGTTAGATAGAAGGAGCCACGCAGTGAAATGGCGGCAGATTTGGCTTCTGAGAATGCAGCTTCTTCTGAACCTTGGCGTCCTTCAGCTACAGAGAGCGGCTTGCAGATTGTCTCTAGCTGAGGTGACTTTTTCCACGTCTTCCTGATGAAACACAGGCTGGTTTTGTTTTAAGTGGCAGTGCTGAAATAATGAGCTCCACATCCCTCCCAAGTGCCTTTCATCTCTAAACCGATGTAGCTGCATGGCCCACAGAGTCTATAGGCTGCAGCTTCATTCCCTTGGCTTTCCGTTAAACTCACTTCCCACTATGATGATTCACTGTTTCACTTCTACAATAGCATTATTACATGAAGAAATTTGCTGTGCGAGGAAACCATGCCTAGGAATTCGATGTGAGTGGCATGTCGTGCTGTCAATCATCTGCTAATCAACGATATCTTACTTCTCATTGGCCGGGGACGGACTGTGTGTTTCGATGCGTAGTTTCTCCCCTCATTAGCAGAAATCTTTATTTTATCTCAGCACAATATGACAAAATAGGCACGGGGGAACATTGATGCGATCTGAGACAAGATATGTAGAAGGACAACTAGAAGGTGTTAAGAGAATGACACAATGTTAGCTTATCATCCTTTGCAAAAGAATGCCGTAATTTTGTTGACGTGAATTTCCCTGGACCCTCCCAAACTACATAGACAGGGCACCGCTAGATGTTTTGGGCCCCATGAATCCATATCATACTGGCTTCCCGATTCAGGCAGGTGGGTTTTCTGAAGCCGTATCTCTGCATGACACACCTACTGTATTTAGATAGCAGGTGAGAATACCATTAGCTTTCTCCAACCTCTGCTAGAAACTCCTTTTTAATTAGGAGGTAATAATAAGTTAGCAAGTGCATTTTATTATATAATTATCTGTGGGAATAGCAAGCTAATTCTACCAATGTTAACATCACCTATAGAATTAGAGGTAACCAACTCATCTGCACCACATGGAGATGGGTTACTGACCCACACCAGTGCCATATCAGTACATGTTGGTTGGTTTCGGTTTGGAATGCAAAATTAAGTGAATGAATATTTAATTTTCATTCATTTAATTTTCCCTGTTATGCTGAAATTGCACCAAACTGTGAACTCAAAACCGAGCTTTGTGCTATTACAGCTTAATTTTCTTTTCTGATAACCACACTTTAACTTCACCATTTTATACATGCTTTGGGAATCATACTGACTTCTTCCCAGGCTGACTAGACGATGCTGGTTGTGTCGTGAGCACAAAAGGCAGGGATAAATCCATCCACCCATTTTCTGTAACCACTTATTCTCCATCCATCCATCCATCCATCCATCCATCCATCCATCCATCCAACCATTTTCTGAACCTGCTTATCCTGTTCAGGGTCGCAGAGGGTACAGAGTCTATCTTGGAGAGTACAAGCATAAGACTGGGAACAATCCAGGATGGATGCCTACCCATCGCAGGGCACACTCACACACCGTTCACTCAGACATGGAACTCCAATTAACCTCAGTATGTTTTTGGACTGTGGGGGGGGGGAACCGGAGTACCTGGAGGAATCCTCACGACGACACGGAGAGAACAAGCAAACTCCAGTTAAATTTTAAAATAAGTATACACATGGAGCCATGGTGGAGACTCAAAGCCTGGTTCTAAAAGTGTGAGGCAACAGTGATGACCACTCTGTAGGAGTACAGGGGATGTCTGATTTGCTTCTTTTTGCCAAAAAAAAGAAAATATTTATTCTTATTTGTAAACCGTAAATAACGTATTGAACAATGACTGTTCAATTGTGTGTCGTTTTTTGGGCACCTGTCACCCCCCCCCCCCACACATCAACATACACCAATGAGACAGTATCAGCAATTAGAGCAAAGACCTTATAGTGAATACAGAGTGCGAGTATAGAGGTTTCAGTCAGATATATGCGTGTATAGTTAATTTGTGTGGACAAGCAAACAAATGAATTGAAAAATACATAAATATGGCAGCTTCATTTTAAAAAACTCATACTCGTTTTTCAACAGAATAAAAGGAAACTGGTTGATTGTACACGGATTTGCTCACTGTTTATAGATTCAAAGCCATTAGTGTCCATCACATGTGTAATATTTTCTTTTTAGTGTAGAGCTCTTTGATGCATGACTTATTTGTCGCTACGATGAAACAAAGAACAGCTGTGAGCAAGACTGACTGTACTAAAGCAATTTAATCTCACTTAAGGGACTCGCTGTCTACTCCATCTTCTATTTAGTGTCAACTGCAATGATTGTGTTTGTCCGATAACATAAAGAAGTGGATAAATAGATGTTTCAAAGGGGAAATTCTGAACATCACAGCTAAAGACTTCTGATCACACTCAGGAAGAGTGAATCACAGACAGTCAAAGAGATTCAAGATTCAATTGCTTATTATCACTGTACTCGACGGTACAATGACTTTGGGATAGCAGCTCCTTGAGTGGCACAAACAAAACAAACGTTTAACAACATATGCAAAATATGAAACATATGTATGTATGTATGTGGTTGCGTGGTGCGTCGTGGTTGAGAATCCTTAGGAAGAGCCCTTTAGTGCCTGTCTCAGCCTGGTAACTGCAGTGCGGTAAAGACTGTTCTTAAGTCTGGGAGTCTGGGCTTTGACTGTCCTGTACCCTCTACTGGATGGCAACAGGTTAAACAAATAGTTTCCAGGGTGTGATGCTTGATTGAGGATGTTCATGGCTCTTCAAAGACAACGCCAGTTATAGTTGCCCTGCAGGGAAGGTAGCCCAGTGCTGCCAGTCTTCTCTGTATTCCTGATGATTCACTGCAGAGCAGTTGAAAAGAAACCCTTTATTTGCCATATTCACGAGTATGAGTACAGGTACATAGGAGTACTTCTCTTTGCCTACCCTGTCTTGCTCACCATGAAACACACATGCAAGTGAGAGAAAGTTGGGGGGGGGGGGAGGGGGTCACAGCACAGGTTCAGACAGCATGCAGTGCCCCTGAAGCTGGGGATTTAGAACATGTGACTGTTCTGCTGAGGTTAGGAATCAAACCAGCATACTTAGCATGGTGAGCCACTCACCACCCACAAAGGTTCTAGCAGAGATTGTTTTGATCCAATAACCTCTGTTGTGCTTTCTTTGTCAGTGCTCTGATGATCTTGTACCATGAGATGTCTCCTGTGATGGTAGGGGTAGTGCATCTTCTCTTGGAGTCAATAATGAGTTATTTGGTCTTGTTTGTGTTTAGTGCCTGATTGTTCTCCAACCATCTCGATAGCCTGTGGACTTCATCTCCACAGGCTGACTCGTCGCCATCTGCGATCAGCTCCGCCACCATGGTGTCCCTTGCAAACTTCAGAATGGTGTTTGTGACCTGGGCTGGAACACAATCATAGGGGTAGAGGGCAGAGAGGAGCAGGCCAAGCACATGGGTCCTGGGCATGCCAGTGCTGAGTGCTGAGCAAGGCGTGGATGAAAGGTGGGGACTCAGTCTTACTGTCTGGGGGTGGTTGGATGGAAAGTCATAGATCCATGCACAGACAGACCCAACTCACAGAGCTTGCAGTAGTTCCAGTAGGGTATGATGGTGTTAAATGCACAGCTATAAATAATGAAAATCATCCATATGAGGCTAGGTCTTCAAGGTGGGTGAGAGCCATATGTAGTATCGTGTTGATGGCATTCTCTGTGGATCTATTAGGTCAGAAGCCATGTTGGTGTTTGTCCAGGGCGTTTGGAATTGTGGCTTAGATGTTTGAAAGTACCAAGCTCCCCAAGCATTGGTAATAATGGGGGTATGTGCAACTGGTCTGAAGTCTTTTACTGGCAGTTGGGTGTTTGGCAACTGGGATGAAAATGGCGGATCAGAGACAAATGAGGACAATGGCCAGTGACAGGGATAGGTTGAAGATAGATGAGCAAACATGAGAAGCCTCTCAAAGTGTAATATCCAGACTGAGCTGTAAAATTCAGCTTATGATAAAGACATTTACAACCGCTTTTATTGGCTGTGCACCCAGAATCATTACCAAAAAATTTACTATCACAGAATATGGCAGAAAGAGCAATGGTTGTTTAAAGGCAAGTGCTAACAAACATGACCTTGTCAGCAGGAAAGCTGTACCTAATTAGTTCTTAATTAATAACTCTCCGAATCCAGGCACGGCAGGCTGTAGATTGATTGGTAAAAGCGCGGGGCAATAGTCTGACTATTCTAGTAAACAAACTGATTTTTTAAACATGCCATGCATCACAAATTTTCTGCACAGATTGTGCGGCTCAGACATGCTGGAGAAGGGAAATAATTCCATAGACTACGGTAAATTAAATCACAGCTGCGTTTCACAAGATGGCAAGGATGCTTCATCAACAAGCCTTCAGTCCGCCCCCAAAGACTACAGCTGTAAATGAAACTAAACCCTTTTTTGGCTTGGCAAAGGGACAGGTCCACATTCCCATGAGCTATTCCAGATTGATGATTATATAGGAGAGTGGTTAGTGGTCTGTTTTCTCCTAATTCGAAACTGCTTTGCATTAAAGGATTATCTTCCCACCCCTGGTTGACAAAGCGATGGTGTAACATTCCTGCTGTATTCTCGTCCAGCAAGTGCTGCATGCAGTAAGGAAACTGCCAATTATAGAAGATTTTGATAACAAGTAACTTACCTTATTTCAGAATTCGAATTATACATGACAGGTCAATTTAGGAACTGTGATGAGGCAGGTAAAAAAAAGAATTGTAAATTACTCAAATCTACATGGTTTGAAAAAATACAATTTACGGAGGGAATGATAAAGCAGAAAAATTCAAATTGAACATACAAATACTTTCAGACCTGATAGAAAGAACAGAGCATAAGAATGGTTAATAATAATAATAATGCATAACGAAATAAAGATGAAATGGATGAAGTCATTAGATCTCCGTGGTTGTTACTGTCAGTACTGATTAAAATTCTTATGACAAATTCCCTGCACAATATAAGCGAATGCACAAGCATTCAAAAAAAAAAAAAAAAAAAATAGTAATATTTTCTCATGTTGCAGTCTCTAAAAGGCAGTCATAACGTACCAGTCTTATCCTTGAATAACTGGAGCATTAACTATGGTTTGATGGAGTGATTCTCAATCCGTGGGTCGCGTTCCGAATTCGGATCGTGGCAAGTTCTGAAAGGGTCGCGAGGCTGAGTTGGAAATGTGAGCATTTTAAAACTAGTAAGTTCCTGTGCTGATCCGCGATCAGATTTCCCGGCCCCAGTCCTAGAATTAACCTACATTAACAGGTCTTGGGTCTGCAAATGCTTAGCACAAAAGTACTGAACACTCTACCAGTCCAAGAAGCCAAACCACAGATGCTTAATTTAAAATTCACTGGCGCATCCAGTCAGATTTGTGCGATGGGCATTGGTTGGCGTAAACTGCAGACCCGAACATATAGCGTTAATTAAACATATACTTGATATACGGTTGCAACTGAGCTGGCATGGTAAAAAATTTGGTCGTGGTGCAAAAAAGGTCGAGAACCCCTGGTTTAATGCATTACAATATTTGTAATATATTTCAGAAGAAGAAACTGATTTTCTATCAGACGCACAATCAGGGTCTCACATGTTCCCTTTCTGGAGGATTGGTATTGAAAAGCCCTGGTAAAGATGTTCACCGCCTTGGCAGGTATAAGTGCTGGTTTGCTTTGATGGAGTCTCTCAGCCACCTGTTTACGCGCCGTCTGCTGCCAGGTCGCAGCTGCTGCTTATTCGGAATAATCCTTCAGAGAGCGTAAACGGTAATGTTCCCAGACAAGGACAACGAAAAAACAGCTCCTCATATGTGTGACGTCTGTGCTGCAGCCAAGCAAGGTTATGGATCAACATCTGCAAAAAATGACAACAAATCAAAGAATTTTTCTGGAAATTTCGAGTCAAGTGTAATGTATTTGTTTAGAGATTCGCAATTGCATTTCTTGACAATTGCTTTGTTAATTTCTCTTAATTATTGAAAGCACATTCATCCTTAGTTTTTGGTACAGCAGTACAGGACACTGTAGCTACATGAAGGTTGTTTGAGGTCTTGAAGGTGGTCTTCTCATGCCTACAGTGTCTACACAACCTCTTCATAGTCATTCTACTGGCATTCTACAGTTCAACTCGTTTAATATTATTCTGCACTTTCAGTCTCTATTGCATTGTATGACTATAACTTACAGATCAGTCTTTTATTGGTTAATAATTCTGGTGAATGGTAAAATCCACTGTTTATATCTGTCTTAATATAAAAAAAAAACTTTTTCCGTCTCCATGTAAAACCATAAGCTCGTAATGAAAGACAGCTTTAATAATAAATAATTGGCTCCCTCTGGTGTTCAAACGCAATATCGTACAATTTCTCCCCGCTGTCTTTTCCGTCCTTGACTTAAACGCAGTCCGACTCGCACACAACCAGTGGTGGAATGTAACAAAGTATTTGTACTTCGTTACTGTACTTAAGTACATTTTTACGTATCTGTACTTTAC